>VDFB02358134.1:239162976-239239596 GCA_007258455.2 Sequoia sempervirens
TAATGTGTCAAAGACTATCTTATAGTTTTTTGAGAATAAATAGGCCGAGCATGGCTACAAACAAGTATAATAGTCCTAAGATTGCTTAATAAGGTCGTAACAAAATACATGTCGCTAGAATAAGCAACACAATGCTCTATAACTCCAATGACAAGCAAGAAACAAGAAAGGTCAATGTGTATGAGGTTTGTGAGTGCATTATTAGGCCCCTAATGAAATGGGACAAGGAGCTATGATGCTCCAATAATGAGTAATAATAAACAATAAAGATGCAATTTAACATGTCAGTGTGTAAAACTTGTTTAGCATCTTATAATGCCAAATGTAATGTAATAAGGGCTTTTGCCAAGAGGCTAGAGGGTTGAATGCTTTGAAAGCTGTAATGATGTTCAACAAAGAGTTTCTAATGGTTGACAAATTAAGTTATAGGTTTAGATTAGGGAAGAAAAATGGGGGATACTCAAAAGAGGTTTGAAATCAATGGATTTAGATTAAGAATGGGGTATACAAAGTCCCTTGATTGTTGATGAACAAGGTAAATAGCACAATAACAATATTAAAGAAAGAAGAGATTTGACTTGATTAAGCCAATAAGTAATATAGTAATGGAGAATAAAATACAAGTATACAAATCATAGTGCCAAATATATGTGGGGAAATCCTTGTGAAAAAAAATCCACCAATAAAGAGATCCAATTTTGTATTACTCACAATCAAAATTGTACAATATAATCACTTATCACTCTAACAATAACCCTGTAACATAAGAGTATGTGCAAACAAACCTTACCATCCTCTATCCCATGCATTTAATATATAAATTAGTTAAAAAACTAGAAACCAACAAGTGTATTCAAAATTGAGTCAAAACCATGCACCATAGAAAAAATTGAGCATCCTCATAGGCATGGTCAAATAACCCATAATAGTAACCTCTCTTACACATCCTACAATTTTCTTACACATCATAGATTCCATTGTAATATGTTCAAATAAACCACTTTACCAAATCTAGACACTCCATAAAGGTATTTAATGCATTTCTCATAACCTTAAGATTAAGAAGATGATTTATAACTCTCAATATTGACCTTTTCAATGTAACTTTCCTAGATGATCTTTTTTTACACAATATCCCAAGTATCGTAGAGAATAAATAATATATAAATAATGTTGCCACCTAAAATGAACATTTTATTTTGCTCACTTCATGATGTTGGAGATCTTACATTATTTATCATCTACATATTTAAATATAATTTATAACTTAAATTTGGTGAATATTACATGTCATCCTAATATTCTCTCTCTTCACATTTGCATTGCAAGTACATACATAGAAACTAAATAAATTAATAGATAGAATACACAAGACTTATGGCCTTTTTGCAACAATTAAATTTCTTTACACTCACTAGCTTATTGAGAGAATATGCAACATTAACCAAAGTGCCAATCTTATGTATCATGATTTTTCTATCCTTAACCATCTTGTTGGAAAATGATACTAAACATCAGTTTGCTTCACACAAGCATAGTACATTAGGTTCTTTATGAAATAGATAACACTGACTACCACATCCAATCTTGACCTATTTGCACTCAAACCAAATACTTGAACAAAATTTGTGTAATTGATGTAAAAGTAATCTTGCATTGCCTAAAAATATTGTCTTTCACTTTTTTTGTTTGTTTGCAAGTTTTCAAGTAACATTCAAGTCATTACCAGTCATCAAAGATCATATTGTGGTTCATTTCCCTTGCATATCTCATCTCACAATTGGGAGGATATGTTCAACAGTGATCATACAATGTTGCATTCAATTTTTAGAAGATCTTGATGATTGTAAGGAATAAAGCACTTCTAGACTCATTACTAAGCATGATAGGTTAACACTTAGTTTCTCTATTTGAGGCTTGTGATAAATTTTTAAAGTTTGTGGCAGCAAAGTCCAACATGTTTCCAAATACATTGGACTTAAGGAAGATTATAGTACAAACGACATCAAGTTTCATTGATCCATCATGATTACATTTATTCTAGAATTTTTTTCTTACATGTTCCATAAAGTATCAAGTTTTGTACCACCTTGTGTTCTATTGAGATCACTCTTAATATTAGTAGGTCCTATGTAAATCCTATGTAAACATTACTCACAAATAATGGACAAATGTGATAAAATTATTAGAGACTTGGAGCTTGACATTGAATTGTATTTTAATATCTTTCAAAGTTTGAAAAATGTAATCAAATGACTAAGGCCTCACATGTTGGAAGCCCATTGTGGTAAATTATAATTTTATTGTGTAAATGAATAAAGATCATATTACTATTTGTCTTTTATTTGAGTTCCAATGTGAGTTGTTTCATTTTGGTGCATGGTTGGATATTCCTTCAACAAATCCTCCATCCATGATTAGATCAGTAACCACATTGCCTCTTTATAGACATAAATTATAGCCATGTTTTTTTCTTTTGTAGTGGATAATGTAATTGTAGGTTGCCACTCGTCCATTTGATAACTCCTCCAAACAAAGTGAACACATAACCATTTATGGATTTCTTATTGCTCAAATCACTCGCCTAATCTAAATAATGTTCAATGCTCTATATATCAAACACCTTACTCACATCATTAGTCTCATTCAATAAAAAATACAATGAATAGAAGTATCTCACAAATATCTTAAAACCCTTTTCACATGATTTTAATACTCTCCACTAGAGTTAGGCATAAACTTGCTAAGAAATTTGATTGCTTGGGCAATGTTTGGTCTTGTATAGACATTAGGTTACCTAAAATGTTAGCATAAGGAGAATTATAAACATCCTCTAAATTTTCATGACTTAAGAAATTGTCTCAATGATAATTTAGTGTCAACATGTAAGAGAATACTCATCGGTTTATAGACTTGCATAGCAAACCATTGAAAAATAGTTTGAATATACTTACTTTGATTAAGCCAAAGATTTTTTCCAATTTAATACTTGTTGATTTTCATAACTAATATGTATTTTGGAGCCCCACAAATCCTTCATGTCAAAGACACTAGATAACTAAGTTTTTATCTCCTTAGTCATACCCTTACCATTTCAAACTAATTCCATCAACATACAAGCCAATTGTTAGTAACAAATCATCAACGATAATGAAAATTAGGAATTGAATAGAAGTCAATATTGCAATAGGAGTGAAATTTTTATCAAAATCAACTCTCTTTAAACTTAGAAGTAACCTTTTGCCACCATTTTTGCATAGTACCTTTTAATTTTTAATTTTCTTTCAATTTATTCTTAAACACCCACTTGCAACCAATCGACTTCTTTCCCTAGGGCAACTCAACTATTTATTTCATTTGTCCAAGGCCATCATCTCATTCTCTATATCCCACCATCCAAGACCCATGGTCTTTTAAAGAACAAGCTTCCTTTGCATATTTATGTTCAACATAAGTACAAGATCAAATAAATACACAATAGAAATTGAGTGGCCTTTACTTGTCAATTGGTTTCTATTACCGTATGGACCTTCTCAAGGCTATAGTAAAAGGCTCCTCTTGTTCTTCCTCCAAGCTCTTTAAATTTTAACCTTAATTTTCCTCTATATCCTTCCATCAAACTTGTTCTTCCATATTTGCATCTTCTTGCTTCTTTGTTTTGGTTTTAAAATGCACATTTTCTTTTGTTTGTACTTGATCAAAGCTAATTCTAAGTTCTCTAAAATCACATCTTTAAAATATATACCATTTTCAAGGTTAGATGATTCCAAAGCCTATAATTCTTAAGATTATCACCATAGCCAAGGAAAACATATTTGTTAGCCTTGAAATCTAATTAAGACACCCTTTTTAGGCATATCATTTTTATTTATTTATGAAAGGTGTCTCAACCTTACATCCTAATGTTAAGAGCAAAAAACATGTAATTTTCAAGCTATAGAATAGAAAAGCCCAAATTTAGGTTATAAAAGTTGATTTTAACCTTGAAAACATATTAGAATGGGCCATAACTAAAAATAAAGTTATGAATATGTATATCTCTTCAAAATCTATAATTTTTTTTTTAAATCAATAAGTTTTTTGGATTAAAAGTTATGCCTCTAGTAATTGGGCCTCTCACATTGGAAATGTAAGAACATCTATAACACAAGAGAGATCTAAGAGGGAGTTACACTTGTTGATAAACTTATGATGCATGTTAGGAAATTCCATAAGACACATTTGAATGAAGATAATGGAGTCAAAATGGAGCATCCAAGTTAGAGAGTGGATTGTGACAAACTCACAAGCGGACAAAAAAATGTTATTTTAGCCTATGGGCTCACCTTGGGGATTAAATGTTAAAATTTTAACTAGGAATTTAGGTGCCACATTTTGGGTGGTTTTAGCTCATGTATTTCTTATTATTATTTGATGGTTTCATGTATTGTTTATCCAATTTATTGGGCACTTGAGATGGAGGTTTCATAGTGAGTTTTTGTAAGTATTGTTAAGCTGCTAAAATTGCTCTCAATCTCTTATTGGTGATATTCTTGTAAATCCCTAGACTTTGTAAGTGTATTGTAACCATTGATTAATAAATAATACATTGAGTTATATTGGAGTGTGGGTTTTTTCTCCCACAAGGATTTTCTCCACATAAATCATTGTGTTATAGTAAATTATTTTTATGTTTATTTTCTTGTAATTGTATGATTAATTTAATTCTTGAATACACCTCTTCACATATATTAGTATATAGGAAGCATAGTTTGCATCTTTGCTTCCTTTCATTTAGTATTAGAGGTTGATCATCTTGAATTATAGGTGTCAAGGACAAGGGCTTTTTTGTTTTAACCAAAGATTGAGTAGGAGCTTGCTCAAAAGATCTCATTACAAAAAAAAGCAAAACACATGAAGGATAGAAATGGAGAAGCTTTGGAGTAAACTTTTTGAGCTTTGAAATCTCGATATAGAGGATACAGTTGTGGATAAAGATCTATGTGCCATAACATTCATATCCAAACTTGCTGCTACATCAAAAGAACAAAACAAAATGGATAGAAAAGTGAAGGGCTTCATTAGGGTCTATTTTAAAGACTTCAAATTGTTGAATATACATAAATACTTAATTTTGGTAACTCTTTGGAAGAATCTTGGTGAGATTTATCAAGATAAATCCTTGGTAAATAAACTTTTGAAGAGAAAAAAGTTGTATACCTTGATAGGATGCAGGATTGAAGTTAATAATTTCAACATGATTGTTACCTACTTGGAATTTGTTACAATCAAGATGGAGGATAATTGCATGCATTTGTTATGCTTTTTGCCAAAATCATAGGATCACTTAGTGATGAAAGTTGTGAGCCCTCTAAATTTAAAATGGACAAAGTAGTTGGATCATTACTTTTGGAGGAGATGCAAAAAAACATGAATTAGCCAAGGAGGCCCTAGCTACTCATGGAAGACTGAAAGAGAAATAAAAGAGATAAGTCTAGATCCAAATCCTATGGAAATCCAAATCACCTAAAAAAAATGTTGAATGTTAGAACCATGCCAATTTTGGGCATTGTAGAAGAGACTCCAAGAAGAAAAATAAAAAAGAATAATGATTTTGACAATGAGTCTAAAATTTCTTCTCAAGATGATGGTGATGCCTTTGTCACACTCTTGAAAATACATGTATTAAAAGGTGCATGATTGGTAGAATTTAGATCTTCTTTCCACATGATCTCACATTGGGGTTCATTCCCAAAGTTTGAAGAATTGATGGAGGAATGATGTACCTTGGAGATGATTCTCACCTAAAGGTTATTGGCTGTAGAAGAGTTTTGATCCAATTCCTTAATGGATGTGTGAAGGGGATCAATGGTGTATTGTATGTTCTTGGTTTGGCATATAACCCATTTTCAGTTAGTAAGCTTAATGATGTGAGTGTAAAATTTGATGTTTCTAGTAGAGGGTGTAAGATGGTGCATGGATATAGTGTGCTTTCTAAGGGTGTTCATGTGAACACTTTGTTTTATTTGCATGCATATTTTATTGTAATAGTTTCTATTTTCATGTAGTGCAGATATTTTTAGATTATACACTCTCACCATAGTTATGGCATGAAGATTGTTAGTGAAGATATTTATAGATTCTACACTCACCTATGTGGCCCATTATTTGGTGCCATAACATTGTTTTCTCTAAATGTAATAGTTTTTGAAACAAAATCATCCTTAGAAGCAATTAAGAGGGCCTTCAAATATTTGTGGGATACCTCCAAGCAATCTTTTTTTTAATTTTTTTTTATCATGGTGATTCTATAGGGGACCAATACTTAATAGATATTAATGGATTTTTGGTTTCAAATTGTGCATGAGATGTTGATAACATAAGATCCACTAGTAGATATGTGTTCATTTTATTTGTGGTGGTGCTATTAGCTGGATGAATAAGAAACATACTATGGTCAGTTAGTATATAGAGGTTGAATACATGAAATTTACTTGTTATTGTAAGAATACCATCTAGCTTAAAAGATTCTATTTAGATGCGAGGTTGAGTCAAAGATTTACTACAGTTATTTGTGATAGTTAGAGTGCTATATCTCTAGTCAAATATTTCATGTGAAGATGAAGCATATTGATTTCTAGTACAATCTTTTTCTTGACATGGTAGAGGATGAGAGGGTGATGTTGGAGAAAATTGACACTTTGCATAATGTTATAGATGTATTAGCAAAGCTAGTGAGCATAAAGAAGCTCAACTGTTGTGAATCTATGGGCCTCTTGACCCCTAACAATTAGTTGACAATTTTGGTACTCCCTTTGCTCTTACAAGGTGTTCAAAAAGTGGGAGAATGTTAGGAAAGGTGTATTAACCATGCAATTTAATGTTAATAACACAAAATATGTTTTTGGGTTACAAAACATAAAAACTTAATTTTTGGGCTAAGAGGTCATTTTTTCCTTTAAAATGTTGTAATGGGATGTAAGTAACAAGCTATTTTTGGCCTAGATATATATCTCTTTGAGATATATAATTTAAAAAATGACTCATTTGGCTTCTTGAATCAAAATTTATGGCCTTCAAAAGCTAGGCCTCCCAAATTGGATATGCAAGGAGAGCTATAAGAGGAAGTTACACTTATTGACCAAATTATGATGCATGTTATGAAGCTTCATAAGAAAATATTTGAATGGAGATAATGGAGCCAAAATAGAACACCCAATTTGGTGAGTGGATTATGATGATTTTATGATAGGTGGAAGGAATATGCTCTTTAGCCCGTGGATTCATCTTGATGACTAGGTGTTGAATTTCTAACTAGGGATTTGGGCACTGCATTTTGGGTGGTTTTAGCTCATCTACTTTCCATTGGATAGTTTTATATATTTCTTCTCCTGTTTATTGGGTACTTGAGATGAAGGTTTCATAGTGAGTTTTTGTTGGCATTATTATGCTACTATAATCTTCAAATATAGATTATTAGAATGCTACTATAATTTCTTCAAATATCTTATTAGTGATACTCCTGTAAAGGCTTAGACTTTACAAGTGTTTTGTAACCATTGCATACTAAATAATACATTGTGTTGCATTAGAATATGAGGGTTTATCTCAAGAGGGTTTTACCCATAAAAATCACTATGTTGTGGAATACATCATTTATTTTTCTTTCTTGTAAATATATGATTCATTTAATTTTTACACATACCTCCTCTCATAGATTAGTGTAGGAAGCATATTCCATACAATTACTTCCCTTTACAAAATCCTTATAGCCTAAAATCTAATGTGAAAAATAAAGGGTTTCCTACTTGTCCACACTTCATATGACATTTTATCAAACACAAAAAATCACAAAGATAGATATTGGTCAAATAAAAAATATACTTACGAACTCAATCCAAAAACACTAATCCAACTAAGTAGTATTCTACATACTTCTGGTTTTTTCCATTAATATCTTGTTTATCTTCTCTAGGTTAGGTGAAATTATCATGTATGATTTTATATAGTGATATTAAAGGTAACTTATTTGTCAAATTTTCTACTATCACCCCCCCAAAAAAACTCTACCTTATGTAAAATTACTAGAGTACAATTAACCTATAAATATGAAATAATTTCTCATATACTTGATATTGACCATAATTTGCAAGAAATTCTCTAGTATTACTAAAAGGTGAAAGACTTAAAAGTACCTAGTGTTAAATATTACATAAATTCGAGGAATCTTAGATGTTGTCTCAATAAAAAAGTCATAAATAAGGGAATTATAGTTTGTTATATATGTTGAACTTCTCTTTTGTTATTTGTCCTTAATGTCAAAATTGCCCTGGGTTGGTGCCTTGGCATTCACAGTTTGACATTGGCATATTCAGTGATCATCTTGTGGTATTAATTGTTGGATTCATGTACAGAGGCTTTATATCTGGTTCAATAGAGTTAATTTTGTCCTACAGGTTGGATCAAAGTGGTGGATTAGTTTGTACATGTTTTCATGTGGTTGACATATGATATTGGCATTCTTGATCATGTCTTTGGCACTCTTGTTCAGTTTGGTTTATTCATTATTATAACTTTCGGTACATATTGATTGGTCAGTAATGATTGGCATCACGACATGTTTATGATACTTGGTGCATTGATTATCATTGTATTCAGTATGACATATTCAGATGGTTTCACTTGATATTGGTTTTCAGCTAGTTCAGTGGACAATATTTTGCTTACATTCATATTTTGATGTATTTGTGTTACTGATGTTTTGGCTACATGTGCAGATGAAAGGTTTCTATGTTGATCACAGGATCATGGTGTTGTCTATTTGATGCAGTGTTAACTCTTACAGGTGATTGCGAAGGTATATTGTTGATTCAGTTCAGTCTTTGACATTTAGATTCAATGTCTTTATACATTTGGTGAATACATTTATTCACATATACATGATAGTATTGAGCTTCAGTTTTGCACCATGAACATAGCATGAATTCACACTTCATTGTGACTCAGTACTATATGCTTTACATACTCAGATTTCGGTGTTACATTGATTATTCATATACACATGGTATTTATGCTTATTCATAATGCCAACACTTAAGCATTATCAAGCACTTTGATTACTTAGCATATTTTATAGTGCTATCGGGTTTCACTTTACATTATTCACTTAGCACATTATGTGCTATCGGGTTGATATATATATATATATAGTGCTTTAAAATTGCTTTCATTAAGCACTAAGGCCGACATCATATTTTCGGGCTCATAAATGTTATACTTTAAAGAATGGTGACATCGATGATATTTGATGGTTATTATTTAATCTGGAGACTTTGGTCTTTTCCATGCATGTGGTGATCGACATACTTATTACTTGTTCTAGTCGGCTTATTTTGGGTGCTCGTTGTGTCACGTAAACTTTGATATCGTACATCATAATGTTAGTTCCTTGGATCTCAAAATCATTATGTTTTGACTCACAGATTTCAAATGTTTATTGATTATGATTTGGTACTCAATGAGATGAAGACTAGGGTAAACAAATGATGATTTTACTTCTGCCTAATAAACTCGAACCCTAGCTACTCTGCCATGATGCACTTTTAGTTACAGTCCAAGCTTGATACTGGAGGCATTTCGAGCTGGTGTTTTAGTATGTTAGAGTATGGAGGTTGGCAGTTTCTATGGTGGACTTTCTACAAGTTGGTAGTGGAGACTTGTGTAAGTTTGTTGAGGATCTTCAGGGATTTTCTTTGCAAGTTAAATGCACCATGACAAAGGTAACATCTATGCATTATTTTGGTCTTTCGAAGGTAAATCTAGTAAATGAAATGTAAAAGAGAAAAAGAAAACCTTGATTCAGTTTCGAATAAATTTCTTTTACTTTGTTTTGCAATAAAAAAGAATAAAGTTCAGGGTAAAAAATGAATGAAGAATTACTTCATTTCTGGTTATTGGTTTTCAATTTTAAAACAAAAATTACTTTTTCAGATTTGTGATTTCAAAAGAGGAAAGAAAAAGAAATTACAGTTGAAAAATGTGGTTTTATTTTGTAATTGTAATTTGTATTTTTACTATGGAAACCCTAACTCGAGTGTTTGTTTTGAACTCGAGTTTGATAGGTTGGCAAAAGGGTTTTGGTTTTGTTTGCTTTATAAATTCATGGCTTTAAGCCATTGTTCAAAGGGGGAATGTATGAGGAAAATACAGAGCAGTTGTTGGTTATATCATTGTTATATCTACAATATTTGAGAAGAGGAAAGAGGGTTTTTTATTGTGTAAAATCCCTGGTTCTTATAATAGAGATATCAACAGTCCATATTGTAGTTGGAATCATTGAATATCCTTTATATTTTTGTATTCATTAATGATTTTCGAACTGCAAATAAAGTGCAGTTGTAAAGTCATTGGTGGTTACATTTTTAGACGACTTTGTGCATTGAGGGGTTTGTGCTCCTATGAAGTTAGCACTTTAGAAAAGGTGTTGAGTTGTTGCTCCACCATTGTTACAGAGTTGGTGCTCTTTGATTAATAAAAGGGAAATTTTAGCGAGTGGTTTTTTATACCCCAAGAAGGTTTTTCCACTAAGGAAATCTTTGTGTTATGTGATGTTATTTGTCTCTCATTTTGTTTCATGTTAATGTGCTCATTCAATCAATGCTCTAATATTTTTGGTGTGTTCAAAATGTTCATATTTCAAAAGTTTGTCATGCAAAGTTAAATTTGTTCAAATTTGATTTAAAAAGCCTTCTGCATTGGGAAAAGTTGTAGTTATGTTTCAAAAGTATAAACACGATTGTTCAAACATTAATTGAACAATATCTTAAGATTATTTTAATATGATTTGTAAATGTTACTCAAGTTTCATGTCAATCTGATTTAAAGTGTTAATGTTCACTTGCATAAACAAGTCTGCCACATTGGGTTTAAATTAGTAAAAAGTTTCATTGTGCTTTCAAAGTCAAAAGTTAAAAAATTATATCACTCTGATTAACCCCCCCCTCTCAGAGGGAATCCACTTCCAACAATATATTCTTATCTAAGATTTATATCATTTTAAAATGATGCCATGTTAATTGTCAAAAACATAGAAAATTTATGGCTAACCCAATAACAAATGTTTAATGAGAGGACTAGAGTAGAATAAAATTCTTTTTAATTTATAAGGATATTATCTATTAAGGATTAATATTGAACTCATTTCATAAATTTTCCATTAGTGTGTGTTAACATAAAATTCTAAATGGCTTGAGCTATTCAAAACATGTTTGAGTCAAATAACATTGATTTAAAACACCTCTCTTTTTTTACACTATTTTTAAACCTAAGGAATTAGTTGTATAAATGTGGAAAATAAAAGATTTATAATAATAAAAAAATAAAGGAAATAAATACTCAATTAAGAATAAGTAAAAATAAATTTGTGCATAAGAATCATATCTTATACATGCATATAGAATTTAGTGGAAAGTCGTATTTGATGGAAGTTGTATGCATGGTTTTGGAGGGATATCTTTCATATTTAGATATCCACCCTAAAATATGGAGTTAAAAATTCCCAATAACTATGAGTATCTACAATATTGTAAGTTTATTCTTCTTGATTAGATTTGTAACCTGCATTGTAAATTCATTTTTGATTATTTTCCTAATCAAAATTGATGTTATCAAGGAACCATGCATAATACTAAATAGAGAGATACCAAATATTCCAACTACATCTAATGTGTGAAATGGATGCATAAGAATATTATGCTCAAACTACAATATGATCATGAAATCAAAGAATAGTAATAGAGACTCCTAGAGGTAGACCATTAGGGAAGCTTCCTTGACTAATAGAGTAAATCAAGAAAACAAAAGTAGTTGTTGATACTAGAGCTAATTATGTAATAGAAATATAAGAATGCAAACTAGGTTTTATCATCCAAAAGATAACCAATTTTTAACCAAGTTTGATTAAACTACATTTATCATGAGAAGCAAGGTCTCTAAAATTTTCTTACAAGTAAATACATATATTAAGGAATACTATTGTATTGCTCAACTTGGGTTTCATAAAAAAGTAGTAACAAACTTTCATACATATATATTTATATAAATATATACATATATGTGTATATATCAACCTACATATATGCATCTACATCACACTTTAATGACCCTTTATGTAGAAATAAGTATAAAAAACCATTAGTTCTATTTACCATTCTATGAAAGAAAAGGATATCCTTGGTCTTTATGTGGAAATCTATTGATAGTCTAAAAGACTAGCTTAACTTATAATCTAAACACAAACCTATACATGGTCAATTCACTAAATACAATCTCCTCTTTAAAATAGATAATTTACCAATTGAAAAATTCTTAATTCATTTGACTTAGACTAGTTTGCATATAAGGCAATTTACTAACCTGAACATGAACACAATAATATGTAGCCTTATTAAACCTATAGTTTCATTAAAGGACTAATAAAATATACTATCTCATTATACTTTAAGACTATTCACTGACCTCTTTGTGGTCTAAAATACATAATCAGACTTACTAGTTATAAAATGGATTGTGTATATCTTTCATATATATAGTTATTACTATATAGTAACTATTGCTTCCATTTTTTATTTTCTTGAAAAGTGCATTCTACTATTGTTTATTTCACAATAAATCAGCAACAAATTTGTTTGTGGTTGTAAGTGTTGATAGCACCATAATTTATAGCTATTAGTAACTTACATCATATACTATATGATATCTCTAATCAATAGTTTACATATTATATAATATTATATATGTTCAAAATATATAAAAAAATAGGTTATGAACCCTATCTTGATTGACTATATTAATATATTCAACCAAGTAATGGTTCTTAACAACCATTAAAAAATATATTTTGTATTCAAATAAAACTCATTGGTGGAACACATTGTCGACCCTAAGTCTACCAAAAAATACAAAGCAAATAATATTTCATGAAGTTTGACTAGTATTGCTTCATACACATTTCACACAACATTATCTGACACAGAAGCATCTGAGTCCACAAGAGATCCTACATCACTCAAAAATATATGTGTCAATGCTTTCAGTTTAGTTGATAGTTTTTCTTCTTACATGTTGGTTTTTGGTTGCCTTTAGTTGTACATTTTTCAAATTTATTTATTTTTCTTGATGATATCACCTCAAAGACAAGCTTAATCGGTTTTCAATTCTTCATTTTGGTTGGTTTTTGATGAAAAAATACAAGTTATAGCCATGGGAAGATTTGGGCTCCATCCAAATGTGAGATAAAGGGTTCCACCTAGATGCGAGATAAAGGGTTCCATCCAGATGTGAGGTTCTAATGACCATCTAGATTAGTTTGGTTTGGTTTGGGGTCATTTTTCTTGCAATAGGTTGTTTGGAAAGACTTGGGTTCTATTCGGATGTGGGATGAAGGGTCCCATTTGGATGTGGGGCTTTGACAACCATTCAAATAAGTTCAATCAAGTTTGGAGTCATTTTCTTGTAATAAGATGTTCGTGGAGATTTATTTGCCAACTACATAAAATTGTGTAGTTCAATAACCTTTTCCCGCATTCAAATTCACTCTCGCAAAATTTTTAGTTCCATTGAGATGTGTAGACAAAGTCAAGTTAATTGAACTTCAACATTTAACCATCCTATTGAGATGAATAGTTTTGGTGATGATGTTAGCAAATGATGACATCAACATGGGAAATGGTGGATCGTGACGTCAGTACAACGTATTAATGATGATTTCATTGTACAAAATGTGAAAGAACCCATATGAACCAAAATTTTAGTTGGAAAGTCCATTTCTATGGGATGATGTCATAGTGTTGTAAGTGTGTATAAATGTAGAGTTTTGTATTTGAACTAGACAAGTGAATGGGGTGGTGTGAAGGTTTGTACCTTATTTAGATGGACGATGGACGACGAACTTACACCAAAATTAAATCTGATTTATTTTCCCATGTGAACCTTGTGGAGATTCAATGGTGATTGGAATTGTCAAATTGGATATGAATGGTCTTGTTCAGTTTTGATGGGGCATAGATTTCATGGACTATCAACTTCAATTTAATCTAGAAGTGGTCCTATGGGGTTCAAGTGGATTTGCAGAAGCTAAATAATGTAGTAGATTGTTTTTTCATCTACAATTGTGATTGATGCTAATTTTTTGATGGAATGGTTCAAATTGAAGACTGTTCAATTACCAACCGTTTGGAACCGAATTGGTTCAACTATCCAACTAGAGGCATATAAACATGCCATTAGAATATTTTTTTGGGTTCACAAATATGTAGGATTTTGATTGTTGTGTATTGTTGAAATTGTAAACTCATAAACTGGTGTGCTTCCATAAATTTCATAGAAGATTAAATCATTTGAAGCTTTTTGTGATTGTGGACATTATCTTATATTTTTTGTTTGGTTGCTAGATTTGGTTGTTTTGATAAGACCCCCTAATTTAGACCACATCAATTGGTATAAGAGCCAAGTTTTCCTTGTGGATTATGGATGTGTTGTAGAGAAGGGATTCTAGAAAAATTGTTGAGTGAGAGTGAGTGAAGACCTATAATTAGAGATAATCCAATGAAGACATTGCATAGAGAGGGCGAGAAATAAGAGCACCACTCAGAGGTGGAGATGTGGCTATATTAGATACATTGAGAGGAATAACAATAAGGTTGAAAACTATTAAATTTACACAATGTCGAGGAGTACATTTTGAAGATGTTAGTGCAGACAAAGATGAGATAGAATTTTAGGAAGATGATGCACAAGAAGAGGTTGATGAACCCAAAAGGAGGTTTTTGAGATAAATGTATAGAATCATAGATAAACCCTATTTGGATCCTCCAATTTATAATGGTAGTTAGAATCTAGAAGAGTTGATCAGTTAGATTTTTGATGTGGATAAGTATTTTGACTTTAAGTTCGTTGAAGATCCTAAGAAAGTTAGGTTTTCTTACACGAAATTGAAGGGTAGCCTCCTTGTGGTGAGACCATGTTCAAACAAAATGACAAAGAAATTAGAACTTGGGATAGAATGGTAACAAATTTGAAAGTTAATTTTTTTACCAACAAACATCACATTAGTTTGTTTAGGAAATTGTAAAATATAAAACAAAAAGAAAGGAATATTTAGGAATACACTGAAGAGTTTTATAAATTGAATATTTGGGCTAGTCATGATGAAGATGATGTTGAACACCCAAAATACTAAGAGGGGGGTGTGAATCAATATTCTACTAAACAATTTAATTACTAACCATTCAATAATTAAAACATATCTAGCTACAATTATTAACAAGAACATAAAAGGAATCATAACATAACATGACACATGAACACCAAGATTTTTATGTGGAAAACCCAAAATGGGAAAAACCACGATGAGGATTAGCTCATAATATATTATAACCGCTCGTAAAATATTATAGGGGCACACTGCCAGGATACACTGTCCTTGAAAGGCTCACAACCTGAAATGATTACAAAACGGAAGTGTGGCTCACTACCAAAAAGATGAACTGATGAATACACCTTCTATGTGTTGAATTTAGTTCCAATTAAGCTTTGGAAAACAAAATCCTGCACTGGTTTATAGGTTCAGAATAAGTACCTTTAACTTTTCACAATATCACACTTTCACACTTCATTGCTTATACTTGTCGCATATCACACACACATACATATATCTCTATATCTTCAATACAAAAAATATTTCATATATATACACTGTTGCATCTACATACATCAATTAGGTTGGCATAATTGAGTGTATACATAACCAATTCAAAGTAGCTTGTCGACTCAAACGAAAACTTCTTTCGTGCTCAAAACCATAACGTGCAAGATATAAATTAGGTTGGACCAGACCTAAGAAAGATCACATTAACATACATGAAGCGTATCCTCATACCACTTGTCCATGTTGGGCAGAGGAATATACAAAACTTGTATGCCGAACTTCTGTCATTTATATCTTTTATCCCATTCAACCAAAATTGCTAAAAACTTGTCCATAGATGTAATTAATAGTCTTAAACAACATATTAAAACCACATAAGTTGATCTTTTCATATGAACAATTCCGGACTAGATTACCGGATTAGAGTAAAAGAAGCATAGTTTACTGGATGGGAAAAAACTATCATCAAACAATGTTGGAATCAATGACAACACACTAAAGGGATTCTTCTTCGTTCTTCCCACAATCTCCCCCTTTGTCATTGATGGAAACATGTGCCAAAAATGAATCTTCAAAACTATCTTCACTCGAGCTATACAAGCTCCCCCTTTCAACTGTACACAAAACTATACAAGTATTCTTCAAAACCAAAATTTATCCACAACAATAGCTTCTCCCCCTTTGACATCAAGGGAAAAGGGTATGTTGATGATGAAATTTGCAAAAGAAGTGAGAAACATCTAACTGAAACTGGGGGAACCTTGTAATTCCTTGAGAAAAGCTTCTCAAGCAGGTTTTCCATCATCTCTAATCCCCTTTGCTCTAGCAAGTGTCTTATGCAATGCTTCCAATTCTACTAAGCATTCTTCTCCTTTTAGAGTGGATGGATTAAGGTTCATCTTTTCTAGTTTCTCTACATCCACCAAGGCACTTGGTACAAGAATGTGTCTAGAAATTACCAGATTTCCAAGTTGTGTTGCATCTTCTTTTTACCTATATAAGGTGGAAAGATTGCTCTGTAAGTCTACTATAGAAGTCCAGGAAGCATTATTTTTGTCATCTACAATTTTGTAGGCTTTGGAGGCATTGGCAAGTTGAGATTCTATTGAGTCCATTGAGTCTTTAATGCCTTGAGTGGCATCCGACCACTGCATGCAATGCACAAATAGTATTTGGGCTTCCTCTTCATAGTCCTTTAACTCTTTCAGACATTGCAACACCTTGCTATGTGTAATCGCACATTTATCCTATAGTACAAGTAACATTTTCTCCAAAAGTATTGACTCAACCTCTTTTTCAGTCTGCTTCTTAAGGCTGGAGGTATATTCCTTGAGTGAATCAACCAATAACTTTAGGTTTTCAATAGGAGCTAAGGAATAATTAATCGTAGCATAGTGAGCTATCTCCTACAAAGCCTTAATAGCATCATTTACTAATTCAATCCCTTTCTGATAAGTTTCAACAATTTCCCATGTACCAAAATCAAGAAAAGTACCAAAAATATTTATCCTTTCAACTGATGAGATCTTACTCAAATCCACATAACCTAGATGTGATGGAATTTGAATCAACTGAGGTGGTAGCACATGTTGAATCCTTGTTTGTCTTGTTAATATACCCTTAAGAGTATTTCTGAATGATTCTCTAGATGGCTTTGATGACTCAGTAGTCGTTGGGGATTCTTCTTCACTTCTTCCAACTTCTGTTTCTTCCTTATTTTCTTCTTTCTTTTCCTCTTCTTCTCTAGAGGGTTTTTCTAATGGGTTGTATTTGTTTCATCCTTCTTATCTTCATCATATTTTCCATCATTAAAATTTTCATCTTTGTTTCCTTCATCTTCATTCTTATATTCTTCACCATTGTTTCCGTTATTTTCATGATGTTCTTGTGAATTGTCACTGGCATCATTTTTATGCTGATCTTTAGTGTTTTTGCTAGTTTTTTTTTCTGTATCATTCAGAGGAGCAGATGTCTCTGAAGCAACATGCATATCGCCAACCTTATCCAAAGTAGGATGGTCCTTTACTTCTGTGACATTAACAGGCTTTCATGCTTGAGTTGTATGAGATGAAGAACTAGTTCTCATTCCATAATTCTTTACCATTTCCCTTATCGTATCAAGAGTATCTTGCCTTAACCTTTTTGTACTATCTTTCTCTTTAGTCATTAGAAGATTGAATATTTTTGACGCTAAACAACTTAGAACATTCATTTAAGAGGGTAGCAACATCTTCCTCAGATAACAAGGATCCGTATGTGTTCAAGGCATCAAATTTGATTTTGTCATCAACAATTATAGCTTCATGCCTTCTTTGTACTAGAGCTTCCCATACATTGTTAGTCACCTTATTCCTTATGGTTTCCATATTCTAATAAAAAAAACCATGTATTGAATGAAAGCATTTATAATTATTTCCTTATCTTCTTTATTAACCTCATCAAACAACTTAGCAGTAGCTAGCAAGTTCTCAGTTTCTATCATATTATTTACTAAAGCTTCTATCTTTAGAGGTGTACGATCACTTACTAGAGGAGAGTTGGGCATGTCCTCCATAGGTTCTAATGTGAATTCTTCTCTCCTCTTCTCATGCACATGAATTGTGAACACTTTCTTTTCATCCTCTGCCTCCTCTTCATCAGATGAATGCATAATATTTCTATTCTAGTCACCTGTGAGATATTTTCATTGCTGGTGGAGGAACTAGTTCTTCTATTCCTCTTCAACTATCTTTCTTCTTTCAAGCCAAGGTCAATCTCTTCTTGCACAACATCACTTAGGTTTCTTTTCCTATTAGCCTTTTGTTTTATCCTTTTTTCGGGGGTAGTAGAGGGTGCAATAGGGGGTATATTCTTTCTTTTTGAAGCTCGAGTGCTAGGTCTAGTGGAAGTAGATACATTAACTACTGCTAGAGCATTGTGTTCTACCTTATTTCCTTTCATTGTTGTAGCTGCACCAGGTGTTTTAGGTAATGTAGAGGTAGTGGTGGAAGGTGCTCTTCCTGATCTTCTAGGCCCGAAGGACACTTCAATTGATCTGGTCCTATTCTCTTCAACATCTTCCCTTAGCCTTTCAACATCATCCTTAGAAAGTGAATGCATTTGGAAGAATGCCTCAACATTTTTATTTACCCTTTTTGTCCTTTGAGGTGTTGAAGTTTCCAAATGCACTTTAGCGGAATTCTCTTGATATGTATCATGTTGGGGTAGAGTAGGATTCTTAGGGCTACTAGCAACATCTTAATGAGTCTCTCAGCCTCCTACTCATCAATCTCATATCCTAGAGGCTCTATCCATAGAGTTCTAGGTTCTACTGCCTCTATGATGCACTCATCAATAGATACGAGGAAAGTTATCTCCTTTGCATATTTCTTTACTAAGCTCCTTGGAACTCTTTCTCTTTCATAATTTTTGTTATGAAAAACTACAAATAATGTAGTTAGAACATCACATTGTGCTTTGAAATGTCCAATGTTATTGTGCCACTGGTATGTTGGTATTCCATATAATGTTTTTCTTTCTAGGTATCTCCCTCAGAAAGTAAAGTAGAAAACACACTACCAATGTACTAAATTTGAATGGATGTTTATTTGTATTAGTCTGGCTTAAGTTATCCATAATTTGTTGCCGGAGCAACTCACACAAATCATAGTCTCTTCCATTTACCACCATATCATGTGCAACATAAATTGTAGTTGAAAACACATAATTTCTTCTGTTGATGAAGTAGATTTTTTGGCCTATCATTATTCCAACATACTTCACAGTAGGGTTTGTAATGGGTTTGGTTGTCAGTGCTCTCCCATCATATGTGGCAACAGTTAGTTTCATAACCACAGGGTGATCCCACAATAGTGGTTTACACTTTTTGGGAGATCCCGATTTTTGATGAAATCATATATTTTTAGAAAATATAAAGATTTAAGCCTTGAAATTTTCCATTTAAAGGATTCCAATTGAAGAGGGTTTGACCAAACCACCTTAGATAAAACCCCCTTCGATAGAACCTTACTAGTTTTAAACCATACCTATAATGGAGTCTCCTTTACACCTATCAAAATGTTGATAAAAAAACAACTTTTGATTCACCTTTTGGGGGATCAAATGAATTCATTTAAAATTATTTTTTTGTATGTAGTCCTTATTATAAGCTTCCCAAAAAGAATAATTTTAAATAAATTTAATATGATTGTTATATTTATTTTTTATTTTTTGTGAATGTAGGTTTCTCATCAAGAATCAAACTCTCTATTTTGCAAATGTGGAAAAATAGCATATTAAAAAAAAATGAAAAAGATTAGTGCACTAGATATTGATGTCCTTGATCCAACAAAAAAAATAAATTGAATTTTGATACATACAATTTTTTTAATGTTTTAGCTAGTAAATCATGTCTAAATTGTAACTAGTTTGACATTGAAACTTAATTAAGAAAAAAATATTCAATGAAATTCTATGAAACCAATTCCATGCACTAGATATCGTAGTTACAAATCTAAATTTGAAAAAAATAGAAATTAATCCTTCATATAAAAAAGTTATGTGTTAGCCAGTAATGTCACTTTTTAAAAATGGTGTTTACTGTTAAAAACTAGTTTTTGAAGGAGATGGAAAAAGAAGTGCAATTTGATTCCAATTTTTTTGAAAAAAATATATTTAGAATCTATAGACAAAATGCCACAAATCGCTAGTTTGCATCATCTTCAAATTCCTCACGGTTTAGCCACTATAGGTTCCTAAAAGTGAAGATTTAGTTAAAAAAATTCAGTTCAATGTCCACTTTGGCCAAAAATTGTAAACCAGTATTGTGGGATCACCCCACATCATTTTTCACAACCTTTAGCATTGGTACGGGTCTAGTGTCACAAAGACCAGTCACAACTTTAATCAATTCCTTGATAATTACTCTAGAGGCACACATGTCCTACAAATTTATCGTGCACTCTGCTAAGTGCTATCCTTACAAACTTTGCATCCATTGTACTACAAAAATATGGGAACCAATTCCTTACATCTAGCTTATTTCGTACAAGATTTTCATATTATGGCTTCATTGAGTAATTTTCTCTAGTTAAATCCTTTAGCCATTGATCCTTAAGTTCTTGATGGTCAAATTCTTCCAATTTCCCATGAATGTAGGTTTTGGTATCCTCAATGGGTAAAACATTGTTTGGAATTTGTGAAAATGCACCCATGAGGTCCATTTCGAAACCTTCCATGAAAACCTTCTGAATTTTGGTCGGGGTCTCTCAGAAATCTCAACCATAGTGGGAGTGGCCATTTTTCCCTCATTTCTCTTGTATATTCTTATGAAAATTACTTCTAACTCAAATCCATATAGTATAGATAGTTGTAAATACCTTTTTCAAGCTTCGACGGACACTAGGGTTTGATGCTAGATACTATGAATCACCTTCACCTCACTTCAACTCTCTCCAAATGTGTAAAAGTGATTTAAATCAACTTAGGTTTTTAATTTATACCTTATCGATCTACCATAATTTTGAATTTACTGCATTCCACCCATAAAAAGTTGATAAACACTTCATGAATACACTGTAAAACCTAAAATGCTCCACAAGTCTCCAAATTTGTATCTTTTTTGCCATAATTTTTTTTGACATCTTTAGAATGATATTTCACATCATATATCTTCATGTCATTGCTTGACACCTCTTATATCATGGGTTTACTAGGTTTCTCTGTAATTGCTCCCCCTAAATCCACTACTGGGTTTAGTTTTTAGAAGAAATATCTGCACCAAGTGCAGGTACAGATGCATTTGATTCATTCTTATTCTTAGGTTCTTCCTTTTTTCTTTCAAATTTTCTCCATTTCCTTTTTTACTTCAGTAGAATCCATTTTATTCACATGTTTATTCCTTTGTTTTGGATTAGATTTCTTCCCATTTTTACTTCTGTAGAATCTTGAAATATGTCCTGGTTTGTTGTAGGTGTAACACAACATTTTTTTTGACCAGACTGATTTGTATTTAACCTTGATCTTCATCGGTTATATTTATGTCCAAATGCATAACATGTGTAGCAGTAACCTTAAAAATATTGAATCATTCTACCAGTATTGAATCTATTCATCATTATCTAACTTATGCACTCAACAACTCTATGCCCAAAACTTTTGTGAGAAAACATTGTCCAAAAAGGAATCCAACATTCTGATTCATTCTACTTCTACATTTTGTTGTTCTATGACCAAATTTATTGCATGAAAAAAATACCATTGAAAGATGGGTACCTTTGAGCAATAGGTTGTTGTATTGGAGTTCTTATAGTATTGCTTCTTTGATTCTTGATCTATCTACCATTGCCTTGAGTCTTCCTTTGAGTGTCAACCTTGTTAGGGGTTTGATTTGCTTTTGTGCTCTGTCCTTCTTCAAGTCCTAAACCACCTTTATCCTTAGAGGGTTTCTGAAATACAATAGCTCATCAAGAATTGTAGTACTTGTTTTGAGTTTTTCCTCATGAGCCCTTGCTTTCTCTGGGTCAGACCTTAGGTTTACCACTTCTTGTTCAAGCTTTGTACATTCATCAATCTTGCTTTGAATTTCATCTTTTTGATAGTCCTCAATTCTTTTAGTTTCTTCCACTCCTACCTTTAGTCTAGTGATGTCTTCATTTTATTTCTTCAACTGATCACTTGTTGGATGCTGTGGTTGTGTTGCTCATATGTGGTTGTCATTGATGTCAACACTATTAACATTTATGTATTGAAGACTGTATATGTCGAGGATATTGAGAAAATTGTTAAAAGAAAGAGCTATAGGTTTCCAGTGGAATAGTGAAGGTCATCAAGGTGTCTTGATCCGTACATTGATGATCAATTGTTGTGGACTAAAGGGTTTATTTCTGAGAGTATCTAGTTTATCCACTAGAAGTTTCAGAGGTTTGCGTGAAGTTTTGATTGTGTTATGAATAGTTGTGTTCTAACAATTTTTTTGTGGTTTTAGTTAGTATTCCTGAGTGAAGTTGATATGATTCTAGTAATTTCAGTTGTTGCAAATATTTCTATGTTGGTTCTTGTTGTGTGTAGATGCTTCTAGGTCATTCTCTATCTTCATCACATGTCCGTGTTGATCAGTGTGTTCATGGTCGAATATTTTTCTCATATGTGTTCAGGTTTTCATGTTCTTGGCCGACATAGTTGTTGTAATGTGTTGTGGATCCTTGGAGATTAAAATTTGAATGTTTGGCATGCTTGAGGATGTTGTTTTGGGCCTCAACATAATATTGGCTGATGGTGTTTTATTCGCATTGAAAATTTATTTGTAAATTTGGGCCGACATTGCATACATGTTTTATATTTTCATATTTCTTTTGGCCAACGAAGTTGATGAAATCCATATTTGTGGATATATAAGAGCAGTTGTTTGTTCAAATTAGAAGATGCTCGGTGTGCTCTTGTGTGCGTGTGCGTGAATATCATTTGATTGCAAAACAAAGTGTGAAGAAGTTTGAGCAGAGTGTGAAGAATTTTGAGCAAAGTGTGAAGGAGTGTTTCTATGCTTAATCAGAACTATAATTAGGATTTTGGAGAAGCTATTTTCTCAGTTCATACCCTACAAATCTAATCCATATTTCTCTTTCTTGGGAAGTGATCCCTCTTGTATTTGAGAAGTGAGCTCTAGGAAGTGTGCCTGAATGCATGTGCATTCCCATTATTATTCTTATACTTTTAACAGGGTATAATCTTGTGGACTAACATCCACTGTGGTTTTTCCCCTAATAGGGTTTCCACGCAAAAAATCTTGGTGTTCTCTATGTTTCTGATGTGTTGATTGTTTATGGTTCATTGTTCATGCATCAGATCTGAAATTGAGTTAAGTTTGAGTTAAGATTGAAAAGTTTAAATAATCTTTGACAACTGATTCACCACCCCTCAGTTGTTTTTCCTTATTTTTCCAACAATTGGTATCAGAGTAGGTTCCTTTGAAGAATTTTAAAAGCTTGAGGTGATCCATGATGGCATCATACAAGAAGGATAGTCCTATATTTTATGGAACAAACTACTCACTGTGGAAAACCAGAATGAAATGTCATTTGAGATGTTTAGGTTAACACTTCTGGAAGATTACAAAGAAAAAATATACTATTCCTCAGAATGGTCCTTCCACTCTTGATGAGATTAAAGATGCTGAGAATAATATACGAGCTATGGAAGCTTTGTTGAGTACTCTGCTGGATTCAGAAATGACAAATGTGATAGGTTTGAAGACAACTCATGAAATGTGGATGAAGCTGGAGGCTTTGTATGAAGGAGATGTACATGTGAAGGTTGCTAAGCTATAGAGTTTGAAAGGAAAGTATGCAAATTTGAAGATGGGTGAAGATGAAAATATTTCTTCTTTTATGCAAAGAGTAAATGAAATTGTGATGGATATTAGATGCACTGGTGGTACCTTGGATGAACAAGAAATTATAGCTAAAGTGCTCAGATCATTGCATCCTTCTTACAAATCAAAAACTCATGCTATTGAAGAATTTAGATTAGTAAAAAATGTGACAAGGGATATGTTGATTGGTAAATTTGTTTTCTTTGAATTAAGTGAATTTGGTGATTCTACCCCTAAGACTAAATCTGCATTTAAGGCTTTTGTATCCAGAAGAAACATGCAAAGATATGATTTGGGAGAAAGTTCTAGAAAGACATTCAAATATGAGGAAGAGATGAAACGACTTGAAGAAAAAGAGAGGTTGAAGAGTTGGAAGCATTGATTTTGAAGAAAGAAGGCAGAGGGCAAGGTAAGTATAAAGGAAAGTTTCCTATTAAATGTTTCTCTTGCAATAAAATAGGTCATTTTGCTTCAAGGTGTCTTGAAAGAGTTCCTAGGTCTAAGCCCTATAAACCTAGATTTCAAAAGAAGTGTTATTTTGCTAAAGAAGGTGTGACTGATGAAGAATCTGATAAAGAAAATGGAAATGAAGATGAATGGGTTTTCATTGCTATCAAGGAAAATGGTCCGGTGGCTACTAAATCTGCTAAAATTGAGAAAACTCTTGCAGCCCGAATTGAAGAGAAGGATGAGTGGGTTATTGAAAACAGATGCTCACATCATATGACTGGTGACAAGTCTAGAGAAATACGATGGTGGGGTTGTAAGATTCAGAGATAACAATGCTGGTGTGATCCGTGGAAGAGGATCTATTTGTCTTGGTGGTAAACATAACATTGATGATGCCCTTTATGTTGAAGGCTTAAAGCATAACTTGTTGAGTGTTGGAAAAGTGGTGGAAAAGGGTTATGATCTTCAGTTCAAGGATGGAAGATGCACAATACTTGGAAGGTCTAGAAATATGATTGCTTTAGGTACAAAGACAAGAGCTAATATTTTTCACCTAAGTGTTGGTAATGTAAGTTTTCTTAACTACTCAAGTAGATGAAAGATGGTTATGGCATAGGAGGCTGTGTCATGTGAATTTTGAAAACATTTTCAAGGTAAGTTCCATTCAAGTAGTAAGAGATCTACCTAAGCTAGTGAAACCTGCTAACACAATATGCAAGGAATGTCAGATGGGTAAGTAGACTAGAGTCTCTTTTCGAAGAAAAAAGCATCATTCTAATGGAGTACTAGAGCTGGTGCATACTGATCTATGTTGTCCCTCTAGAATCAAAAGTCTATAAGGAGAAATGTATTTTATGTTGCTTATTGATGATTACTCTAGGAAGATATGGGTTGTTTTCTTAAGAGAAAAATGTGAAGCATTAGAGAAGTTCAAAAGTTTCAAAGCTATGACAGAGAATGAGAAAGGTCTGAAGATTAAATGCCTAAGGTTAGACAGAGGTGGTGAGTTCACCTCCAGGGAGTTCAATTCTTTTTGTGAAGAGCATGGAATCAAAAGATAGTTATCTACTCCCCAAACCCCTCAACAAAATGGAGTTGTAGAGAGAAAGAACAAAACAATTCTGGATGCTACTAGAACAATGATGATTGAAGGAAATGTGCCTCACATCTATTGGAGAGAAGCTATAAACACTGCTATGTACACTTTGAATTGGGTAAATGTTAATGGTATTTTTGTTAAGACTTCTTTTGAGCTATGGTTTGGTTATAAGTCTACTATTAAATATCTCAATATTTTTGGAAGCAAGTGCTACATTAAAAGAGATGAGGACATAGGAAATTTTGATGCAAGGAGTGATGAAGGAATCTTTCTAGGTTACTCTACCAAGAGCAAGGCTTATCGATGCTATAACAGAACATTGAGAAAAATGGTTTTAAAGTGCAAATGTCAGAGTTGATGAGGATTTTGCTAGATCATCTAGATGCTATGGATATGATTCAAATGACTGGAAAGATAGTTTAGACAAAGGGAAGAATGCTCCAACATAGAATCAAGTTCAAATTTTTCTAGTAAATCAAGAAAGTCAAGAAGGAGAGACAAATGGAAGTGTAGAAGAAAGAATAGAAGAGCTAGAAGTGTGAGTGAATCCTAAAACTCCAAGGTATGTGATATTGAATCATTTAGAGAATCAAATTATAGGAGACAACAATAAAGGTGTGCAAACTAGAAGAAGGATTGCAAAAGAGTATTGCCTAATTTCCAAAACTGAGCCTAAAAATGAAGCTTGCAATGATGAATACTAGATGGAAGCTATGAAGGAAGAACTGATGCAGATTGAAAAGAATGATACAGGGATTCTTGTTCCCAAACCTAAAGATAAAAATGTGATTGGTACTAAATGGGTCTTTCAGAATAAGATGAATGAACAAGGTGAAGTGATCCTGAATAAAGCAAGACTGGTATGTAAAGCGTATTCACAAATGAAAGGTATTGATTTTGAAGAAACCTTTTCCCGTGTTGCCAGAATTGAAGCTGTAGGATTATTTCTTGCTTATGTTGCATATAATAACTATAAAGTCTATCAAATGGATGTGAAGTCAACTTTTCTAAATGGTGAGTTAGAAGAAGTATATGTTGAACAACTAGATGGATTTCAACTGAATGACAAGGAAGACATAGTTTTCTGATTAAAGAAAGCTCTATATGGACTCAAGCAAGCCCCTAGAGCTTGGTATGCTAGACTGGTTAAATACATAAAGGTACTACTGATAGAAACTTGTATTTTAAGTTGGATCATGATAAAGAGTTGATTATTGAAGTCTTTGTTGATGACATTGTTTTTGGAGGAGATGATGATTTATGTATGAATTTTGCTGATGAAATGAAAAGTGAATTTGAAATCAGTATGATTGGTGAGATGAAGTTCTTTCTGGGATTGCAAGTCACTTAGACAGACAATGGGATTTTCATATCTCAGTCCAAATATGTGAGAGTTACTGAAGAAGTTTGGCATGGAAGAATCAAAGCCTGTTGGTACACCCATGGTAACCAGATGCAAGTTAACATAGAATGATGATTCTCGTAAGGCAAATCAAACAAGATACAGGTCAATGATTGGCGGATTACTCTACTTAACTCAGACTAGACCAAACATCATGAATGTTGTATGTATGGTTGCTAGATTTCAAGCTGATCCAAAGTAATCTCATGTGACTATTGTAAAGAGAATCTTCAGATATTTGAAAGGAATAGTTGACTTTGGGATTTTGTATCCTAAAGATGATGATCTTACATTGAGTGCATATACTGATGTGGATTGGGCAAGAGATGTAGATGACAAGAAAAGTACTAGTGGTGGTGCTTTCTTCCTAGGGAAGAAGCTGGTGTCTTGGTTGAGCAAAAAGCAAAATTACATCTCCCTATTTACTACTGAGGCAGAGTATATTGTTGTTGCAAATAATTGTACTCAAGTGATGTGGATGAAATAGATGCTGAAAGATATCAGAGTAGTATATGATGAACCTATTGCCATATACTGTGACAACTCAAGTGCAATAAACATACCAAAGAATCTAGTGCCACACTCTAAGACTAAGCATATATCAATCAAGTCTCATTTCCTAAGGGAAAAAGTGAAAGAGAAAGAAGTCAGATTGGAGTATGTGCCTACCAAAGAACATGTAAAATTTTTCACCAAGTCGTTGCCAAAGGATAATTTTGATTATCTCAGAGGAATGCTAGCGGTGATCACCCCTCCTGATATGAACTAGAGATGCATTTACTTGCATCAATCTGTATGCATCAAAGCTATATTCTGATCCAAATTGATGTTTTTGTGGTTGCTACTCAGGGGGAGTAGTCAGATGTGCAGATATGTGGTTCAGAGCTTGTATGTGGGAAGATAATGTTTATCTTTTCCATTGATGTCAAAGGGGGAGAAGAGTCATGTGAAAAACTATGAATTATTTGGGGAGAAGAGTCTTGTGGGGAGAAGATCATGTAGAAGAAGTTGAGGAAGAAGAGTCAAAATCTAAGGGGGAGTAAGTGCTGATTGAGAGTTGTGTTGATGGTGTTTTTCACATCATGTGTTGCCATCAATGCCAAAGGGGGATATTGTTGGATGTTGTGGTTGTGTTGCTAATATGTGGTTGTCATTGATGTCAACACTATTAGCATTTATGTATTGAAGGATGTATATGTCGAGGATATTGAGAAAATTGTTAAAAGAAAGAGCTGTAGGTTGCCAGTGGAACAGTGAAGGTCATGGAGGTTTCTTGATCCGTACGTTGATGATCAATTATTTTGGACTAAAGGGTTTATTTCCAAGAGTATCTAGTTTATCCACCAAAATTTTTAGAGGTCCACGTGAAGTTTTAATTGTGTTATGAACAATTATGTTTTGATAGTTTTTATGTGGTTTCGGTTAGTATTCTTGAGTGAAGTTGATATGATTCTAGTAATTTCAATTGCTGCAGATGTTTCTATGTTGGTTCTTGTTGTGCATGGATGCTTCTAGATCATTCTCTATCTTTGTCGCATGTTTGCATTGATCGGTGTGTTCGTGGTCAAAGGATTTTCTCATATGTGTTCGGGTTTTCATGTTCTTGGCCGACATGGTGGTTGTAATGTGTTTTGGATTCTTGGAGATTAAAATTTGAATGTTTGGCATGCTCAAGGATGTTTTTTGGGGCCTCAACATAATATTGGCGGATGGTATTTTATTCGCATTGAAAATTTATTTGTAAATTTGGGCTGACATTGCATAGATGTTTTATATTTTCATATTTCTTTTGGCCAACGAAGTTGTTGATGAAATCCATGTTGTGGATATATAAGAGTAGTTGTTTGTTTGAATTAGAAGATGCTCAGTGTGCTCCTGTGTGTGCGCGTGCGAATATCATTTGATTGCAAAATAGAGTGTGAAGAAGTTTGAGCAAAGTGTGAAGAAGTTTGAGTGAAGTGTGAAGAAGTGTTTCTATGCTTAATCAGAACTATAATCAGGCTTTTGGAGAAGCTATTTTCTCAGTTCATACCCTATGGATCTAATCCATATTTCTCTTTCTTGGGCAGTGATCCCTCTATTATTTGAGCAATGAGCTCTAGGCAGTGTGCCTGAATGCATGTGCATTGCCATTATTATTCTTATACTTTTAATAGGGTATAATCTTGTGGACTAACATCCATCGTGGTTTTTCCCCTAATAGGGTTTCCATGTAAAAATTCTTGGCATTCTTTATGTTTCTGATGTGTTGATTGTTTATGGTTCATTGTTCATGCATCAAATCTAAAATTGAGTTAAGTTAAGTTTGAGTTAAGATTGAAAAGTTTAAATAATCTGTGACAACTGATTCACCCTCCTCTCAATTATATGTCCTTGTTTTTCCAACATCACTGAATTCTCTATGCATTTATTTGAACTTCTTGATTTTCTTAGTTTCTTTATGCATTCATTTGCTTCTTTGAAGTTCTCCCTCAAATTTTCTTTCTCATTTTCAATTTTGTCCAGATCTTCAAGAGCAACACAGAGTTCTTTAGTTGTAGAGATCTCTTCCAAAGGAACAATACACCTCTTGTCAACCATGTGCTCAAACTTCAAGATCTTCCTTAAGCTGTTAAAATTTTCCAAAGGAACCAGGCTCTAATACCAATTGTTGAACACTAGAATATTGAGAGGGGGGGTGAATCAATTTCTACTAAACCATTTAACTGCTAACCATTCAATAATTAAAACATATCTAGCTAAAACTATTAACAAGAACATTAAAGGAATCATAACATCACATGACACATGAACACTAGGATTTTTATGTGGAAAACCCAAAATGGGAAAAACCACGGTGAGGATTAGCTCACAATATATTATAACTGGTCATAAAATATTATAGGGGCACATTGCTAGGACACATTGTCCTTGAAAGGCTCACAACTTGAAATGATTACAAAACATAAGTGTGGCTCACTGCCAAAAAGATGAACTTATGAATACACCTTCTAAAAAAATCTTGGTGCTCTCTGTGTTTCTGATGTGTTGATTGTTTATGGTTCATTGTTTATGCATCAAATCTGAAATTGATTTAAGTTAAGTTTGAGTTAAGATTGAAAAGTTTAAATAATTTGTGACAACTAATTCACCCCCACTCTCAATTGTCTATCCTTGTTTTTCCAACATCACTGACTTCTCTATGCATTTATTTGAACTTCTTGATTTTCTTAGTTTCTTTATGCACTCATTTGCTTCTTTGAAGTTCTCCCTCAAATTTTCTTTCTCATTTTCAATTTTGTCCAGATCTTCAAGAGCAACATGGAGTTCTTCAATTGTAAAGATCTCTTCCAGAGGAACAATACACCTCTTCTTAGCCATGTGTTCAAACTTCAAGATCTTCCTTAAGTTGTTAAAATTTTCCAAAGGAACCAGGCTTTGATACCAATTGTTGAACACTAGAATATTGAGAGGGGGGGGTGAATCAATTTCTACTAAACCATTTAACTGCTAACCATTCAATAATTAAAACATATCTAGCTGCAACTATTAACAAGAACATAAAAGGAATCATAACATCGCATGACACATGAACACCAAGATTTTTACATGGAAAACCCAAAATGGGAAAAGCCACAGTGAGGATTAGCTCACAATATATTATAACCGGTCATAAATATTATAGGGGCACACTGCCAGGACACACTGTCCTTGAAAGGCTCACAACTTGAAATGATTACAAAATGAAAGTGTGGCTCACTGCCAAAAATATGAATTTATGAATACACCTTCTATGTGCTGAGTTTAGTTCCAATTAAGCTCTAGAAAATAAATCCTACACCAGTTTGCAGGTTCACAACAACTAACTTCAACTTCACACAATATCACACCATCACGCTTCACTGCTTATACTTGTCACATATCACACTCACATACACATATATCTATATCTTCAATACAATTTTTTTTTCATATATATACACTGTTGTATCTACATACATTAATTAGGTCAGCCTAATTGAGTGTATACATAAGCAATTCAAAGTAACTTGTCATCTTAGACCAAAATTGCTTTCACGCTCAAAACCAAAATGTGCAAGACATAAATTAGGTCAACCCAGACCTAAGAAAGATCACATTAACATCCAAGAAGCGTATCCTCATACCACTTGTCCATGTTGGCTAGAGGAATATACAAAACTTGTATGTCGAACTTCTATCATTTATATCTTTCAGCTCATTCAACCAAAAACACTAAAAACTTGTCCATAGATACAATTAATAGTCCTAAACAACATATTTAATTCACATAGGTCGATCTTTTCATATGAACAATTCTGGACCAGACTATTGGATTGGAGTAAGAGAAGCACAGTTTACCAGATGGGAAAAAACTATCACCAAACAATGTTGGAATCAATGACAACATACCAAAGGGATTCTTCTTTATTCTTCCAATAGATGATGTGGAAATTATTTCTAGATATATAAATGGATTGCATTATTCCATCTAGAATGAGCTAAGTATAGTGAGAATCACTAGTGTAGAAGAAGCATACCAATTTGTCTTAAAGACTAAAGAGAAAATTGCTAGGAAGCAAAATAATTCCAGAGGAAGGGGAAGGTCTTAATATACAAGAGGATAGTCAAGTGGTGGAAGAGGATACCCAAAAAAATAGGGAACTAGTAGAATTTGGAAAATAAATGATTAGGTGACTAAAATTTTAGTCACAACAACTAAAAATGACTAAATTCTTCTAATTTTTTGCAACTCAGCTATAAATGAGTAAATAAATGACTAATTTGGTAATTGACTAAAAAATTATTTAGTCATAAATAAAAAATGACTAAATAGTTAGTCATCAAATCCAAATTAGACAAAATTAAAAAAAAAACAATTTGGCCAATTATTGGTGTGATTATTCATGTTCATTGCAAATTCATTCGTCTCACTTGACCTCGCTTCATTCATTCATTGCAGAACTCACTTGAACTTGCTTCATTCATTCATTGTAGACCTTGCTTCATTCGTTAGCCTGATATGAGGCGTTTTGATTAGTTATAGCAGCTACTTGCATGGGCAATAAGGATTCAAAGAGGACCTGGAGACTTTTGAAAAGGTGGGCAAGGGCAAGGAATTCAGAGTTTTCTACAACAAATTTGAATTCACTAAGGCCCTCTGTAGAGAAATTAGATTTGGGGACATCCTCTGCAGTGAATTCAAAGGTAATTTGAAACCATCATTACATTAAACACAAATTTGAAATGCTCATTACAATCTACTGCTCTTAATAATGTTCTATTGCTCTTAATAATGTTCTTTTACAATCTTGCCACTGTTCTACTTCATAATGTGTTCAAGCTAAATATAATAAAATTTGTGTGTCAGTGACAAAATAGAATTTCCTCAAACAATTTTAATACATTTTCACTGCAAGTGCAGACTATCCTTGTGCAAAGTAAACAAGTCCTAGATTTACCCACACATGAGGCATCTTAACAAAGATGTTTCTTGCAACAACTTCTTGTACTTGTGTAAATATTTCCTTTGCAATATCAAATTGACCCCTTTCAACTAGCACAATGGCTACCCCATTTGCAACATAAACATTTCCTAGTCTCCGTGCCAACACTTTACAATGGCTGCCCCATTTGTAGCATAAACATGTTCAATAGTGTATATTTTTGGTGATGGAAGAAAGAATAAGGCCATTGCAAACATGGTCTCTACTCGTCAAGGCAAAGGTATAGGATGCAATAGAAATTTTACAAAATTATGTGAATCCTAACTAGTGTTCTCAAAAAGTTAAAAGATAAAATTTTAACATTGCCAAAAATCTGACCTCTTTCCGAGCCTTATCCTGAGTGGTATGATGCACAAGAATTTCGCTAATTTCATCGAGTGCACATACATGATATCGAGTGATGCATACGCCTATGTCATGAGATTTAGGATCACATCGATGATGAGACTATCTACCTTGATGGGAGGAAGCAAAACTCTAATAAATTTGTGGCTAATCCTAACAAAAAATTGCAAATTTACACATATCCATTTCCTTTTTTATTTTGCTAATTTGGTTACATAGTTCTCTGCATCTTTTGAGCTGGTCCCATCTGAGTACGTGAACATGGTCTTGTTCATGCATATGCTTCCTATAGGGAATGTGAGTTCTATTCCTGATATAAATTTTACTTCACATGATTTGTCACTAAACAAGGAGCCTTCTCTATTGTATGTTCCCTCCCAAATTAATGGTAACATCATGATTGGTGTTATGGTTGATCCAATGAGCCGAGTGAATGTGATAATAGAGGAAGCCTTGTTCATTAACACTCTTCATAAGGAGAAGTACGATGAGTCACAAACCACTCTTCATACTCATGATAGTATTTCTATTACCCCTATCGACACCATTTCTTTGTTAGTCTTGTTTGGGCCTAAGGCAGTAGATGTTTCATTTGTTGTAATTCCAGAGTCTGACATGTTCAGAGTTATTCTAGGAATTTTATGGCTAGCCTCTATGAATGGGGTCACCTTTGTAGTCCACAAGTGTTTGAAATTCCCCCATGAGGGTGTAGTGCACATAGTTCATGATACTGGCTATAAACCACTTGTGTCATGTAGGGGGTTTTCTTTGGATCAATTTTGGCCCTCCCAAGTTAGACCTCACTCTCCAAGGAGAGCTTTTTTATATCTTGCTTATGTTAAATATAAGATCATGGGCTCAACATCAAAAGTTAGTTTTCTTGTGTATTCATATGTTATTTATGTGGAGGCCTCTATGATAGCACAACAATGAGCTATCTCTTCGGCCTCGTCAAAAGGGAAGGATAAGCTTGCTCTTGCTCTAGAGCCTTCCCCTTTTGCATCTTCAGTTCCATCCATTTCCTCTTCCCAACTCATGGTGGAATTCTTAGTTCCCGCTCCTATGCTTTGCATGGGAAGTGGAATGGTGTGCACATGGCGGAAGGCAAAGCGTCTGACTTTTTAGTTGCTTGTTTTACCCATGGTTCCTCAAACCACCATATATGGCAAGGGGAAGCATTCCTATTGGTTTGTTCCTATGTCTTGACCTTTGTGGCCTTCAACTGTTCCTCCACCAACTCCACTAGAGGTGAATGGGAAGAGGCCCGTTGTCAAGGCACCTATCTCCGTTTCTCCTCTTGTTGTCATTTATGCTCCTATACCTCCTCCTCCTACTCCTACTTAAGAGACCCTTCCATTAGAAACGTTTGTAAAGGATGCTCCCATAGTGGAGTAGAATCCTCTAACCTCTTCTCAAGCTGTTTCCTCCAATGCTTGTAGTTGATATAACCAACTTGCGCATGAGTGCAAGCACTGACAAAAGGATTTAGCTATAGAGCACAATACCTCAGAGAAGAATGAGAAGGAGCCTGTTGTCCCTGTTCCTATCTCTTCTATTTCTCTTATTGTTCCTACTTTAGTTCCCATCACTTTTGTCTTATTTCTGACTCCTCCAATGGGTCCTAATGATGCTCACCCTAAAAGGGTGAAAGTCTTCATCACTCCCTTCATGGAACCTCATCTTCTGATGTCCCTCTTGGAAATACCTCCTTTTTTGCAGCCCATTGACATGCCCAATACAAAGGTGGTGTATTCTACGGTTGCCTCTAGTTTCTCCTTTGATTTAGCTTCTTCAATGGGCATTCAACATTCTCCACTAAATCGTAAGTTGGAGGATGACCTCACTGTGAGTGATGGTCATAGGAAGCATTCATCTTCTTTGGAGTCTAGTTCTATTTTGGCTTGCGCTGTCCTTGTGATAGAGGTAATCCTCACATCCCTAGAGTTTTTCATTGCCCCTTTTGTTGAGGTTCGTAGTGACTCTTTGGCTCCTTGTTCTTCCCCCACTAAGTTGACACATGGCACTCTTGAGAAGTGCATGTCAACTCGGTGGATGATATCTCAAATTTGTCCTTAATCTTTGCAAGATTTATGACCTTTGCTTCATAGGAACTTGGTAAAGAAGACATCAAGTGGCCTTCTTCCTTGGATCTTGTTGCAAGTGAGTCAAAGGGTACTTCCCTTGCTATCCCACCCTTATAGGGTTGTCCTCCCTCCCCTTATAATGATCTAGATTGGGAGTAGGATGACCTGCTGGTCGATGAGGACTAGGGTGGTGCCTCTTCTACATCTATAGATTAGATTTATTTGTGCATTTGTGTTCCCCCATGCTTGTATTTTTATGTTTGTGATCCTACATGGAGGACCCTTGATACCCTTGTAGGTGCTTGGATACATGCACAAAATTATGTCGTACATTTCTTCTATTTGTGTCATCATTCTTCTATGTTTCGTAACATTGCTTTTCGATATTGGGGACAATACAAAGCATTGGGGGAATTTAGGCATTCTTCCATGTTGAACTAGTTTTTGGTTTTACTTTGTCTTCATATGTCATTCTTCATGTTCTAAGCAATTTAGAGATTGATGACAGTTCATACGTATACTATATTATATCTATCTATTTATATCTATGGACAGTTCTAACCCTAGATTCTCAGATCCCCCTGTCTCTTGATTTCTTCGTCTCTACTTGTCTACTTCATGATGTTGTGGTCTCAATGTGTTATCCCTCATGTGTGTGAAAACATACCATAGATACATCTCACTATGTGTTGTGTGCCACTACATCACTTGTCTCTCCTTTCTTTTCTTAGGATGCCATGTGTTCCTTTGAGTAACACACATCATCCTAAGGGGGGATATCATTCTTGTCTAATTTTCAACAAGGAGCATTCTTTCAAAAGGATTCCTTGGTGTCATATTGCTTTACAATGAATTCCTTCACAAAAGAATCCCTTGTTGAAAATATTCATTTTCCAAAAGGATGTATTCTCTCAAAAATGACTCATTGGTAAAAGGTTCTTTCAAAAGGATCCCTTGGTAAAAGAGTCTAAAATTTTTCCTTTCGAAAAAGGAGTATTCTTTCCAAAACGAAAGATTCTGAAGACTTTCCTTTCAAAAAAGAACTCTTTCCAACAGATTCCTTGATGAGAGAATCACTTGCAGAAACTTCTTTCTTTCAAAAAAATTGTTGGTCTCCTCTAATGGTTCAATAAATAATCCCTCAAAGTTGTAACTTAGAGATTAAAATCTGCACTAAGTAGTTATCTTGCTCATCATGAAGGTTCATTTCATTGTCAACCCAAGGATGTGAACTTGAAATGGGTCAGTACTGTTTGTGCACTAGGATTCAACTGTAATAATCCTTATCCTACAACTAGAAAAGGAATAGTACTAAAAATAAAATGCTTGAAGGGAACTAGCATAAGTACTGAGCATGAATTATCAACTAAAATGAGCATCAACAATTGAACTAGAATGAATGACAAAAATAGAAATCTCAACAAATAGATAGGAAGTTACTCTGTCTACCTTGGCTACAAGAACAGTCACAAAACAAAGTTCCAATGCTTGCGGGAAAAGACAATTGCTGAGACTGAAACTAATTACTGAACAAAAAAATAACTATTAAACTAAATGGATGGAATTCTCACTAGGTGGGCCCCCTTGAATGAGTCTTCCCTAAGCTAACTTAGGTGCAACAAATCAAAATATCATTTTATTCATTGAAAACATGATTACATCATATCAACAATATGGCTGTATTATTTAAAACTAAAAAATGTAAGTACAGTCTCAGAACATCCAACCTCATGAAATGGGGCATCTAGCCATTATTTATAGAGGGAAAATGTTCTAATTAACCCTAACTAACTAGGTAGTCGAATCCAGTAGAATAGGAGGACGCCATTTATTGAAAGCATGAAAAGAGGGAGGAAGTTATGCATGCACCAAATTTAGTCAAACCAAACTTGCCTCAATGAGGATCCAACACAACAACACTTCCTAGATTTGATCAAATAACAAACATGATCATTTAAAGGTAAGTTACAACTTCCACACGAGTTGGGAGTTTCTCTCCATTGACCTCTTTAATGACCATCTTTTTGACTTCTTTAGCAACTGACTAGCTGGCATGAACTTCTTCCACTTTGCAAGCTTCATTTATATCTGCATCTTAATGTGAACCTGCATAATGACATTAGCGTGCACAAAAAAATTGCATATCTATAATCACCTTAGAATATCATTCATTCAATCACATGCAAAATTAATATAGATATATCACATAGCAGGTTAATATTATCAAAACTCACAAGGATAAGTTCATGCCCCAAGGTTCATAAATTCAAGGGAATATCATAGAGAGTGTCAATAACTAGGTGCTAAAGTCTATAGTAACAACAAAAAATATATGATAAAACCTATCAAAATTGAGCCATTATTTGGACTCATCAGGGATCATCATTTCAAAAGGTCCCCTTGGTGTCTTGATGTATTCAATGGTTCCCTACCGAAAGAACCCATTTTTGAAAGCCTTCTTCTCAAAATAATTCTCTGGTGTCTTGCAATTTGTGTCTTCTATCTGATATTTGATGTCATGTGTCTTGGTATCAGACATATTATATCTTGGAATCTAGGTTGAGGGCAACCTAACTAGATCTCTTTTTTGTGACTATCCTACAATGTAGTTTGCAGTAGCCATAGGCTTATCATATGATCAAACTAGTCTTGTGTCTTATTTGATCAGACTATGTCTTATTATGTTGACTTGTGTCAAATGGTGTCTTATTGTGTCTATTATGATTCACATTTTTTTGCTTAACATGTTTGTCTGCAACCTAACATGTTTATGGTGAGATCACAACTATATTTGTAGGATCAAAGACCTACATCATCTTCGTATCTTGGTGGAGCTCCCTCTTTCATGTCAAGGTATGTTGGATAGGACTGCTTTATCTATGATTTCGTTATATTCTCTTCAACCTCTTTCTACTTTATCTCACATATGCGTCAACACATATGCTTGCTATAGTGGGGGAAAAAATATAATGGCATAAATTTGCACCCTGTGCAAATTCCCATTAATTTACCCTCATTTTAGCCTTATAAGTTTTATAATGCAAAAACACACCACACTTATTTTGCTTTTCCCATGTGTCCCTATCATTTTGTGTCGGTGAGGGAATTTCTGTCAAAGACGCCCATGTGGCACACAGACATCTATGCATTATGATTCAGTCTTGACAGAATTCTTGGTTCAAGGAACGTTGGAGGCGCTATGATTCTCTATCAATTGTGAATGTAACATCCCTCTTCGAATCTTGACTATCAAGAATGACCTTATTTCCTCCAAATTAGCCTTTTGAACCTCATTCTTTCTCTCTCTCAAGCTCTCTCTTCATTCAATCAACTCTCCTGAGCATTCTATCACTTTTGATTTCTTCTCCATCACTCTCTCTTGCTTTCATTGGCTTCATACTTCACCCCTACACCATCCTGCTACTCCAACACCATTGTTATTGTGAGTTATCAAAGATTTACTTCATTGACGTGGTGATATTATTCTTCTCCTTCCTCTCTTAGCCTTGAGCACTCGTAGAAAGGAAGGTGATATTGTGTATATTTTCTTATTTGCATTATCTATCTTGTAGAGTAGCATTTAGATTGTTGTTTCTATCTACTAGATTGTGTATGTTCTCTTCATTTATTTATTTCTTTAGAACTACATATTGTGGTCTATTGGTTGTTCATGGAGGTGGGAACACTGAAACGGGGGTTTGACTGAGGAAAACCTCAAAACATAGTCCCAACATTTTTCTTGTTACTGTGTGTATAGGTGTGATTCATCCGTGAGGAGCTTGCTAGAGAACTAGACCTCTATTGATAAGTTATAGTATTATTCTTGATGTACTTTTCATTTCCATACATTTTTGTTAAGCTGTAAAACCAAAAATTTTGGGTTGAAAGTAGACTTTGTGCATTTCAGTTTGCAACTTGACCCTCTGTCCATACAGGATGCTAGTGCATCTCTAAGACTCTAACACAATGTGCTAAAGTCTGAACCATGTGCTTCTGTCCTTTGGCAGAGAGCTATCCAGTCTACAATCTGAGACCTCTATGGTTTTCTCACCCACTTACAGTAAACCTGTCATAAAGTATAGGGAAAAAAGAGTTCAGTTTCCCCTTCCTTTTTTAGCATGTTCTTTCTATCTAAAGTCAAGGTAGTCTTGAGGTGGTTTTGGGTAGTTCACTCCCCATAGAATTTTTTGTGTCTCAGAGACTTAGGAGCAGAAAATCCCCCTTCTCTACATGAACATACTTATAGGTTCAATCGTTTCTTTCTTACAACTGATAAAATATTGGTATAACAAGGAAGGATCAACATATATTTTGAATTGGTTGAGAAAATAATCTTCCAAAACTTTCCAAATAGTAATTGATTGAGTTGAAAGAATTAAATACTAGAACTGCATCAAAAATATCCTAATGAATAAGGAAATGGTCTGCATGCAACATCTTGATGTTCAATTTTTTTTATGCATGCATCTTTTAATGCCTAGGTATGCTCTTATGTTGTTTTTGTTTTTCCATATATGAACTTAGGGTAGAATCTCTCAATATTTTTTGGGTACTCATGTATACCACTAAGGATCACACACAAAGGGGATTGGTCTAGTAGGAAAAAAACTATTGTTAATACTAGAGCTTCCACAATAGGAAGAGTGTTAATTATAATATGCAAACTCTATGGAGAAGCCATAGAATTGGAAGATTTTATCCTTATTCTTGGGTCACTTAGTTATTTCCTATTTTGAGAGAGTTCTAAGAGATCTCCTTCATTAGGAGTAGATCTAAGTATTATTTTATAAATCTCAAGGGATAAAGACACCATTTTTCCATATTTTATCTAATGACCCTCTTTCTAGCACCAATTATATTAATGATCTAATTGACACAATGCACCACATGTAAAACAAATGATCTTACCTCTCATAAAAAGATGAAAGATAAAAAAATTGTAATCTCAAAGGTCTCTATAGTTGGGTATCAATGGTGTTGGGAAGCTTAGTATTTAATGATGGACAATTTTTTCAAGGGGAATTTGATGGTTACAAAATTTTAAACAAGTTCTTTCTTGAGACAATTCTTTATGAATTATATTTTTTAATGTTTTTTGATTTTCTTATTTGAAGTTCAATTCTAATCTATTCTAAAATGTTTTAAATATAATTTAAAATGAATAAGGTTATTGAGAGACGAAATAAGGTGGATAGTTTCTTGAATATTTCAACTCTTTGCATGCAAGAAAACTCTGAAAATTGAAAATTTCAAACTTATTTAATCAAAATCAACATCTACTCGATCTATATCAAAATAAGTGCAATCTTCAAAGGAATTTAGAGTTACTAGAAATAAAATCAATAGATCATTATATTCCACATAGAGATCCAATAACAGTTTCAACAACTCAACAAGAAATAAATATTCAATTTAGATATTCTTAGTTTTCACATATTTTTAACATTTAAAGAATTTTGCATAGCACTCTACCATCCATGAGATAAGAGACAATTGAAGAAGACAAATATTTATTAATCCCAACAAGAATTTACTACACTAGAATCTCAATCTTCTTCTTCTAAAGTTCTTCCTCAAACTATTGCAAAAAATAAAAATATACTAACTATTATTGCCTCACTAAAGATTTAGCCCATGTACAATATTGGATGCATCATTTTATAAAAAAGTAAAGGGCTAAATATATCCATCTATCATTCATTATTCATTGTAAAAGTTTCATGGAGATATCCCTTACTTTAGATCAATACCCAAAATAGCTTTCTAAGTGCAGTTTTCAAAGTTGATGTATGCATCACATTATATAAGTTCTTGCATGTATCTAAAACTAAAACTTAACTACCAATTAACTATGCCTAAAAAATAGTGACCACTTTATATGATAAGTGGGACTCATTTTACAACAAGTCCTTATTGAATTACAAATAAAAGAATATATTAAATAAATAAATGTCTCAACAATGTTAAGAATATTAAGTTGAGTTGACACAAAAAAGTTTCAAATTCAAAATTATTAAGTTTCCCTTTTTTCTTCGATTTATTCTTTGGATACTCCTTTAAATACTTGTTCAATTTTTCAATATTAGGGCCCTTCAAAAAATCAACTCAGAACTTGGAATATTCACACATTTTCTCAGAGAAATCCAATTGATTATTCATATCATTTAAATCTTTGTCCATATTTTTAAAATCAGACCTAAGCTACATCAACTAGTCTACTGAACTTTCATCTACCTTATAACATAATTCCTTTACTTTATTACTTATGACCTATTCAATTTCGTGTAATAATTATATATCATGTTTCTTATTAGATTGCTAAGAGGACTTTGAGCTTCTTTTGAAGTTTCTCCTTATTAACTATTATAGACACCTAAAAATGACTAATGCATTATGTCTCACTTATCATCATTTCTCATCAATATCTTCATTAATATTAATTGAATAATTTTAATTATTTAATTAAGCTAACACCACTCACATCAATTTCTCCCATTCACATTAATTAAATAATTTTAATTATTTAATTAATTCATCAAATTTCCTCATCAACATTAATTAAATGATTTTTAATTATTTAATTAATTTATGAATTTCCATCACTAACATTAATTAAACAATTTTTAATTATTTAATTAATGCATTACTTTCCATCACCAACATTAATTAAATATATTTTTTAATTATTTAATTAATTCCTCAAATTTTCCTCTTCATATTAATGAAATGATTTTTAGTTATTTAATTAACACATTAATTCCCATCTCCACATTTATTAAATAATTTTTAATTGTTTAATTAAATTCTCAATTTTTCTATCCATATTAATTAAATAAATTTTAATTATGTAATTAATTCATGCATTAATTCTTCTTATCCACTATAATTAACTAAAAATTCCTCTATAATTAAACTCAATTAAATTATTTCTTTTTCTATTTTCATTATTCTAAAAATAAATAAAATTAAGATTTTATTTATTTCCTAAATATATATTTCCCTCATGCACATGAAATCAAATAATTTCATTTATTTAATTCTATTTATATTCTTCTAAGTGAGTCAACTAAAAAAAACTTCTATTCACTCACACTCACTTTCACTTCACTCATCCATGCAATCAACCAATTTACTCATGCAACAAGTTAACTCATTCATCAAATTCTCTCAATCAATCTCATCCATTGATCCTTCTAATCATCCTCCACTGTTGATCGATGTCGGGTGAAAGCTATAAACCGCCCATCATTCCTTGCTATCAAGTCATCCATAATTATCTTGAAAAATCCACAATCATTGAGAAAATATATTTATAGGTTATGCTTGAAGAGCAATCCACATACCATACTTGCAACATTATCATATATAATAGAGTAATACTGAGGCATTTTTTGGAGGTAATATAGTTGGTTATTTCTTTTAATTTGATTTATTGCACTCATAACTTTATTGGAGGTGATTATTGAATGTTGAATTTAGGTATTTACATTACATTATCCTTATTTTTTATTTTAACATTCATTCTCATTCACAACCTCCAATTCTAATGGTTTTATCTCCACATTTCTTCTCCTTGGAGAAAATTCCAACTTCGACCAAGTTGGACCAATGGAGACACACTACATAGTTGTATCAAAGATAGACTATTGTTGCTATTGTGGGGGACTGAGAATGTTGTACATGTTACTATAGTAGAGGACCCTGATGGGGAGACTGTGTATTTTGCTTGTCTTGAACTTGTTGACTTGTTTTATCAACCTCATTATTTGTATCTTCAATTATAATAGCCTCATGTTGAGACTCAGTTATGCTTGAAGGATATTGTGGGGTTTTCAAAATGTCTTCTTCCATATTTAATTGTTCTTCTACCTTTTGCAATACTTCATCAAATGTATCCTTAGTTTCATCATCCTTCTGGGCTTGTGTCATTAACAATGTTGAAGTAGTTGTGCCTAGAGGCGTTCTAGTAGGAGAAGAAGGGGTCCTTTCAGAAGAGGGGCATGAATTGAGTTGTACTTTACTTAGTTTACTATTATATAGTGATCAAGATGGGAGAATGATCTCAGGTCTATCGAGATGAGCTTTCTTCAATCGGGCTACTCCAAATCCACTAATTACCTTTGCATCAATAACTTCCTTTATTTTATGAGCTTTATAAAAATCTTTATGTAATTTTCACTCACACGTTTTTTTTCTTAGTCTTAGTTTTCTTGTATGCAAAAGGAGGATCAATTTTTTTCTTTCTCTTCTTTTCTTTTCCCTTAACCATCTTGACCTTTTTGGCTTCCAACCAAACCAAACTATAATTCTCTATCTTTTGGTCAACCAACTTTAAATTATGATTCTTTGAGAGCATCCAATAGACCACTGCTAAAGGCATGCTATCAATATTCTAAAAATCATATGTTGGATTTAGAATTTTCCCATCATTTGTCAAATCATTAAGGATGTCTTCATAAATACTCGTATCCTTCATGTGATTTAGTGAAAACTTGCAAAAAAATGTTTTCTTAACATCAAAATCTTTATGACAATCTACTCAAAAGTATTCCATGGTTTCTTTATTCTTGTATTTAAGCCCAAAATTTTTCTCAATCTTTTAGTTAGGGTTGTATCTAGCTGATGGATCATATAGCCTTAGGTTAAGAAAAAATAACTCCTCATTTGAGGATCTTACACATACTATATTCAAACAAGATTAATAACCCAAGACAAATGGGAATCACATGCATGCCTTTTGTTTCTATGTAAAATTATTTTGAGTGTCCAAAATCTTCCTGATGAGTTCTAGCAATATTATTTTATTGCTTCGAAACATAGGGAGCAAGATATGTGCTCCAAAATGCCTAAAATGTTGATATAGCTTGATTTGGAGAATTGAATAGACCAAAGTCCCCATCTAGACACCAACTACTTTGTTTTGTTTCTAATCCTCATTAAATCATCCCCAAATAATTTATTAGTGATAAGATAAATGAAGGAATCATTTACCCTTTTATAATTCTTCTATGATTCTTTGAGTTTTAGTTGAGGGTAGAATTCCCAAACCCTCTATTTCCTAACTTCTCCTAGTTTTCCTTCTATTATCAATCTTGAAAATTTAGCTTTCTTGGCAAGAAGATAAATTAGTTGAGGTCATTGTGAACTTCTTGTTGCCTAGACATTGATCAATTGCTGATATGAATTGTCATTACCAATTGGGCCCTATTGATGTACTCAATATCCTTCAAGATCATTTAAATAAATTGGTACATCCATGTGAAATATGTTTTGGATTTTTAAATTCCCATCACCCTATTCAAAAAATTGATTGTCTCCTCTCCCCCCCTGGGAATCTACTCTAGTCAAGTAATTAGGAATCTTGGTTATTTCCTTGGTTTTGTTATCTAGGAATTGTTAAGGTGCTTAACGTTATGCTCTTGATTAGCTTCAAAAATTATTGAGCCTTCTCTTCTATCGAATTATTCAAAGATAGATTAAATGGTAAACAAAAAACATGGGCTATAAGGTTTGAGTGAATGTTTAGGATAAAGTTCCCATCCGGGTCCTTTGATGTCCTTGTATTTGGATCATAATAGCATGGAACAAAGGAAAATATCAATTTTGGGTTATGTAAGGAGGCTAAGAATCCATCAATGTGGGCCAATTTGAAATTTGTAATGATTTTGAGTCTTGGAGTGACACCATCTCTAGAGCTTCTATGTTGAAACTTTGAGATCAATTTGTCCAAGATTAGTATCTATGATATCTTGGATGGTGGAGGAAATCTTTAAGATCCTAGAGGCTCCATGGAACTCATAATTCATCATGATTGGGATCTTATCGAGCCTCTCAACCTTCTCAGTGATTTTGTATAAAATAGGAAGAACCTATTGAATTACCCATATTTGCATGTTCTAAATATGTCCCAGGATTCTAGGGTGATAGATATTTAAAAGAGTTCTTATTAGGCCTAGAAAACCAGTAAAAAGATTATTTGAGAATCTTATGAATTATATTTTTTTATCAATAAATTTAAGTGTTTTACTACTTTAGCTGAGTTTGAGAGTTGGGTCAAAACAAGAACTTGGAACCCAAGTTCTAAAAAAGGTGGGTTTTGGGTCATGGGTCAAACTAGGCCCTTGGGAGCTAATTCTAGGTTCTTATTAGGCCCTAAGATCTAGCAAGCACAAGGGTACTAATACGTTTATTCAATTGGGTGGAAGGCATGCCACAAGGTGGACTTGGAACTTGGAACCAAGGTTTGAGGTTCATGTTGGGCCTTGAGGTCCTATTGGAAACAATATTAAACACTAAGGCATGAAATAAAAGATGAATGGAAAGTCATGAGTGGAATCGGGAACTTGGAACTTGGTTCTAGGTTCCCACTAGGTTCCAACAGGTATAACAAAAAGGTTATGCGAGAGTTTATTATGAGACAAATTAGGTTATGGGTTGTACGTAGGAACATGAACTTGGAACCTAGGTTCCAAGTGCTTGGTGTAGCTTGATGCCTAGGGTTCACAACAAGACTTAGAAAGGAAATGAAATGTTAGGATTGGGTAATGATGTAGTTTGGGTACTTGGAACCTAGGTTCCAAGTCTTGATCGATCCCCATGATTCAACCTTGGAAAAATATGACATATGAAAGAAGTTGGTATGATAGAAATAAATTCAATCAAATACACTGATATTAGAGACAAATAAGGACAAAAAATTGAAAACTAGGTTTCAAGTCTTGATTTGGCCCAAGATCCCAAAAGGGAAGGTCTTGAGATGAAAAACAAAGGTCACGGGTTAAAAACCCCACAACTTGGGTACATAGGGAAGCACATATTTAATAACTTACAACATTGATTTCACTCTAAGAAATCCACCTTCGTAACCAAAACAAATTCTAGAAATAAAAAACAACTCAAACAAGAAAAAAAAGTAAAAAATTAGAAACCATAGGGATAAAAGAAAAAACCCTAGGGCATAGAGCAAACCAAAATATTCTACTAATCCACTAACAACACAATAAATCATAGCTAGAAATAAACAAAGGGAAATGAAAAGGACTAGAAAGAAACTAACTTAGAAAAAAATTCCAAAAGGGGAAAGTTGAAGGGGAACCAATCGGTAGGGTTGATTAAGGGAGAGATAAAAATGCTACACAATAATGCACAAGCACAACACTCAATCACAAGCATGATTTCAATCTCACTAGAAGCACATGGATGAAAAAGTGACATAATAAAACTAGAGGGCCTCAAATGCAAAGGGTGAGAGTGAAAATGAGGGAAAAAAGAAAATATAAGCCAAGGGAAACACACATGCGAGCCATTAATGCACAAGGTACAAAGTGGGAGAATGATGGGTTGTGTGTTGTAGGCTAGACAAGAAACTTTATAGGTTCCTATTGGGGTACACCATATGAAGTGGACCAAACTAATGCTAGAGAGATTGCAGACTAGGTTGTAGGGTGAACCAAGAACTTAGAACCTAGGTTCCAAGTTCTTGTCACAACCCGCAACCCAATAAGAACTAAAGGAGTTTCGAGGAGTCTAAAAGTTCTAAAACTCTCTCTATATAAGAAACAAAACATACTAAGGAAAGGGCATAAAAGGGATCAAATCTAACAATTAAAGCCTATCAAAGAATGAAGAATAAAAAAAGAGGGAAAATAACAAAGGGGGCTCCCCACATTTTCGAAGCACAATGGTGGGGTGTGTATGCAAGGCATAACACGCAGTAAACATTTTTCGTTATCTTAACTTCCTTTCATGTTTTGGCCTAAGTACAAAAGTGCAAGAAAATTATACTATAAAAAAGTTAAAATCCTAAAAGCTTCTATGGGTGAGTGTCTATGCTCTAGGATATGAGAAAAGATATTGGAAATGGAGTTTTACCGAGATGTCAAGGGTAAAAAATGCGAGCTTTAAGATTTTAGCTGGTGGATAAAGCCATGGGAATATCAAGGAAATAGAGTAAGGTTTTATATAATTTGGAAGTGATAGAAGAAGTATTAAAAAATGTATGGAAGGAAAATAAGAAAAAAAAAATCTACAATATTTAGAGCCCTACAGTTTTAAAATACAAAAAAAATACAAGAGTATACTTTTATTCATTTTAAAATAGTTTAGTGCATGTAGATGTTACAACAATCATAGTCATAATCAAGGTCTCTATTGTTAATCAAGGTCTCTACTGTGATTGCATTATCATCTAGGTGGAAATAAGCTTTTAGAAAGTTAGTGAATGACAGATTAAATATTCATTTGGATTGGGTCCACATGACATCTTGGCAAAGCATTGTAAGACTTAGAAATTGGCTAACTGAATCATAAAATATACTTAAAAAATGAACACTAAAATATGTGTGCAATTTAAAATGAGAATTATAAATAAACGATTTTTGACTTTACATATACCATATTGATTGTTGAAGATTTGTGTTTTTGACCATTAAAAAATAAGACTCAATTCAATGAGCAAAAATTGAATATCAATTTTTTTTTATTAAAAAAACCATTTAAAGTATTATACTTCTAACAAAATGTCAAAGCCTCGAGAACATGTGGGAAAGATAAAACTTAAGATCTTTCCATTAAAGATTAAACTAGCATATCTATCTTATAAAATAACATATATAAATAACGTCAAGCTATATCATTTTCAAGGAGTTAATTTTTTATTACTTTATTTTTACATATTTATATTACATTTGTATTATTTTTTAAATTACATTAAATTAAATAATCTAATATTATCTAAACATCAAATAATATAAATTTCATAAAATTTGTATTAAACTTATAATTATATTTATTTAATAATTTTCACCCTCATTGTCCCAATAATTATTATATATATTTAATAATGCAACTATTTTTAGCATAATATTATAATATTTAGATATTATATATTTAGTATTTATATACACTATACATTACTAAATATAAATATAATTTAATTTCTTATAGATATTACTAATTAAATATATTATAAATTTAATTTTATCTATATTTATTTTTTAAATCTAGATTATATTTATTAAAAATGATTAAAATGTTAAATATATTAGAAGTTTAATATTTGTCTATATTTATTTTTAAAATATATATTCAATTTATATTTATTATTACATATTTTATGAAATATGATGCATATTATTAAATATAAATATTATATACATACACTCCCTTTTCCTCCCACAGCCCTCTCTATTCATCTTTGTTATCCTCTCTGCTTCTTTCTCGTATATCTCCTTCTAGCCCCTCTGCTTATCTTTCTATCTTTCCTCTCTGTATAAAAGCTGCCCCATCCATCTCTATCCTTACTCTTCCTCCATTCCATGTTTTCCATCCCACCACTATATTCTCCCCACTTCTATCTTTTATTAATCTTTCTCCCTCCTCCTCCTGCCACTCCTCTTTTATCTCTCCCTCTCTCTCTGTCTTTATTTTTCCTTCTCCATCTTTCCATTTTGTGTCTCTCCCATGGCTGTATACTAACCTCCCTCTTTTTTTCCTCCCTACTCTATCTCTATCTCTTTTATGTTTTCACTTCTGTCTCTGGTAGCTGTCCCTTCTTTCTCCCTCCCTCTATCTCTCTCTTTCTCTATCCATATATCTCCATCTATTTCCTCTATCTCTATTCCTATACATATATCCTTCCTCTTCCACCATTCTTCATTCTCATCCTTGTTTTCAATCTCCATATTTTTCTACTTATTTCTTGTCTTTCGTCCCTCTTTATTTCTCTATCTCAGATCTTTATCTTTATATCCTCCCTATCTATCTATCCCTCAAATCTTGTTGTCTCTTCTCCGCTCCCTCCCCCTTTCTGTGGTATTAATCCATATGTCCTCCTCTTCCCCATGATTCATCTCTACCCTCCTATCCCTCTCCCTTTCTCTCCCTCTCTCTCTATCTCTCCCCATCTCTCCCTCCCCCCCCCTATCTATGTTTATATCTCAACCTCTCTCTCCCTTTATGTTAACATATATTTCTTCTATCTCTCTCTCTCTCTTCTCATCTCTCTTCTCTTCCATCTATTTCTTTTTTATCTCTACTTCTCTTATTTCCTCTCTATCTCTCTCCTCTCCCCCTCTCTCTATCTATCCTTATATCTCTATCTTTATATCTCTATATATATCCCTCTTCCTTCTTATCACTTTATCTCTTCCTCTCTATTTATCTCTCCCCCTCTATCTCCCTATCTCCCTATATCTTTATTTCTCTCTCTATCTCTCTCTCTCTCTATCTATTTTTCTCTCTCTTCCTCTCTTGTTTTATATTCATCTCTACCTCTATCTATTTGTCTCACTCTTCCTCTCTTGCTGTATATTCATCTCTACCTCTATATTCCTCTATCTCCTTCTATCTTTATATCTCAACCTCTCTGTCCCTTTATCTTCCCATATATCTTTATATATCCATGTCTTTCTCTTCCCATTTATCTATCTCTCTCTCTCTCTCTCTCTCTCTCTCTCCATCTCCCACTATTTCTATCTCCCTCTCCCTCTCTATTTTTCTTTCTCTTCCCACTTATATATCTCCTCCTCTCTCTTTCTCTTTCTATCTCCCCCTATTTCTATCTCCCTTTCCATCTCTATTTGTCTTTCTCTACTTGTCTATATATATATATATATATCTCCTATTCCTCTTTATCTCTTCCTCGCTATCTATCCCTTTCAATCTTTCCCCCTCTATCTCCCTATCTCTCTCTATATTTCTATCTATTTTTCTCTCTCTTCCTCTCTTGTTCTATATTCATCTCTACCTCTATCTATTTTTCACCATCTCCTTAAACAACCAAGATATAAATAAGAAATTCACCACTAAATTAAGGAGTGATAGCCTTAGAATGATGTAAGGACATAGTGCTTAAGAAATTTAGCTTCCCATAGACCTTCACAACAACTGTACCCCCTTTTTGAGGGCCAAGGAGAGACAATTAGTTGATGTGGTTTCACAAAGAGGTGAATTCTACCTAAAACCCACTCCACAATGTCCACCAAATCTCTTTGATGATGAATATTAGTTGTGACCAGCCAAGGAATGATACAATCTACCAAGTAGCGATAGTATGTATGTTGAAGCCCTCAAACAATGATCCAATTGATGAACCAATATCTTCTTCTATTTTACATCTCATTAGTATGTATGTTTAAGCCCTCAAACAATGATCCAATTGATGAACCAATCACTTCTTCTATTTTCTATCTCATTCTTCTTTCTACATTTGTACACCTAATAATTATGTTTGTTTGAAAATTTCTAAAGCCTTTTCAACAATTCCATTTTGTATAGATCATGTAATTATTGTAGTCCATGAGACCACATTTCTTTGAGGCATTCAATCATGAACTTATTGTAGCCTATGAGACCACATTGCTTTGAGGCATTCAATCAAATAGTTCATGTGCTTTGTCTATGCTTCCACATTTTACATAGATGTCTAATAATGTAGTTACAACTATATCGTCTAAGAAAATTTCTATATCATTTATGATTTTCTAGATATCCATACCCTATATGGAATTTGGTTTTACACTAGTCAATTCCATGTTCTTGAAAATTTCTAATTTTTTTTTAACAAATTCATTTTATAGTATTGCTATCATGACATTCCATGAGACCACATTGAAGCATTTTTTCAAATTGTTTGCATGGTTTCACATGTTTCATACATGTCTACCAAGACAATTGCAACTGCAATATCGAACAAAATCCCTTTACCTTTTCCATATCATATTCCAAAGCTCTCATTTTCCACAAGCTATAAGTATGTTGAAAAATGTGAAATTTTCTAGTTGGAGACTTGTTTGTTTATGATCATCCTAAAATACATGTAAATAAGCTTAGTGAAAAATAATGATTTTGGGGATTCTTATATGACAATGTAATGGAAAATGCCTACGATCGCTTGCCTCATTTAAATTTATGAGGTGTTTCTTGGGAGTGTCTTGAATTCTTGGATTTGGTCTCTTACCTTTGGTGGGCTTGGTTTTATTGGCTTTGTAATGTTTTTATGGTTCAATAAAAATTTTACCCCTTTTTATTAAAAAAACTTACAACTATGTGTTAAACCTTATACTTTTGTAAATGTATAAGTAACATAGGAAATGGACTTGATCCATAAATGAATAAACAATCCAATCACACATCCTATGACATTATATTTTCATGGTCATCTGATACAACTATACATTCCAAAAAAAGAAGAAACCAATTACATGATGTTATCATGTGTGCCTAAAAATAAATTATCAAAAACAAAGAACAATAAAATAGGCACAATGGATTTTTTGCAAGTACATGTTTGAAACCCTTGGCTGATTCATACATTCATTGTTTCATTTATCAGTGCCTTTTGTTGTTTCATTTATGAGTGTTGTTATGTGTTTCAGGAATTTCGAGCACTGTTATCATCTATATCTATAGAAATCCAAATTTGTACATTAGGAGAACTTTAATACTAGGTACTTGATTACACTTCAAATACTCCTCTTAGACTCAATTTGAATTTTCATAAAATTCTTGTAGTAATTTTTTAAAGATTTACACTATGATCAAAGTTTGCATAATTGTTATCTATGTTATTGTGAATGTGGCATATATATGAAATAATAATACGTAAGGTTTGTTTAAAACAATTAAAATTGTGAAAAACTAAAATATTTTCAATTTCACATTTATTAGTGTCTTTTTTATTTCATTTATTAATGGTTTTCCATGTTTCAGATATTTGAGGCATTGTTATCACCTGTATCTACATACAACCAAACTTCTACATTAGGAGATCTCTTATACCAGGTACTTGCTTACACTTCATGTACTTCTAGTCTTATCAACTTTGGCAAGTTACTTCATGCAACATTTAGGTTTGAAAGATAAGTTAGCATCATACAAAATTTAGCTTAAAGTTAGAATAATACATACCTCGAAAGACATGCATAAACTTATTTTTGATTTACATTATCATCTAAATTTGCATGGTTTTTATGCATGTTATTGTCTTTGTAGCATATATGAATTAATCAAACCTAAAATTAATTGAAAGCAATTTCATTTAGGAAGTCCAAAATATTTTGAATCTCACGTTATTAGTGCCTTTTGTTGTTTCATCTGTTTGTTGTTTCATTTATTTGTGTTGTTTTGTCTTTTAGGCATTTGGAGCACTGTTATCATCTATAACTATAGAAAACCAACTTTCTATGTTAGAAATTTAATTTCAGGTACTTGCTTACACTTCATGTACTCTTCTTACACTGAATTTGAATTTCTATAAAATACTTGTAGCAAGTTTTAAAATATTTACACTATGATCAAATTTTGCATAATTGTTATCTATAATGTTGTTGTGAATGTGGTATATATATGAAATAATAATATGTAAGATTTTTTCAAAACAATTTAAATTGGGAAAAACCACAATATTTTCAATCTCATATTTATTAGTGACTTGTCCTATTCTAGACATTTGTAGCATTGTTATCATCTGTATCTACAGACGACCAACCTTCTACACTAGGAGAACTCTTATATCAAGTACTTTCTTACACTTCATGTACTTGTAGTCTTGTCAGCTTTAACAATTTACTTCATGCAAAATTTAGCTTCAAAATTCAATTTAGTATTATATAAATTTTAGCTTCAACTTAGAATAATGCACACCTCCATAAACATGCACATACATGATTTGACTTGGTAGAAAAATTCCAACATTCTATCCTCTTACACTAAATATTAATGTTTGTGAAACACAAGTGCATCGAACAACAAACAAAATAGGTGAAAATTACATTCCTGTTTACAGCCTGGACAATTAGCTTACTCATGGTTTAGAAAACTTTGTGTACAATCCCACTATCTCCTATTATCACCTACATCTTTGGTTAAGCATTGAATGGGTGGCAAGTCATTTTTGATTTACAATATTATCTAAAATTGCATGATTGTTATGCATGTTATTGTCAATGTGGCATATATGAAGTAATTAAGCCTAAGATTAATCTAAAGCAATTTCAATTGGGAAGTCCAAAATATTTTGAATCTCGTGTTCACTCTAATGGGATTTTAAACCTATTTTTAAAAAAACTAATTAAAACATTGAACATGTCGATATTTAATGATAAGGATTTAGTTAGTATTTCTCAAAACAAAATTTTCAAACTATCTTCATATATATCTTTATTACTTGTTACTTATATATTAGTTTGACTTGGTGTTTAGATAATGGCTACCCACAATGAATCTGGTCCAACCCAACCATCAGTCACAAAGCCACCAATGCATGAGGAGTCAACTAATTCAAATACATATGTGTAAACTCCTATTGAAAAGTTGTACTCATCAATTGTAAACCATTCTGAACAAATAATTTGAGAACTCCATGATGCTACACTTCTTGCAAGAGCATTCAAATCACAAGAAATCAATGACATTGAAGAGATTGCTATGAAATTCCATAAAACATGTCACAAAGTTGTAAGATTCTCCTGTTTCTTAAGAGAACTTTTTTATGACGAACAATACAAACAAGGATCTACAAAAGACATTGTTGAAGATTTCCTCTTGTATTTGTGTGATAATTAGAATAGACAAATATGAACCATAAATAGGGTTGTTCCATGGTTGGTTGACTCTTATGAACAATATTTTGATGTAGACTTTGATGTCTATTTTTGTAAAAAATTGCTCATATGTTTTGTATGTAGGTGGCAACCATGGTTGGTTTATTCTTATGAATAGTATTTTGATGTCGAATTTCATGTCTAATTTTGGAAAAGACTGTTCATATGTTCTGGATTTAGGTGGCCTACTTTATATATAAATAGTCAAACCTGTTATATTTAAAAATGTGTTGTACCTATTTCTATTTATGTGAATAGTTCTGTGAACCATGATTCCCAACCTGTAAAAACACAACAAACAATCAATATATTAGATCAAATACATGGTTAGAATCATGATTCCTCAAGAAATTCATTTGAATGCAAAAGAAGAGGAATGAAGTTAAGAACACAACAAACTTGAAACAAAAATATCAAATCCTATTCTGAAACAATGCAAACTCTTAATCTCTTGAGGGAGTTGGTGCCAATTTGATGTGAAAATTGGCCCTTTCCCAACTACAATGATGTGATGAAGATGCTTTGATGAAGGATGGATGCTTGTAGTGATGACTTCAATGGAGCTCCATGTTAAAAATATGCAAAAAACCTAACTATGCTTGGATGAAATTGATGATAAGTTGCTATGGATTTGAGTATAATAACTTTGCATGAATTGTGGATGGATCAAATGAAGGATGAGCTCTTCATTTATAGATGAAATTGATTAGAGCAAAGGCAAAAGGGATGAATGTGGGACTAATCTTCAACAAATGAGAAAAAGCCACATGTCATCATGTGAATGGTTGAGGAATGAGCACATTTTGAAGAATGTGCAAAGAGGGGGGAGATTCAAATTCAAAATATGGCTTGAAGGATGAGGTGAAAGGTGAAGCAAATGCACATGGCTCAAGAAAAGGACATGTAAGAGATATTGTTGGAAGGGACAAGTCCTTTTGGGGGGAGATTTCAAATTTGAGGAATATTCCATCTTTGATGCCTTTTTTGAATGAAAATAGATGATTTATAAATCAATTAAATTGATTTTCATGTGCAAGTTGAAAAATCTAGAGGATTTGATGGATTAAGACTAAGATTAATCAGGATTTGATTAATTTAAATGATGTTAGTTGATTTGACCATTTTGACTTAGATTTTAGGATTTAAATAACTCAAAATGAGAAGAGAATGATTTAGACCTAGTAAAACAAACGTATTTGTAAAACCAAAAAAACACCCCCCAAACCATCAACGAATAGAAGAGGTTAGTTCCAAGCACCTTGTCAGGAAATACATTTACCACAAACAAAATATTGATGGTTACAAGATGCATGCTATTTTGGTGATGCTTATTTGACACATATAAATGGTATCTACATTATTTTGCAATAGGGTTGGACCATGCAAGACACAAAGGTTGTAAAAGAGTTGTGCCTATCAGAGCATTAAACCCTTACTAGAAATGATAGACAATAAAGGCTTGGGTAATGGAAAAACAACAACTACGTTATTTCAAAAATACAAATGGCGATGGAAAAGTTTTTAGCTTCAATCTTCTTGACTCTGATGGTGATGAAATCAAAGCAACATGTTTCAATTCTATAGTAGAATTTTTTTATTATCGTATAGAGATTGGTAAATTGTTTCTAATTTACAATGGAGCCTAAAGCCAAAAATAAAAAGTTTTGCAATGTAAATAATGACTGGGAAATTCTTTTGGACACCAATTCCATAGTGGAAATTTTCTTAGACGAAAACACATAGATACCATAGCTGAAGTTCAACTTCAATCCAATTAGTGAACTAAAGGATGTGGAAAATAATACGATTGTTGACATCATAGGTATAGTCCTATCTATCAATGAAGAAAATATGATCTTAAGAAGGAATGGTGCACAATCACAAAAAAAAACTCTAAAAATCAAAGATATGTCAACTGCGAAAATTGACTTCACAATGTGGAGTGATTTCTATAATAATGAAGGTTTCAAACTTCAAGAGATATGTAGTGTAGGGGATTTTCCAATACTCATCACAAAGGTTGCACAAATTAGTGACTACTGAGGAAATTCTAAAGGCACTGTTCCAACAACCCAGCTGCACATAAATCCTAAAATACCAGAGACTAACCAATTGAGATCATGGTTTGATAATCAAGAAATCTCATTTGCCATTCTCTAACAAATATCTCCTTATTTTTTCGAGAGGATTTGAAATTGAAAAATATTGTTAAAATAAACAGTTATAGACCTAATATTGCTACCAATGGTCAGTACATTTTCATAAAAACAACATTGCATGTTTCATAAAACAAGACAAATTTTGTTACATGGCTTGTCCCATAGAAATTAGTGGTAAGAAATGCAAGAAAAAGGTGGAAAAAATAGAAAATGGTCAATGGAATTTTTAAACATTTAAAACTACTTTTCTTGATTGTGATTATAGATATCTATTGCAATGCAAATTAGAAGACCACATTGGCTCAACATGGGTGACTACTTTTGAAAAAGTAGCTAAAGGAATCATGGGCATCCCAACAAATGAACTAAAGGGTGTGAAGGATGAAGGAAAAGATCAAATGAAGTTTTCAAAAAAAATACAAAAACTCTTTTCCAAAAATATGTGTTCTTGCTTCATGTGAAAGAAGAAACTTACAATGGTGAACAGAGAATCAAAAGCTTAGTCATCAAAATTGAGCAATTTTGTTATTCAACAAAAAGCAAGGCTTTGTTTGCTTTAATAAATAATGTGTAAATGTCATATACTTTGTCTAACATTGGTGTTGGCCTCCTTTAATGGTTTAATAACTAATCCCTTAGAGCTGTGACTTAGAGATTGGATATCTACACTAAGTAGCTATCTTACTCATCATGAAGGTGCATTTCATTGTCAACCCAAGGACGTAAAATTGAAATGGGTCAGCACTGTATGTGCACTAGGACTCTACTATAGTCATCCATAAACTAGGAAAGAAACAATACTGGAAATGAAATGTTGGAAGGAAATCAACTTAAGCACTGAGCATACATCAACAATTGCACTAAGCATCAACAACTAGACTGGAAATGAAAGATAGAAATGGAAATTTCAGCAAACAAATAGGAAACTATTCTATCTGCCTTGGCTACAGGAACAGTCACAACAAAATTCTAGTGGCTGTAGGAATAGACAGTTTTTGAAATTGAAACTACTTGCTGAACAAAAAATAACTTTTAAACTAAATAGGTGGAATTCTCACCATGTGGGCCCCTTTGAGTGAGTCTCCCTTAAGCTAACTCAAATGCAACAACTCAAATTATCATATTATTTCTTGAAAACATGATTACATCTCAACGATATGACTACATTACTAAAACTAGAAAATGCAAGTACAATCTTAGAACATCTAACCTTATGAAAAGTGGCATCTAACCATTATTTATAGAGAGAAAAACTACTGATTAACCCTAACTACCTAGGCAGTTGACTCCATCAAAAGAGGAGGATGCCACTTATTGAAAGCATAGAAAAAGATGGAGAAAGTTATGGATGCACCAAATTTGGTCAAAGCAGACTTTCCCCAATGAGAATCTAGCACAACACACTCCCTAGAATTTCTCAAAAAACAAACATGACTATTAAAAGGTAGTTACAATCTTTCATTCGAACTAGGAATTTCCCTCCATTGAGAGTTTTCCCTCCTTTTGACCTCTTAATGATCATCTTCTTGACTTTCTTGGAAATGAACTAGCTAGCAAGAGTTACTTCCACTTGGCAGGCTTCATTGACATCAACATCTTAATGTAACATGCATAATAAAATTAGCACACACAAACAATTGCATATCTATAATTACCTTAAAGTAACATCCATTCAACCACATGTAAAATTAACATAGATAATTCACATAGCATGTTAATGTCATTAAAAGTCACAAGGCTAAACTTATGCCCAAGGTTTATGGTTTTAAGGAAATAACAAGGAAAATGTCAACAACCAAGTGCCAAAGTCTATGGTAACAACAACAAATGTATAATAAACCCTATCAAAATTGAGCCATTAATCAGACTCATCATTTCCTCCAACCTAATGTTTTGTTAGTCCTCCAACAGATGGAGCACTATTCTTTTGCCTAGTCAATGCTTTGAAGTCATCAACTGCCAATTGTCCCACATCAGTCTTTGCAGTGTTTGAATTGGGATCCCAATAAAATCCTTGTTTGTTCTCCAATTTGTTCCATCTTTCCCTTTCTGTAGCTATGTCATACCGATAAAACTTGTAATCTAGCATAGGCCACAATAGTGTAGGTGGCTAAAATGTTAATGGAAGTCAATATTGTTGCCTCATCCTTCCAATCTGTATGTATCTGTCAACTTTTTTGTATGCTACAACATAATTTTGCAAAGAGTGGGGTTCAACTTGTTTCAACTCATCTGTCAAATTGTTCCACCTCTGTGATAAATACCCCATTACCAATTTCCTTGTAGTTTCAACTACCTTCTCATATTACTTGTAGGCTTCTTCTCTAACAAGAATGATCCTATTCTTGTAGGTTGGGGGATAAAGAACACTATGCATGTTTGGTAAATGTCTGTAGGATTACTAGATTCATCCCTGAGAAGCAAGGGTGTATGAAATTCTCTTTCCCTATAAGTTCTAAACTGCTTCCCCCAACTAATTTCATTATGAATCCAGGACATAGATGCCCTCAAATAGAGATCTCCAATATACAATAAGGTATTCCAATCATTAGTCACAACATAATTATGGAGTTATAGTTCACACAATAAATTTTTAACTTCAGGAGGGGAAAATTGGTAGGCTTGGAAAAACTGATGTGAAGTGTTAAGAGAAGATCTCAAACCTAATATAATCCTTGATAGTTTAAAGGAAAGATTTCACTCCTTCAAATGCAGGGCATACACTCTTGGAGGAGTTCTACATGCTAGCATTTGAGGTACTGAAGCTACCACATTATCACCTTTTCCTTCAAGGCAATATTTTCTGCATTCTTTTCTTCAATTTCTGTATTTTTCTTTTTAATCTCATCCTGTAGCTTGCATTTTTCCTTTTTCCATTCCTCCTCTTTTCTTTTCATCTCACTCCATAGATTTAGAGCTACATCATTCCATGAAAAGGCAGGAGGTTTATGTGTTCCCACCAAAATATTCCTTTGCACTAATTCTTGCTATTCAAATAACACTAGTTGCAGTGATTCTAGTTGTTCATCTTGCTCTGGCTGTAGGGGTTCTTGATTCTCAACATGTTCTGCAATAGCAACAAGCTTTGCTAATCTTATATTTTCTTGTTCTTCAAAAGTATCTTTTTCTTCAACATTTACCTGCCCCATTGGGGCTTCTATCTCTTCCCTAGATGTTTTCCTAAGTCGAGGGCTTCTCTTTGTAGGTATGTCAGTGGTTGACCCAACTGGTTTTGATTTCTTAAGAGGGTTTTTATCTTTTTCTTCGACTATAGGAAGAATAGTGTTATTAGCCTTTTATTTCCTAGGGCTTGGTGTTGCTTTTTCTGTCATTTGCTTCTTGGCCTTCCCCTTTCTCATCTCTACCTCTCTCATTTGTGCCTCCTCTCTTCTAATGGTAGCCCTAGTTTGAATTAGGGTTTTGGGAAGAGCATTAACATCAAGGTTTGAGGATGAACTTTCCTCATCTAAATATTCTAACTTAGAAGAACCAATTTCTATAGCTTTCTCGACTGCAGGAGGGTTTGAACTAGGGTTTGCACTAGAGGTTGAAGCTCTAGGAGTGGCTTCAACAACCCTATCTCCCCTACTAACCCTATGAGGTTGAGGCTAACCTCTAGGACGTACATTTTCTGGGCTAAAATGATCAATGTTTACAAATTCCTCCCATGTCATATTAGACACCTCTTGCAAATATTCTCTACTAACAATTTTATTAAACAATGGTTAGAGATAGAATTATCCCTACCTTTTTGTATTTTGGATGCTATGATTGCAAGGAGGCGATACAACACATTGGGAACGTTCATTCTTCTTCCATGCCTCATATGGTTCAGGAGCTTGAAATGCATAGAGTCGAGGCATGACTAGCATCCCTCACAAGTAATATACTTGAAAATGTGGATAACTACTTGTTTCCATGACTCTGGCAAAGAAGTTGTCTTTGTACCTCACTTATCTACAACCAATGGAGGGTCGCTAGGTTCAGTAAATTCAGCCCTGGCTGACCTTGCATCTCTAGTAGCAGGGTATGGCTCTCCATTGATAGGTAAACCTATTACCTCTACAATTCTCTCCTCAATAGTGATCACCTCTAACCCTTTTACCATTGCCTTCCCCTCAGAGAGTGTCTATGCAAATTCTAGTGCAATGTCCTCATTGTAGCTGTCAAGTTTCAGGAAATAATCTAGCTATCCACAATTCCTGAACTCAACTAGAGAAAGTGCATCCTATAGTACCACATCATGAATTGTGGGTTCATTCCTAATCAACTGACCTCCCATTGTTTCAGCTGCCCACAATCAAACAAGCACTTCTGCAAAATTTCCTTTCTTGCAATCTTTCTCTGAAAACCCAGTTTCTTCTTCTTCTTGCAATTCTTTTGTAGTGTTGACGCCAATGTCATGTAGCTCTCCAATTTACCTTTTTGGGTGACATTTAATATTATGACTAAGGAAATAAAGAGACATAAATGAAGGGTATCATCAAGAAAAATGGTGGCGGTTCAATGCCCTTTCACACATGCAAGCCGTCATTTCACTCTATCATTCAAATTGACTTATTTCAAATTTGTTGACATGGATGACATGTGGAATTGTGATTTGACACTCCCCCCAACCTAAATTAGAGCATGTGTCTACATAGGCTGGATGGTAATTATGATTTGACAGGGTAGAGTACAATTATATGCTATGTAAAATATTAACATTAATTTATAGTAATTAAATAAATGCCCTAAAAATAATTAAGATATAACAAATTGTCACACACGTAGTTGAAAACTTGGAGTATCTTTTGCAAGAAATGTGGAGAAAGTACTGGTTACCTTTTAAAAGTACAGTTGAGCAATTAATGCAGTGGTGATGGAATGAAGTGATGGCGAAGTGAAGTGATGGTGGAGTTAAATGGAAGAGAGAGCAGATGGAGATGGATGGGTAGATGGATTTATTGATGAAGAAGTGGATCCCCACAAAATTGGAAATCTTTATTATGAAGTGATTGCATGTGTACCTAGATTAGTTAGAAGGAGGGACACTAGGTCCACTTCCTTTGGCTATAGGAAGTTCGAAGGTTGGGTGTTGAATAAATTTTTGCATGAATTCTTCCTTATACATGAATTTATGATATAATCTTAGATGGTGGTCGTTGAACAAAAGTTTGAATCTAACAAGGTTAATGGTTGTGAGTTGAAAAACACCATTAGAGAAGACTTTTGCAACTTCATACGGTCCCAACCATCTGGTCTACAACTTACCTACATTATCTTGATACTTGGAGTCATAAAGGAGTGCCCAGTCACCAGGCTGGAACTTATTTTCCTTTATGTATCTATCATGTCATTTGACCATTTGATTTTTCACTACCCCAGTATGATGCAGGGTTGTCTTTCTCATCTCATCCATAGCATTCAATTGCATGATTCTATCCTTTTGTGCCTTAGATATGTCTATCCCAAGATCTAGTGCAGTCCTAAGAGTTTTATGCTCAAACTCAATAGGCATCATAGTTGTCTTCCCATACAGTAATTCAAAAGGAGTGAAACCTATGGTTGTCTTCCAGGTGGTCCTATAGGCTTGAACAGCTTTTGGAAGCCTATTTTCCCAGTCTTTCCTATGAATAGCCATTGTTTTGTTCAAAATTGCTTCAATTTCCCTATTGGTCACCTCGGACTGGCCATTGGCCTGAGGGTGATAGGGGGTAGATTTCCTATGCCTCACATTGTATTCATTAACCAATGTTGTGACAAGGGTTGATGTAAACTAAGCCCCTTGATTAGTCACTATCTCCCTTGCGACCCCATAATGAGTGAATATTTCCTCATAAAGAAATTATGTAATGTTATTATCTCTGGCATGCTTCATAGCTTTAACCTCAACCCACTTGGTCACATAGTTAGTGCAAACCAAGATGTAGGATTTTCCATTTGATGGAGGATTAATGGGATCTACAAAATCTAGTCCCCATTTATCAAATGGAGTGATGACTACCTGGGGGTAAAGAGGCATCTCATCAAATTTAGTTGGCTAACCCATCCTCTGAAATCTATCACACTTCCTAGTATAATTTCCTACATCCTTATGAAGTGTGGACCAGTACTATCCTATATTAAGAATCTTCATTGTTGTCCTCTTGGCTGCAAAATTCCCTCCACAGGGTTCATTGTGACATGCATGCAGTATATCATATGTCTCATCTTCCCTTACACATCTCCTTATGACATGATCTAGTCTAGTGTAGAATAAAAATTCTACAATCCATGAGAAAGGAAAGGTTTTCTCAATGAACACCCTTCTCCCTTTTGGAGAGAAATGAGGAGGAACTCTCCTTATGACCAGATAATTGGCTATATCAACATACCAAGGTGTGTGAAAATTGATGGAAAACAAATGTTCATCAGGGAAAGAGTCATCAATGATTTGAGTGTCCTCTAATGTAGTCAATCTAGAGAGAAAGTATGCTACAACATTTTCCTTTCCCGATTTGTCAACAATGGTGATGTCAAATTCCTGCATCAACAACAACCACCTTGCTAGCCTCCCTGTAATCAAGGGCTTATTCATGAGGTATCTTATGGTTGCGTGGTCTATATGGATAAAGATTTGATATCCTATTATGTAGTGCCTAAATTTGTTAAGGGCATAAATGACTGCTAACATCTCCTTCTTTGTCACTATGTAATTAAATTCAGCCCCTTGAAGGTTTTTGCTGACAAAGTAGATTGCATTCTCAATTGCTCCTTTTTTATGTCCTAATAAAACTTCTATAGCATAATTTGATGCATCTGTATGAATATGAAAACGAAGCTCCCAATTAGGGCCTTTGAGTACATGAGCATGGGTTAAATCTTCTTTCAAATCAGAGAATGCTTTGTCATAGTCCTTTGTCCACTGGAACTCAAAATTTTAGTTAGAATATTATACTATGGTGCTACCATTTTACGTAATCTTTGATGAAACACCTATAGTATCCTACATGTCCCAAGAAACTTCTATCATCTTTTTGCTTTGCAGGAATACACAGATTGGTAATCACCTCAATCTTGGCTAGGTCTACTTGAACTCCTTTTTGAAAGATATAGTGGCCAAGGACTACTCCTTCCTAGATCATCATGAAGCATTTCTCACTATTCAAGGATAGATTATGGTCTTCACATCTGTATAAAACCTTCCTTAGATTCTCTAATGTTTCTACAAAATCAGCACCATAGGTAGTAAAATCATCCAAATAAATCTCCATACAATCATGTGAGATATCTGAAAATATACTAATGACTGCCCTTTAAAAAATTGCAGGTACATTACACAAACCAAATGAAGTACTGAGTAGGCATAAGTCCCCCATGGACAAGTAAAGGTTGTCTTTTCTTGATCCTAAGGTGCAATCTGTATCTGATTATAACCACTGAATCCAACTAGAAAAGAAGAATACTGCTTACTTGTAAGGGAATCCAATACTTGGTCTATGAAAGGAAGGGGAAAATGATCCTTTTTGGTGAAAATTTTTAGTTCTCTGTAATCAACACAAAATCTCCATTTACCTCCCTTTTTAGGCACAATTACCAATGGGGACACCCACTGGCTATTTGAGATAGGGTAGATAAATCCTGCATCCAATAATTTCTGTAGTTCCCCTTTTACAATCTCCCTCAATGTGGGGTTGATTCTCCTTTGTGGATGCCTTACTGGTGTACAATAATCTATGATATCTATCCTATGAGTATAGAGCTTGGGATCCAATCCTTTCATGTCATGGTAATCGCATGCAAATGCATGTTGATGGGTCTTCAATAGGTTTTTCAAGGACAACTACTGCTCTTGACTCAACTTGTTGTTAATATTCAGATGTTTCCCTTCTGAAACTTGCACTTGTGTGGTTAACTCAATCATATATGTTTCACTAATACTTGACATTTTTAGTTGATGTGGCAGCAATGTATGAAGCATATCAGTTGTTGCAGGAAGTTTAGTTATAGGAAGAGCGGGCAAAAGTGTCTTCACTAGACCTACAAAACTAGATTCATGTGTGGATGACTCTTCATGCACCTCACAATGGTTCTGAATTATGTGGGACAACACTTCATCTTCTTCTTGAAGCTGAATGAAAGGATTTCTGCCTAGCATCATGAGTTGTGCCACTGAATTGACTTCCTCGGCCACTTCTCCAACATGTGGCCATATGGGGCGATCCATATCATGGGATGGTTGAGCAGGAGGGTATAAAATAAGCTTTTTGGTGCTTTTCCCATCAAAAATAGTTATGTCCCCTGATTGACATCCAATGTAATCATTTATAGTAGATTTTTGTCCTCCCCTCCATTCATGGGATGTTTGCTTCCAATTTCCTGGAGGTGGCTTCCAATTCCCCTGAAATTGCTGCCAATTCACCTGAGGTTGTTGCCACCGGGGTGGAGAGTTTTGGTGATTGATTTAGGAATTTGGAGGGTTGTTTCAAGGCTAAGGTGGATATTCTCCATAGTTGGATGGGTATGGGGGTTGCCATTGATTACCAGATGCATAAGAATTGAAATAAGGCCCAACAAAAGATAATGGATCTGGTGGCATACCTTGTCTTGGGGCCCATGGTATCCTTTGTGCAATGTAGTAGACTTGATCATCATCACCTTGGATTGGATTGAACTCAGGTGGAATCCACTTGCTATCACTGTTAGCTACCATTTTGCATCTCCAGTCCTTCTTCTTTTGTCTGCAATGAGAAAAATATTTGGCCAACATTGCCTCTACCTCCTCATGTTTCTTCTTTTCTTGAAGTGTATCTAGCTGAGTGGCAATATTGTTTATGCTATCTTGCTTGAAATCTGCCAATGAGTGAGTAATCTCCATCCTTGAAACTCCATTGGTGGATGATTTACCCATAGAGGATTGGTAACCTCTTCCTTTCTTTAAAGCTGCCCTGGAATAGTTCTGACATATCTTCTTAATATCATCCCAAGGAACTTGGGTGATATCTCCTCCTCCCATTAAGTCCAAAGCATCAATGTAGCTTTCATTGATCCCTCTAAGGAAGAGCAAATTTTGAGACTCTTCATTGAGTGTATGATGTGGGGATTTTTTAGGAAAAACATAAACCTTGAAATGTAGTCCTCCAAACTCTCATCTTCCTTCTACTACATCCTAAAGATATCATCCCCTCTCATATCACTACCCCTACAATATACTTTGTACTTCTCAAGAAACTCTGTTTTCATATCATCCCAAGTCTCTATAGTATTCCTACCTAAGCTCATAAACCATCTTAATGTAGCTTCTTTCAAGGTGGTAGGAAACAACCTAAGCCTATAAACATCAGTGGTATAGTCATAGCTTCTGCAGAGGATGTCAAACTCAAATGGGAAAGTGTCTGGGTCTTTTGTGACAAGCCCATAGAAATTAGGAAGGACTAAAGCATGGATGTTTTTGAGGTTATCAACCTCATTCTGATGAGTGATAAGCGTAGAACCAAGATCCTAGCACCTGCAAAACACAATAAACAAACACATAGTTAAATCAAATGCAAGTGAGAATCAAGATTCCCCATGAAATCCATTAGCAAAGCTCAAATTAAGAAATAAAATGAAGAACACAATAAGAAAGCAATGAAATCCTAATTAAACATGCAAAATCTTGATCCCATGGGGGATTTGGTGCCAATTTAATGTGAAAATTGTCCCTTTCCCAACTCCTATTATGCAATGTTGATGAATGATGAAGGTTGATCCACTTTGTTGAAGATTCAAATGTGCTCCATGATGAAAAATCTCCATAACACTATTGAATTTGACTCAATTTTCTGACGAACGTTTGTCGGTCGTTTAACAAACATTCATTGGACAATCGACGAATTGACGAAAAACATTTTGTCGCTATTTTTTCATCAAAATTATGACGATGAATTAAACGTCGAAATAACGGCGCAGATTCATTGGTCATCAGCATCATAAAATGACTAAGATGTTCGTCGGAATATCGATGAAAACTTCATGTATCCACCGACGAATTACAACCAAAATGCAATTGCAATGGCTCTTTTGAAGTGTCGAAACAACACCAGAAGTTCGTCGCTATTTCGACGAAATGGGCAAGGAGTTATGACAAAGCCTTCGTTGTAGCTAAGCAACTTTGTCAGACCTTTTTTGTCATTCGTCGATGGCCTACATCGAAATTGCAACAAAATGGGAAAGGAGTTACGACGAAGTCTTCGTCGCAGCTAAGCAACTTCTCAGACCTTTTCTATGATTCGTCGGTGGCCTTTGTCGAAATTGTGACAAAATGGGCAAGGAGTTACGACGAAGCCTTCGTCGTAGCTAAGCAACTTCATCAGACCTTTTATGTGATTCGTCGGTGGCCTTCATTGAAATTGTGATGAAATGGGAAAAGAGTTACGATGAAGCCTTCATCGCAACTTCGTCGGACCTTTTCAGTGATTCGTCGGTGGGTTTCGTCAAAATTGCAACGAAACAATGAAATTTTTTTTAAAAATATTCATTGAAATGTACCATTGCGGAGACTCTTGGCGATAACCACTGTAGCCAACCCATCGGTGAGAGATCAATTATCGGCACAGGATAAAAAACTCACTCCAATAGTCATCGGCAAGACAGATCCAATTTCACACCGATCTGACCTCTTTAGGAGTTTTGAACACTGTTGGTTATCAGCAAGACATTCTGAGGGTCTCACCGATTAAATAAGTGTCTAAGAGCAAGTGAACAAATGAAACCTATTAATTTTCTTATTTTGGGGTTCTTTAAATCATATAATAGATACCATCTTCTTGTGTATAATGTACTTATATTCAGATTTGAATTCGAGACCAATTGTCATTGCACATTCCATTTTACTTGCACAGAGTATTATATAAGCAATATATTGATAATGCCAAATTATTTATGGTGTTGTACAACTCTACCTATCATCACAGTTCTGTTGTTCCCCCTGAGAGAATCCTGCAAAGACAAGTTTACAATACCAAGTCAAATAATATGAAAAAGACTTACTTCCATACAAATTAAATGATTATTCTCACAATGGAAATTGTCTAATTACAACAACAATTCCATGAAAGGTTATCCATGCTTCATAAGAAATGACTGATCATACATACATAATGCAAGATGCATAGAAAAATCATTACACTTGAGAAAAACCAAGGGCTAACAAGGGAAGGAGTTAAGAAACATCTGGATTGAAGAGAAAATATGTAGGGAAAATGCTTAGCAGTGTCAAAAGAACAGAGCTTGTAGAAAATATTCTTGACCTAATCAAGCTCTTGAACAACTTAAACAAAATTAAAATACTAACACATACATGATACATGTAATGAACTTCCAATATCTACTATCTTTTTCATTAATGCAGAGGTAGGTAAAGGAGAAATAATTATAATTGTAACACTATTCATAGTCCAGTAAATTATGTTCATAATTTGTGTTCAATGGACCTTAATTTTATCATTATACTGCCCATATAATACCATATTTTAATCTAGGGTTCAACTATCTCAGATCTAAAGAAGCACCTTCAATTAACCATTTAAAGTACTATAAAATAAGGTAAGACTTTTACTTGAGAAAGATTGGGTACACTTGTAGGATTAAAGTTCTCAAAATCATTAGGATTTATTGGCACATGGACACAACCTACAACATATGAAGTAATGGATGACTACAAGTTAGTGAAATGGTCCTTAATATGTGACTGGTTTGCAAATTGATTGGTAGAAAATAAGGTTACAAATAGATCTACATGAAAAATTATGAGGACAATCTACTATAATCATCAAAATACATGAAAAGTGCAAAGGAAAAAGAGCCGAGCTACATCTCTAGAGCCTAAAAAAAACACATGCAAGAAACATAAAAAAGAACAAACCAGTTTTGGATGAATACAAAATGGTGCCTTCAGCAAGTGATTCATATGCTTTCACACCTGACACAGGACATTAAGAAGATTTTAGTCTTCCTATGTGAAATTAACTACTTACAGAATAAACCAAAAACCAATATTATATACCTCCATGTCTAGTCGAGGGTAGGTATAAGAGAAAAAATTTCCTCAATGCAATGCCAAAAAATATCAATATGTGTGTAGGTTTGTATTACTCAAAATATCATTTCACTGCCTAAGGAAAAATACCAAAATGATGTTTTAAATTTCAATCTTCACATAGGATCCCTTATTGCTACACATACATATACAAGCATTATTCAAGCTCTAAACTATTCAAATATTAAGGATTTAATTAGCTATAAGATGGAAAGTTGTTGTTTAGACATAATCATGGATTTAGGGTATAAAGAATCATTTTTCTGCCACCATAGTGAAAAGTTAACACTTTCTTTCATCTTTGCATATTGGTTTGATGCTTCAAAGGATGCATTTCTTATATTGAAAAGTGCATTACCTTATTGAGCTTCTCTTTGTTTGGAGAATAGTTTAATATTCTCTACTTAATAGGGCCAACCATGTGATGGTGGAAGCTCATTTGGCCCCTCCCGCCCACCCCCTCACATCACTCTCAATTCCCTATACCCAATCATATAACATTAATCATTCATTCATCCATTAATAACATATAACATTCATTCATTCTTCCATTAATAACATATAACATTCATTCATTCATTAATAACATATAACATTCATTCATTAACATATAACATTAATTAATTAACATATTCACATTCATTCATTCATCCATTAATAACATATAACATTCATTCATTCGTCCATTAATAACATATAACATTCATTCATTCATTAATAACATATAACATTCATTCATTAACATATATCATTAATTAATTAACATATTCACATTCATTCATTAACATATAATATTCATTCTTTCAGTTTTTACATATTATCAAAAATATGGTTGTCATGATATGATTACAATCACTTTTTTTTTGTTTCTTTTATAAAGCTAAAAAAATCTGAAGTGGAGTATCGTTTTCTAAATCATATGTCCCCCCTTTAGTTATTCTGCCCTCTGCTCATAATCTTAATGTATGCCTAGTCGTCTGCTCATGACGTGAACGCCGCTGCAAGGGGGGTTTGCTGTAATAACAAAGAAATGTTAAACTGATATGTTTTTATTATTGTTACAAGTATTTCATTAATTAAAAGAACATTAGAGTGGTTCTGTTTACTTGATGGGTCCACATCATGTTCCTGAACTTTTGTTATAGACTCATGCTCAACATGCTGAACACCCTCTAAATCCCGATCTGCAGTTGAAACACGAAAGGTTACATTAATTAATACACCAATTGAAATTAAATATATTTAAGAGAACATTAGAGTGGTCCTCTTTACCTGATGGGGCCACATCATGTTCCTGATCTTCTCTAGCCTGATCATGCTCAACATGTTGATCACGCTCTACATGGTCTAAAGTTAAAACATGAAAGGTTACATTAATTAATACACCAATTGCAATTAAATATGTTTAAAAGAAATTTAGAGTGGTCCTTTTTACCTGATGGGACTACATCATGTTCCTGATCTTCTCTAGCCTGATCATGCTCAACATGTTGATCATGCTCTACATGCTCTAAAGTACCGGGATGCACACCATGACCTTCATCTACAGGTTGTACTCCAACCTCACCATTCTTCATTCTAATGTCATGTGCAATATTATCATTGCTTGAATGTTTAAAATAAATAGGCATGTAATTACTTTATGGTGGAAATTAATATTGAATAGATTGCACAAGTATTCAATTTTAAATAAACTTTATTAATTTTATTTACCTGTGTGTCAGTTGCAATGGAAGATTGTGTTTGCCTAGTCAAGACTCTTAGGCGTTCAGCCACGACTCCATAGCCTTGTTGGAAGGAAATCTTCAGGTCATCTTCTGTGAAAATTCTGTTGAATTTAGAGCCCTACATTTTTGCATAAGATCATGAATTTTGATTCTATGGTGTGATAAAACCAAAATTGTTTTCAATTTATTATTTGGATACTATATTTCATTTAATGATACTTACAATTCATGCGGCTAATTTCATATAACCACCAGATCCAAGTTTGTATTGCCCATGTTTTTCTAGTCTTTCCTTTGTTGCCTTCGATGTGTTGGGCAGCCTATGAAGAGTTTGAAATATGTTAGATTATGTAAAAAGAAAGAGTAATCAGTATATAATTACATTGTTGATACTATCACATACCTTCCTTGGCCCGGTGGTGTCTTTCCTTTTTTCTTTTCAGCCTTCTCCTTTCCATCCGACACCAGGTCCTTCCACTCCCTCTCCGGAATCATGGAGGGACGCTCATACTTTTTGTTCTTCTATAAATGTTACCTATATTGGTCCCTCACATAATTTAGATAGGTACCAGCTTTCTGAAGGGCCTTGGTTCAGTTGAATGTTTTATCACCGAAGTGCACAACTAAATGGTTAATGAGCCCATCTTTTAAATCTTAATTTTGGGCATTCCACTGTTTACGTATGGTGGGCCCGAAGAGCTCCAATGTAATATCACTTAGATGTTTATAAAAAAAAACATCATTTCCTGCAAAATGATCATGGGATCAATAGTCTAAAAAGAGCAATCAATAAGTAAATTTCAATTGGATTATATATAATAATAATTAAAACATTTTAAAGTACCTGGGACCTTCTCTATCTTTATGGGAATGAAATCCTTGGTCACCACAAATGTGACCAACAATGTTCCCGTACTAGTAATACGGGAAGATACAAGAAATGCTACGAAAATATCACCAGTACTAGTGGCCTCTGCATCCCCATGTACATGTCCTGAAGCATGTTTTGGCATGTGTTCGCTGCCAGAGGGTGCACTAATGGATGCCTGCATGGTATGTGTTGCCAACATTTCAGATGAAAATATAGGCATGAATGATGGGGTTAGATGATGTGATGTATGCGTAGGTAGATCAAGATGGACACTTGTACCAACCCCTACTCCTTGGGCAACACTTGCAGTATCCTGATCATGGCCAGGAGCATCATGAGGACGCAAAAAATAATGTAAAAAAAACACATATTTTAGTTCATGACATAAAAGAGTACAAAATATAAAACCATGAATGAACTTATGTTATAATTAAAGACCTCATGACAACTTACTTGCAAGTTTTGTGATCTCTCAATCAATATTTTAACCCTCTCTCTTATCTCATCTGTTTGAGGCACTATGAATAACAACTTAAGGATTTCTTCATTGCATTTTTTTTGGGTCTTCCTTATCATATCTAGAAGGTTTGTTGAATAAGCAATGTCATCATCACATAATATTGATTGCACCTCCCTATGGATGCTCTCGTTTACTACTGGTGCCTTTCCCTGATCAGTCGATTGCAACAAGAATATTAAATACATTATCAAAATTAACCCAATAAACTTATCAAAACAACACAATAATAAAACATTTTGCTTGTATCTAATTTGTACAATTACAATGAGGTAAACCTGTAAGGTAAAAGTGCGTGAAGATAAATCGTGATCTATGCTCTGGGCCGGAGCCTTCTCCGTACGATCAATGTCCTGCTGTGACAAAAATTAAATATAAAAAAACATTACCAAAATGAAACCAATAGACTTACAAAAAAAACATAAGAATAAAATGGTATATTGGAGTTATTAATTGGAGGTTGGGTAAAATGGTACATAGTACGTACCACCCCCATAGTAACTATGTTTGTAACTAAGTGATTCAAATTGTAATCGATCAACAACTCTTCCCCTGTAGTTATTGATTTTATCGCACATACGAATACATGGTTTCCCTTGTGCGCCTTGAATATGCAATTGGGTTGCTTATTTGTTGACCTAGGTCGTGTACTGTTTATAAACCCGACAATATTCCCTGATGCTTTTGGCCTTTTTTCAATGTACATAGCCACTCCTTTATTTTGATCCTTATCTTTTAGCTATATATAATTTGCTGACAGGCCATACCTATGCATACTTCATGTATATCAAACCAGTTGCATCCAATCTTTGTAACTATAACAGGGTCCGACATAATCCACCAATTTAATAACTTTATCGTAACAGACCTTTATGCCGTCCATGCAAAATAGGCCCAAACCATGTAATGACGATGGTGCTATGTGATATATCCTCTCGTTGACACAAAAATCAGTGTTTATTGGAGGAAGTTCCTTCGGTACCCATTGTTTTCGTAGATGTTTGTACCTCAAGGGAACCTCAACGTCGCCTATGCTCTCATCATCATAAGAACATGACCCCCCTTCAACAAGAAAAATTCCATGCGTTTACAAAAAATTCTTCTAATATTTTGACCTCTAGTTGATCTCCCTCTTTTAGACATACTACATGTCTTACTTTCCTCTTCTCTTCTTGAATTTCCCTCGCTCGAGGAAGACAAATTTGACAAATACCTATTTGGTGGTACTTGCACTCATAAGGATGCTGGATGAAGTTCTTTCATGGTGATGTGATCCTAAGGTGACATTATGATTAATCTATCATTTCATCGCTAGAATTTCACAGGTTATAAGGTAATCAAGTCTTGATAGATTGCAAGTTATAGTTACTACCATCCAAATGTGTCCATCACAAATCAAATCTAATTAACGTTTTAACTCCCAAACTTTGTAACAAGTGTTAAATGTGACTATGGTCCACCAGTTACACAACCAAGGCCTCAAATGTATTCTCTAATTGTAATCAAAGGACTTTTTCTCTTCATTCAAGTAAATAAACTTGAAGGGAAACACAACCAAGTGGTTTATTGGACACCTACATGACTAAAAATAGAAGCAAATTAACATTTAATTTCCATATGTCTAAGTGGTTAACGGGGAGGGAGTGTGTACTAGGCCTGGTTAAGTCATCATAAGTTTACGCTTTGGCAATAAATTTTTTTTAAGTCATATTAAATCTTCCTATATCTAATTGCTAGGAGATTTTTGGTATGTTTTAAGGTAGGATGATTGATGAAAGAGCCCAAAGACTAGCCTTTCTCCATGGTATCCAGGTACACATAGTAGTGGTCTTCTCTTATATGGTTGGACATGATTTAAAGAACTTAGCTAGGAATTATTCATTTAACCTAAGGTTTTCTCATAATGCCATCATTGGAAAAGTATGATCAAATTCTTCTATTATGAAGAATTGGTCTATGTGCCTCTAGTAATCACTATAAATGTTTGTAAGGATAAAATGACTAATTGCATCAGGTAGGAGAGAATCAACTTTGAGTTCTTCAAAGATTATATTCCTCTATTCATAATTTTTAAGGGTTTTGTGGAGGGTTATCACTACCAAGAAGGGAGGAGACCTTTCCTTGTATTCTTTTATAATTTTCATTATTCTTATTTATTTTACACTTACATTTACAAATACACATACATATGCATTTACTGTTTTCATTTATTTCTCATGTAGTTTAATAGTTTGATTGATTTCATATATGTGTTGAAGACTTTAGAATTTCAATTACATTAATTTATGGATATGTTGTATCTATAACACTACAAAACCATATGCTCTTTGCATTTACACTTGCATTTAGAAATACGCATTTATATACATAGATATATATTTCTTTAATGATATGTTGCATTATTGTTCTAGAGCATCTAGTAATTGCATTTACATTTACATTTAAAATACATATACATACATACATACATACATACATACACATACATACATACACACACACACACATATATATGTGTGTGTGTATGTATATATTTATATTCAATGTTAGAAACAACCCATTAGATGCACATGGATAAAAATTCATAAAATCAGATCTCCCATACATGTTTTGTTGAAACCTAGGCTTGAACCTCTCATTTTACATGCTTTTCTTCACAAAACTATTGAGGACAACAGCTATACCTTCTTTATTTCTCATCCTACGCCCTATTCATGCATCCTACAATTACAACAATATCCATGGGGCCTCTTACACAAGCTACAGTAATCAAAAAAAGTGTAAAAGCTCCTTTATATCATGTTTTGACTACAAAACCACCAAAAACAGGGTAACTTAGATTATGATTTGTTGGTGAGCTGTATTGAAAAAATCATTAGTATCAGCTCATTCTTGGAGTCTTTTGAAAGAGAAGCGAATTAGGTGGCAGTTAAGTACAAACCTTATAGTGTCAAGGTGAATGAGGTGATCAATTTTGATTGGCCAACTGATGAAGAGTACCAGAAATGGGTAAATGTATATTTAACTGAGGAAGAGTGAAAAGGATTAGGCTACTGACAGTTGACAAATCAGCTATTGCAGTTACAACAGATTACAATTTTTTTTTGGTGACACTCTAACCACAAAATTCTTGAAGTTTTTTGTTGTTGCATCAACCATTCTCAGCGAACATGATGAACAAGAAGATTCTCTGGGGAGATTGTTGTTGTAAATTTTTTTGGAATATCACAAGGTGGTCCAATTGGTTAGTGACATGTGTGTGCTTTCTGCTTTGATGCTTATTTTATCCTTCTTTTCTATAAGAAGGATTTCAAGGCCAGAAGTACGGGTTAGCAAGTTAGATATTTTTGGTCGAGTCTAGATGAAGTTGCAGAGCAAATTGTAAAGTTTGATGGTTTTAGGGAAAATGCAATTTAAGTTTTGAGTCATTCTGTAGTAGGTTTTGAATTCATGAGGATTTGATGTTTTATGACAGTACTGGCATTTGAATTGATATGATTAATTCAAACTCATATCTCTCCATTGTACAAGCATATCTAAATTTTGAATAAAATGATTAAGGGTTGTTTCGTTCATCTCACTATTGTGGTGTGCATGATTCTTGTTTTAGTTTTAATTCAAGAAATTAATTAAAATGCTTGAATAGGATTGTAGGTGGATATGTTCTGTATAAGGATTTGATAAGTAGTATTGGGTTAGAATACATATTGATGAGATTGTAAAGCAATGCTATCAAGGATCTTATATGTTATGTGTTAAATCTGTCATAAACCCTTAGATGCTTATAAATTTGACTCCTCCAATGGATATATGGCATTGATCTAAGTTGTACTTATTCATATGGTTCAATATTTGTTTGCCTTTACCTAGAGCTTGCTAAAAATTGCAAATCAATGACTATCTTATACTGTGAAATGTTGTTGTAGTTATCTCATGCTCCAAATAGTTGATATTATTGATAAACAACCAATTCTATTCGGTATTATCCTAATATTTTGAGCTATTAAATGAGATTATCTATTGTTGTTAATGTTGTTTATGATGATGGTGCAGATCTTGTAAACGCATTAAGGGATCACCCTCCTGGGTCTTGCAGAGACCAAAGTGTAGGAGGTGTTTCAAATCCTCGTTAATTGGTCCAGGTCGTTCGAGTTGCCCTTTATTGGAATTGACAATTCCATAGGTAGATTAGAAGATCAACCTGCTTAATGTAAAAACAACCAACACCTTGCATATGTTTGTGGTGGAGGTATTAAAGAAGAATTTTATGCCTCTATTTCCATTCATTAGATCTACCTTAGCCTAGCATATACTTGGGCTAAGTCTACAATTGCTTTAGACTCATGCGATGAAGGCTATGTGTGATGAAATCCTGGACCTCAACCAAGATGTGGGTAGATTATGGGAGTTTTTCCAAGACCTGAGGCTGGTCGATAAAAATGTGAAATACTAAGCTATTTTATTTTTTCTGTCTTATCTTATACCATTTTACGAGAATGGGGGTGCCAATGTACGATAAGATCTTTGGAAAATAGGCATGGAAATTGAAGGTTAAAGAGAATTGGGGTGCCAAACTTACAATACTCATTGCCCCTTGGTCGTCAATTTTCCCTAAGTGCCCTCAACCTCGTCCTCGGCACTGGCATTGACCTTGTTTTCACTCCTCCAAATGCTTCCTCGGCGCTGATATTGACCTTATTTTCACTCCTCCAAACTCTTCGCCAGCACTGGTATTGACCTTGTTTTAACTCCAAACTCTTCCTTGGCATTGGCATTAACCTTGTTTTGATCACTACTCCAAACTCTTTCTCGGCGCTGGCATTGACCTTGTTTTCACTACTCCAAACTCTTCCTCGGCCCTGGCATTGACCTTGTTTTCACTACTCCAAACTCTTCCTTAGCGCTGGCATTGACCTTGTTTTCACTACTCCAAACTCTTCCTCAGTGCTGGCATTGACCTTGTTTTCACTACTCCAAACTCTTCCTTGGTGCTAGTATTGACCTTTCACTTCTCCAATTTGACGAGCTACCTTTGGTTTGTTAGGTTTCTGATTATGTTAATTAAGTTGAAAATTTTTGGCGCCATTTAGCTAGGTTTTAATATTCTACAATATAGTTAAGTATATATTAGCTATATTTTACATAATAAATAATATAATTATTCAACTTATTATAATTATATATTATTCTTTAACAAAAATTATTAAATCGTATAAAATTATTATAATTAATAATTAATAATAAGTATATTTTTATATAATACAAAATATAATTAATATAATATATATTAATATGAGAGAGAGAAACTAAATTTTGATTGGTTGTTTCATGTCAACAATCCAAGGATGGCGTGTGTCCTTGGGGAGTTATGCTCAAGGTAGCATGCCATTTGATTAAAGATATGATAATTCTCCTTTAAGACCTCTTCAATGTACCCATTGCACACTTAAGGAGACAAAGAGAAATATAGGGAATAAAATATATAGAGAGAGGGAGATAATGACAAACATACAAATAGAAAGGGAGATAGAGAGATAGAGAGGGGTAGAGAGATAAAGAGATAAGGATGAATAGATAGAGTTATAGGGAGGGTGTTGATATATCTCTCCTTGTCACTCTCTATATTTAAGGGTTAAGGGTTTAGGGTTTAGGGTTAAGGGGAGAGAGATAGAGGGAGTGGGTGAGTGAGAGAGAGACCTAAGAGAGGGAGAGGGGTTAGGATATTGAAGTTACTTGAGAGAGAGAGAGAGAGGGAGGGAGTGGGAGAGAGATGGGGAGGGAGGGTTAA
>VDFB02358134.1:239239696-239287634 GCA_007258455.2 Sequoia sempervirens
AAACTATAAGCAGAAACCCTTTAAAATTTACTCAATAAAGTTTAGTTGTGAGGATTTTTGTTTTGAAATAAAAAAATCATTGTTGTTATAGATTTATATTATTTGTTGGATTTAGTTTATATCTGGTATTAAGATCTGATTGTTTGTATTATTTATTCCTTAAGTTGAAGAAAATATATATATACCCTTACTTATATAAAAATATGTTTTGATACAAATTAAACAAAACAAAAATATATGTGCTGTGTATTCTATATATTAGTTATTTGTGAGAAAAATCTGTACTGGTGAGTTTCTGGGAATAAAATTATAATTGTTAAAATATGTGTGTCTGAACTTTGTACTCATACTACTGGACTCAAATATATCAAAACATAAATAAATAAATAAATAAAGATGTGTTTTATTTCTGTATAATTTATCTTCTTTTCCCTGTATACTCTGTGCCTTGTTGAATAAGAAAATAAAATAAAATATATATATTTAATTCGTTATCAGTTTTAGAGGTACGTTTGAACAAAAGAAATTATGCTTATATATATAAAATATTTATATTATTTTTACCGAAATTCGAAATCCCCATTTTAGGATTTTAATGTATAAAAATATTGTAAAGCAAATTAAACAAAATAAAAATTAAATTTTAATTATTGGGGGGTGGGGGTCGGCCGAGGCCGTACCACCCACGGCCCCCACTGTGGTGCTGCCGCCACAGTCTGTGGTACGCGCGGTACCACAGCCTGTGGGGACCGCGGCCACCACAGCCCGTGGTACATAGTACCACAGGCTGTGGGGGGGCTGCGGCCACCACAGGGTGGTACGCAGTACCACCGCCTGTGGGGCTGCGGCCTCCCAGGCCGTGGTACAGTGAAAAGAAATTTAGAAATTTTTTTAGTTTTATTTTTTATGCGTTTAAATTTAGATTTGGGTTATAAATTAATTTATATAATTCAGTTTATATAATTCGATTTAGTTGATTTTATTTACTTTTGGTTTATAATATATATATATATATATATATATATATAATTTGATATCAATTTACTATATATTATTTAATATATATATGTATATAATATATATATATATATTATTTAATATATATATATATAAAAGAATTGTTAGTTCTATACTATGTTTTTTATAAAATGATTGTTATAAAAATATTTTATGTTTGGATAAATATTTATATATTAATTTTGTGATGTTTCGATCAAAATTTAATATGATAATTTTTATGTGATATAGTTTAATTGAGGAAATTGGAGATAAGCTGTGGGATCATAATTAAATCGAATAATTAAAATTTAAATGTATGATGTTATCAGGTAATTGTGTGAATCTGAATTTGAGTGTGTTTTGTTTGAATCGAATAACCTCGAATTGTTGATTTATTTGTTTAATGAAACTGTTGAGTTTTGGAAATATTCTTGTATGGAGTTGTTTTAAGTACTCGTTCTTTTGAGGTTATTTGTAAGTTTGTGGTGGTATTCTCTTCATTGTTTTATCGTGTTGTATGGGAAAACCCTAGATTCACCTTACTGTTCGTAAGAGTATAAGTTATTGTTAAGGGCTTCCAAAGATGGAATGCGTGTCTGTCATGTTCTTTTATTCCCCATGTTGGGCAATTAGGGTTAAGGGTATTGCAAGTCTTCCAGAGAAGTTTTCTTGAGTGGGATGGTATGTGTTGAGGTTCATGTTGTGAATCGCCTTGAGGAATTGTATTATGATGTTGTACCCGGTTTCCACGAACGGGGATTTGTGCCTCCTAGGAAATAGGAGTGGGTAATGAGGTTTGTACCTCCTTTGGAAGGAGAGTGTATTTGGATTGGATTCCTCCAGTGGTTGGAGTGAGTTCCTTGTTTTGTTTTCTCCTTGGATTGGAGAGTTTATGTTGTCTAGTTATCTATTGTGGTATTGTACTTTGTTGTGTTGTCGATAGGAGAGTGGCTCTTTGTGGGGGTCCGGCACACAAAGGGGCGCCAGGGTAACCTACCTAGAGTTTAATTAAGTGATAATCTAAATGAATTAATGGGGGGGGCTTTCACACTAATTAAGATAAAGGATGTCTCTCTCGTGAAGCAAGTGAATGATAAAGCTCGAGATGAGATGGGACGCATAGTTTTGCGTGAGGGTCCGGCGGCCGGTAGAGGCAAGCTAGGGTAACCCAGGATGGGGGTCCGGTAGCCTAGGAAGGTTGAGCCAGGGTAACTCATGGCAATTTATGCATGACACTCTTCCTATGTCAACAGTTAGCTAGTTATTGTGCGATGTTCATGATCTTTGTTCTCTGGAAGCATTGTAACCTCATGTTAAGTGACTTTGTGATGGTAGTTGTGAAGTAATATTGTGATTGTGGTGGTTAAGTGCCTTGTTGTTTTCTCTTTGGTCATTGTCGGATGAGGTTTTTGTTATTATGCCTTGAGTTCATTAAAGTTGTGCGTGTGACTAGTTGTTATTTGGGAAGATGTTTTATTGTTATGTTCAGAAGTGAATTGTTGTTGTGCCTCTTGGAATGGTTGTTGTGAGTTTTCTAGGTGGTCTTTGATGTTATGTGTCTGTTGGGAGTTAGTCTTTGTTATTGTTAGTTGTGCTTGGTCGGGGACCCTTCCTTGTCTACTCTCAGCACGGGGGTGGTTGGGTGGAACGTGCTTCGCACCCCGTTGGGTTCCCTCTTCTGTTACAGATGTATCTTTTACTTGCAGGTTTTGGCGGATGTTGATGATCTAGTGTCCTTATGTACCAGATTGATGTATATACTTCATATGTAATGTTTTCATTGATGTATTGTCTCCCACGTGTGTTGGGATGACCTTGTTGTAAATTGTATATGTGATTATTGAGGTTGTATTTTTAGTCTATTGTATTCTTCTATCATTGGGATGTAATAATTATTCAGGCCATGTATTTATTCGGGAGCATTTGTTATAGTTGGTTATGTTGAATTGTATCTATCGAAATATGTAACACTTTATATCTTTATAATTCCATGTATTGTCATATGTGCATATGTTATTATTATGGATATAGTTGATGGATATGTTAAATGATGGAATGGGAATGAATAGATTTACATAGTAGATTAATTATCGTTATCTCATTATCGTTGTTATGGGTTAGTGTAGTCATGGCACTTCGTGTACCCCATTGGAACTAGTTGTGCCTCATAATACATTGTTATGTTATAATACTTAAGTATGTTATTATATTCTTTTAAAAAAAATAAAAATTGTTCCATTGTTATTAGTTCCTTTGGGGTTCGCACGGCGGGGCGTGACAAGCAGAGTTTGAGATTCAAATACTCCTAGCGGCGTGTTGGAGTTTGTAAACTACACCGCACCCATATACAATGACGCTAAAGTTGCTTCGGGATGCTGGGACAAACCAGGATCAATATTTTTTTACAATTTTTTAACGCAGTGGCTTTCTTGATGCAAGAGGAGGCGATGATACTTTACTCACATGAGCATAGGTCTTGAGACCTTTTTAGCATTTTGGATGATTTATTTGAGAGACATCAAGAGTACCTAGGGTAGATCAGACTTTGGTACATTACCTATGCACCGCCCATTCAGAAACACTTTGGTATGTTGACAAAACTCGTTGAGAGATGGCACAATGAGACATCCTCTTTCCACGTCCCGACAGGTGAGGCAATGGTCACACTGGAGGACGTGTGGCAGATCCAAAAATTTCCTATCCATGAAGAGTAGGTGATTTACGATTCGAATGCCAGGAGGGAGGCTTGCTACGATGTCATGGGCCTTGATTAGATTGTTTTCTGTGAGGGTCAGATCAAGTTAGAGTGTTATAGGCTCTTTGTGTCACCCTTCTGCCTTGTTATTGCAACCATTATATCAGGTCTCATCGCACCAGATCAGCGGGGCCGATACTTCAGTCCTAGATGGGGGCTCACTTGGGAGCACATGGTTCAGTGACATACATTGTTAACATGGGGGCTAGTTCTTCTAGCCTCACTATACAGAGATCTGCACAAGTTTTCCTACCTCAACGACTAAGCACTTGGTGTTGGTGTTACACTCCTGAACATCTAGGCTTGGAAGCACATTGTTGTGCTCTGTCTGAGAGTTGTTCCAGTTACCATGGAGCCAGATGATATGGTTGTTTTGTGGTACAAAGGAGGTGTTTTGTTCACCCACACAAGAAAACACAGGATTCCTCATTGGAGGAGAGTTCTTGATGATATGTGTGCTTTTACCTGGCGGCCATAATTGGATGGCCCACATGGTTTGACGATGTACAACTTTTCTTCGCCTGCCAGGACAAATTGATGTAGGGTAGAGAGCACACGATGCTCAAGATGTACCTACTAGGCAGGGTTCAGAGATAGTTCGGTGAGGCACAAGATAGGCCAGATGATCAATATGTGGCCATTTTTACACGGGCTACAAGCCAAAGCTCCTAGGGTTGTTATATTCATGTGCATGAGTAGTTCAAAGCTTTATGCAGCTGGTGGACAGGATGTGGCCATATGATCAGGGGCAGGCTGATGTAGGGACCACTCAGGCATACAAGGATTATTTTAGGTTGCCTCTTCATTTGAAAATGCCAAGGACACCATCTGCTCAATGTAGAGCCAGAGGCAAAAGGGTAGGTCAAGGCTGAGGGGATCAAGACAAGAACCAAAGAGGCAGAGGACCACCACCTGATCAGGATAGGGGGCCACAAGATCAACCACTCCTAGATCTATAGGTGGGGGAGCAGAGACAGGATGTCCCTCAACAGGATCAGGATTAGGGACGATAGGATAGGGTCCCGACACCACCCAAAGATAGGGGTCAAGACCAGCCACCCATGCAACCACCTCCCCAGCCAGACCCTAGAGATGGCCAAATTTTGTAGTTATAGGCCCAAGTATAGGCACTGACAGTTGAGAGGGATCAGCTATGGTTAGAGCGGGACCAGGCGGTCTAGTAGAGATAGGTTGCAGAGCTATAGGTAGTGGCAGAGATGGGTAGATGACAATAGCTAGAGAGCATGGCTGCATCTTCCTCCAAGAGCACAATATCACTTTGATCATATAGGGAGGCCATATAGGAGGCCGACTATTACAGGCTGCATTACTATCAGGTCATGCCACGAGCAAACTGAGTGCCATATTTTTCACAGAGGACAGGCCACAAACTTGTAGAGGATCACAGAGAGAGAATAGGCGGCGAGGGCAGCAACCGACAAGGTTAGGTCATTTTGATCAGAGACAAGATTCTTTTTGTGCCCCATGGGATCATTTTTGATAGCCCCATCGGCCATTGTACCCTATTTTCATACACATGTACATTGATCTATTTTTTGTACCATGACAGTATTTATTTTGATGATATATGAGATGATATTTATCCGATATGATGTGATATGTCCTATCTTTACTTTATGCTTTATGGATGGATCTTATTTCTATATGTGATGCAATGATGTTCTATGTTATGATGCTTTCTTATATGATGCTTATGCCATAATGTTATGTGATGCATGATGTTCTATGTTATGATGCTTATTGCATAATGTTATGTGATGCATGATGTTCTGTGTGATGATGCAAATGCAATCTTTTTCTCTTTTCAAAATATTTTTTGATGTATTATATGGTGGTGTATACTATGATGATGATATAATATGATGAATGATGTGTGGATGCATTTATTTTTTCGTACCTTTTCTTATGCACTTTTCATGATGTATGCAAAATGTTATGGTATGCAAATGCTTTGACTAACAGATCTATATTTTTATGCTATGATGGATGATAAGATGTGTGTAATTTTCTTATGTATGATATGCCCTTTTGATGTTATGATGATGATGTGATGGTATGATATGTTGAAATGATGTTTTATGAAATGATATATGTATGTGTTATGATATGATGGTTATGATATGCAAATGGATTCTTTTGATATATGATATATGTGATGGCATAATGGATGCTTATATGTGATATGGGATGATTATGCAATGTTATGATATGATGAGTGCAAATGATGCTATGAAAATGTAGATGTTTATAATGCTATGGGATGATTTCTTTTGTGTTTATATAATGGATGCATATGTATGGTTTATGAGATGCTTAGAATAACCAATCTATAGTATATATGGACAAAAATGTAATGCATGGTGTAATGGTTAATGTTTTCTATGTGATATGATATGCAGTATACAATATGCTAATGGTTTTGTGGATGCTGGATGAATGCAATAACGATGATGATTTGTGATTAACTATCATGGTACCATGTTAGCGTGAAAGAAGTTAGAAGAAAGCAAGAGATTCCAACAAGACACAAGATGATGATGATGATGATTTTCCAAGGAGTTGGGATTTTCAAAGGGCTAATTACCTTATGTTTGATTACACACATAGGTACGATGTATCAAGGTATAAAGGACCAGGATGGCATTGCACCTAGTGTGATGGACTTTGACTCGACAATTAGATAGGAGTATTCTTGTTCACACCTTGCATACGAAACCTTATTCAAAATGTAGTTTAGATATTCCAAACATCTTAGACCAAAACATAGTAAGACAAGCCTTCCTATGTGGTCAACAAGATACTTAAAACATCCTCCCTACACCTAAACAAAGTACGCATGACCAAGGTTATATTACAAAAATATCCAACAAGCACAAAAGATAAAAGATAATGAACGTTTCCCCACTCCTATCTCTCTAAATCCTTCATTTGGAAATCATCGAGAGATCCTTGGAATGAGCGCAATAAGATAAATCCAAAGAGAAAGATAAAGTAAACAAACAAGTTGATGTTCTTCAATACTGCTAGCCAAGACTAAACTACGGTGATCCCTGATATTGATGTCCATTGTAGGAAGGATGCATCCTAGGACATGACAATATCAGATGATTTGATATGAGACTGATTGGATGATTTTCTACTAATACAAAAAGTTGATCAACTTGTTTACTTACTGACCTAGACTTTAGACTTTGACGTTTTGAGCTTTCACTTTGAACTACTAGACTTGTTTCTGATTGTTTTACCAAAGGTTGAAGATGATGATTGTTTATTATGAATGATGTTTATTTTAGGTGAAAGCGAGATGGGGATGGATGGATTTTTTCAAGTATTTGGATGTTTTTGGAGTTTTTGAAATGTTTTGAGACTGTTTTTGGTATTTTCGAGATTTTACAAATGTTTTGATTTTTAATTTTCAAATGTTTTGGGGTTTTCTGATATTTTGACCAAGAGACTAACCTAAAGACCTATCCTAGGGGCCTCAGGGGCTGATCAATAGATTAGCCTTGCCTACATTATACATGCAGAGACCACGTAGTTCAATAGACACAAACTTGATTTTTGATGAGATATGAACAAATGGACTGCCAGTTTATTATGATGGACTCCTAAAGGACTGGCCTAAGTGTCTCAGCGGATGATCAAAGATCAACCTTGCCTACATTCAAGGCTCATAAATGATGTAGTTCAAAATGATGACTCTGTTTTTTAACTTTTTGATTGACTTTTGACTTGTTTTGGTATTTTGATATGTTTTTGAATGTTTTTGGATTTTTGGATTTTTTGATGTTTTTGACTTTTTCAATTTTGGGATCTCAAGAACATACATGAATCCGATCCGATGAGAACATGCCCCCAACATGATGCAATAGACTACTCTGATAAAGGCAAGAAAAATTGACCTTGAGGATGGGCCGAGTAGTACTAGGAGGGATCATGACACAAACACAAGACCAAGCTATGATGCAGATGTTGAACGGATGATGGATGAAGGTATGGAATGCAACGAATGATGGAAGCATGCAAAATGAGTTACAAAGATCCTGGTGGATGGAAAGTGCTTATTTACACAAGGTGTTTGTTTGCCAGGTTTTCACCAAGGTACTTGTCCAAAGCGCCACTGAAGTGGTTTTCACTAGAGGACGATTTTTCTCTTTACTATTTTTGATCCCTTTTTGGATTTTTGTATTTTTGTATTTTTTTTTTGTCACCATGATGCCTGTTTGCTAGGTTTTCACTAAGGTGATCATTCTTTTAGGACATTTTGTGATTTTTTTTAATTTTTTGGTTCTATGCCTTGAAAGGTTTAGGCATAAAACTTTTTGAGATGGGAGCTATTCATGGGCTCCTGTAGAGGTTCACCTTTGGGTGTTGATAACTGATATGCCACTGGCTTATAGCTCACTGTGATGATGAATGGTCCCAACTAGTTATGTTAAGGTTTTCCTTTTCCATTTTGGTTTGGGATGTTATTTTGGTTCTCCTTTAACACAAGTTCTCCGACCTGGAAGGTTTTGCTCCTAATATTCTTGTTATAACTCATCTTGAGTCAGTTTTGATAGACCTACAAATAGTTTAATGCTTCCATACACCGCTCATCTAGCATCTACAGCTCATTCAATCTTGATACTCGATATTCTTCATCTGTGATGAGCTTTTGCAGTGATATTCTTAGTGATGGAAGCTCAATCTCGATGGGTAATACAATCTTTGATTCGTAGACTAGGGAGAAGGGGCCTGCACTTGTTGGTGTGCAGATGCTAGTTCAATAGGCCCAGAGGGCGAGATTTAGCTACAGATGCCAATCACGACCTACTTCATTGACTGTCTTTTTGAAAATTTTTAAAATGGTTTTTTTGGTAGCTTCTGCTTGGCCATTACCTTAGGGATAATACGGAATGGAAAAGCGATGTTAGATTTTGAATTTGTCACAAAGGTCACGAACATCCTGATTCTTGAAAGGTGTCCCATTATTTGATATAATAGCTTGGGGAACACCATATTGACATATTAAGTAGTTCAGGATGAACTTTGATATCTACTTTCTAGTGATGTATGTCATAGGGATGGCTTCCACCCACTTGGTAAAGTACTCGGTGGAAGTTATGATAAACTTGTGGCAACTAGATAAGATGGGGGTGATTTTTCCAATGAGATCGAGCCCCCACTATGAAAAGGGCCATGGTGTGATGATGGGATGAAGCTCTTGAGCTGGTGCATGGATGAGGTCCCTATGATGCCGACATTGTAGGAACCTTCTAACATAGTCATGTGCTTCTCTTTCCATTGTAGGCCAATAATACCCTGTCCTCAACAATTTCTTGGCCAAGGTCATTCCACTCGAGTGTGAACCACAAACACCATTATGTACCTTAGTTAAGGTGGTCAATGCCTCCTCAACATTTAAGAAACATAATAGGATTCCTTCTATGCTCCTACCATAAAAGGGTATTTCCTAGGATGACAAACTTGGATGCTTTCTTGACAAAGGTTCTTTTTAGGCTTGATGATAAGTTAGCAGGTAGGACCCCTATTCTTAAGTAGGTATAAGCTTCATGGTACCAGGGATCACCAAGACCAATGATTTCACACACAAATTCTGACTTTGGTACCTCAAATGCAGCACAAGAAGCTGCTCTATCAGGAATTCATGTCTCAAGACGTTGCGAGGGATGTCCAGTAGTGATCTAATCATTGCCATGGCATCTGTTGCTCTGTTGTTTTCTTTGGGAATCTGCTCAAATGTGATATCAATGAATGATTCTTTGAGGCTCTTTACTAACTTTTTGTATGGAGTTAGCTTATCATCCTCTGTTTGGTACTCATCATTCACTTGATTTATTATTAGCTGGGAGTCTCCATATACCTTGAGAGCCATGATGTTCCACTACAATGCTATTATGAGACCTATAGTTAAAGCCTCGTATTCTGCAATGTTGTTAGTACAGGGGAATGCCAACTTGTAGGATCTAGGTATACAATCCCCTTGTGGAGTGATGAAAAATACTTTAGCTCCTGATCTATGCTATGTGTAGGAACTATCAAAGTAGAGTTTCCAGTGGTTGGCTATGTTGAGATTGAAGATGGATTCATTAGGAAACTTTGATATGAGTGGATTCTCTAAATACATGGGTGATTTTGCAAGCTGATTTGCGATCACCTGGCCTTTAATTGCTTTCTGTTCCATGTACTCGATGTCGTATTCAGATAGAATCATGACCAACTTGGCCATCCTTCCTGTGAGCATTGCCTTTGACAGTAGGTACTTGAGGGGGTCAATTTTGGTGATGAGTTTGATTTTGTGTGCCAACATGTAGTGTCTGAATTTTTTTGAAGCAATCACTACACTAGACAGGATTTTTTTATGAATGAGTAGTTTAAATCTTGCTCGACCATTGTGCGGCTAATGTAGTAGATGGCCCTTTCTATCCCATTTTCATTGTGTTGAGCTAGAAGAGCATTGAGGGTTTCTGCTATTGCTGATACATAGAGGATGAGTGGCTTTCTTGGGATCGGTGGCATGATGACTAGAGGTGTGAGCAGATATTCTTTGATTTTGTTGAAGGCTTGATCACACTTGTCATACCACTTGTACACTACCCCCTTATGGAGTAGGTGAGAGTAATGGATTTGCTTATTTTCCATTTGTGCTATGAATCTGCGGATGGACTGAAGCCTGCCTTGGAGGCCTCTCACCTGTTTCAATGTTTTGGGTGCCTCCATCTTAAGGATTGCTTTTACCTTGGAGGGATCTATTTTAATACCCCTCATTGACACTATGTATCCCAACAACTTTCCTGACTGTATGCCGAAGATGCACTTCTTTGGATTTAAACGGACCTTGTATTCCTCCAACCTATCAAAAATAACACTCAAAGTTGCTATGTGATCTCTTCTCTTTCTGGATTTTTCTAGTATGTCATCAACATAATCTTCGACGATTTTATGGATCATGTCATGGAAGATTAATGTCATGGCCCTTTGGTAGGTGGCCCTAGCATTCTTTAGGCCGAATGGCATCATGTTCCATCAGTAGGTCCCCCATGGAGAAGTGAAGGCCATTTTGTGTTGGTCTTCTTTGGAAATCATTATTTGGTTGTACCCAAAGAAACCGTCCATCAGAGAAAGCATTTCATGTTCCGTCGTCATATCTACAATCATGTCAATGTTAGGCAACGAGAAATCATCTTTCAGACATGGTTTGTTTAGGTCTCTAAAATCTGTACAAATTCAGATGCCCCCATCAGGCTTTGAAACAAGAACCAAATTTGACACCCACTCTGGGTAGTCAATTGGTTGTATAAACCGTACATCCAATAGCTTCTTTAATTGCATCTTGACTAATAATGCTATATGAGGATGCATTTTCTTGAGCTTTTGTTTAATGGGCTTTGCTTTGGGGTAGACTGCAAGATGATGGACCACAATCTTTCGATCAAGCCTGGGCATGTCAGCATAGCTCCATGCAAAGTTGACCTTTCTCTCCTTTAAGGCTGCTAGGAGTTATTTTTCCTCTGATAGTAATGACTCAACATAGAATGTGATGTGCGGAGTTTGCTTTGTCCCCAAGTTGACTGGGTTGCACTTTTTGGCTAGAACCGCTGAATTTTCCTGATGTATAGCTATGAGAGGAAGATTGAATCTCTTATCCTTGGGAATCTCTGAGAGGTTTAAATCATCGGATGCATCCTTTATTTTTACTATTTTTGGTTCAGAGAGTGCCACGGTGTGGTTTTCACTCAAGGACCTAAAGGTTATTCTCAGTTTTTCAAATTTGCGACTAAGGGATTCAATTGTTTCCCCATAGTATGCATGTGTTTCTAGCTCGATGATGAATCCTGATTTATGATCCCCACATGGAATATTATCCTACAATCCCATGAATTCCAAGAGCGCCTCATCATTTTTGAATGTGTCTAGAATTGGCAGTCCTTGTTGATCATAGTCGATGAGTTGGGGGAAAACTAGGTTGATTTCATGGTTTTGACTGGTTTACTCAAATGACATGGTACTAAACATGAGGATAGAGGAATTCTCTAAGAGCCTAGGCAAGTCATTTATGAAATCTTCCTCATCACTACTATTGTAGACATGTGTTATGTCGAATGTGAAATTATCTAAAGGTAGGCCAGTGGATACGGGTAATTGAAGGGCGATTGTCGTTTGCTGAGGAGTTTTGACCTTCTTAACTGAGGGATTTCAGCCACATATGGTTATACTCAGAGGGGTACATCCAAGGCCAATATTTTTCATTCCTGTCTCAGGAATAATGGGTATTAGAAGCCCATTGTCATTTTATCCAAGCCTCTGGTTTCTATCATAGCCCATGGCGAGCATCATTTGTAAGACTTTACTATTATCATCCATAGGTAGATCGGCTGCCGGTCTATTCTCTTGGTACAAGAGATGGGATGGGTCCTCTTCTATTATCTCTCAGCCTAGATCTCCCCAACTTCGGAAGTTGGAAGAGGCTGCTATGAATGTTTGGGATGATGAAGCATCCTTTGATTGTGGTCGTCCTTGTGACCTAGGAGAATGTGGTAACTATCCTACCATGAAGGCACTCTTTGGGATTGTATAGTGTCCACAACCATTGCCCTAGATAATAACCTTGATTTTGGAGATGGTGGAGATGGAAAGTGTCTCTGTCACAAAAGTGGAGGTGAGAGTAGTTGGGTCAATGTATGGGGTTGATGGGCCTTCATCATTCTTTGGAACTTGGGGAATTTTGTAATATTTGGCTTCTAGGCTCTTGCAGTAAGAAAAATGTTTAGGATCCCCATGGATAGTGACCTCCTAGCCTTAGTATATGAATTTGACACATTGGCAGGAGGTTGATGCCACTGCTTGCATCCCATGGATCCACGGACGTCCCAGGAGAATGTTGTAATGAAAATCAAGGTCAAGGACCTGACAGGTGATTTCCATAATTGTTGGCCCTACTTGAACAGGGAGTTGAATAGTTCCCTGAGAAACTCTTTCTTGATCATCATAGGACCTGATTGTGATGCCTTTTCCTTTTTTAATGGAATCCTTTGAGATTCCCAAATTCTTTATGAGCTTGAGGGAACAGATGTTTAAGCCTGCACTTTCATCCACCAAGAATCTCTTGACTTTGTTCTTATGCACTAGGACCTCCAAATGAAGTGCACGATTGTGAGATGGTTGGGTGGGAAAGTCTTGATCGAAGAATTTTAGAAGATTTGGGGTAATGATGTTTCTAACCATAGCTTGGAATTGTTCAACATCAAGATCCGTGGAGATAGTGGATGAAGCCAATGCTTCTTCAAGGATCTTTTTGTGGGTTGATGATATCTTCAACAAATCCATGATGGAGATCTAAGCCAAGGTTCTTTTCAACTGATCAAGGACATTATAACAACTAGGAGGAGATCTCGGGTAGGAAGTGGGTGCTTTGGGAGGCTGAGATGACCCTACGATGGTAATTTTTCTGCCTCTTGTGGTGACTCCACAATTAGCGTAGGCTCCTTTGATGGTGATAATAGTGCAATACTCATCTAGGGATGCGACGACATGGTCATACACATGATTGACACTTTTGAATGTTCCCTTCCCTTTATCATTATTATTGTTCCCTTTGTTGTTATGATTGGGCATTAGATTCGTGTAGATTTTGAGATTTTGATTTCTCGCTGGGTTCTCCACATTTATGATTTTTTGATCAATGAGGTCCTGGATTAGGTTTTTTAACCTTATGCAACTGTTAGTGATGTGCCCTTTGATTTTGTGAAAGTCACAAAGTTGGTTTTCATTGTACTAGGGTGGTTTCACTTCTGGTTCTTGGTAATTCTCATAGGTGGGAGCCTTGATGAGGTTTTCATTTATCAATTTCTTCATGATGACCTCGAGTGGTTCTCCAAGGCCCCCTTTGATCATTCACATTGTTGATAATTTGATTTTTTGGCTGTTGAGTCTCCATGTTAACTTGATGATTGTTTTGATTGTTGTTTTGGGGTTGTTGCTTGGGTGCTAGTGTGTTTTGTCGAGGAGCACTTATGACAAGATTGGTGTCGACAACACCATAATTGGTAATGTTTCTATTTTTCACCCATGTGCAAGGTTTGTCATTGTAGCTGGTGGATGGGCGATTGTTTTATTGTTCATGATATGTGGGTGTCCCTCCTTGTGAAATAAGGGATAATTCAATGTTAAGTGCCTTGGAGATCAATTGATCGTATGTGGTGATACCTTGCACCTTGAGATGGAATGCCAAGGCTGCTTCAAGATTGGAGATGATGGTGCAAACTTGTTCTTTTGGCATAACCCATTTTCTCCTATTGGCCTTGGATCACCATCATTGTAGGAATGAAGAAAATGATTCATTCTTTCCTTGTTTAAGAGTTGATAGTTCCTCTAGACTGACATCCATATCAATATTGAATGCATAATTTTTTATGAATGCGTCTACTATCTCTTGGAAATTTTTGATGCCTGGAGGAAGGAAAGAGAACCACTCCATGGTGTGGCTAGCCAAACTTCTAGGAAATAGTCGCATTAGATATGTATCGTCATATGCGACTTCTATGCAATGAACTTGGAATTCCCTGATGTGATCTTCAGGGTTTCCTGTCCCAAGGTATTTATCAAATTTGGGGATCTCAAATCCCTTTGGGAATGGTTTCATTACAAGACTCTTTTCAAACGAATAGGGACAAAAGTTGTTGGGTGTCTTTGTGGTTTTTCCTGATTGAAGATCAAGTACTTGTTGTGAGAGTAACTTGATTTGTGTTGCTCTGTCATTTTGCAGATCAGGGGGTGGGATGAAGGTGTTCTACGGTGGTTCATTTTGTGGAGGGATGGGTGGATTGGTTGGTATGTTGGTGGATGGTGTTTGCAAATTTTGTTGTACCAAGTATGCTTGTACTTGCTGCTGTATCAACAATGCTTGTTGTTGGTCCTGTTGTTGTTGCACTAATAATGCTTGTTGTTGAGCTTGTTGTTGTTTTGCTAGTTGGTTCGCTTCTTGTTGTTCTTGGTATTTTTTTAGTGCTTGCTGGTATGCTTGTTGTTGGGATGCTTGTTGTTGTGCGAGGTACTGTGCTTGCGCCTGCGCTTGTGCTTGTGTCTGCCCCTGTTGAGCTTGGTATTGGGCTCAAGCTTGCGCTTGTGCTTGAGCTTGGGATTGTGCTTGTTGGGAAGCTTGTGCAATCTATGTGGCTTGTGCGGCTTATATAGCCTGCGAGGCTTGAGCATCTTGCTATTGTTGTAATAGGGCTTGGGCTTGAGCAGCCTTCTATGCTTTCTATGCTTGTTGCACTTGTTGTGGGGCTTAAGCAGTTTGAGAAGCTTGTGTTGCTTGTTGTGTAGCTAATTATGTTTGCACTTGTTGAGCAACTAGTTACGTAGCTTGTCGGTTTTGGATTTGTTGAAGTGCCTTTTGATAGGCAGCTTGTTGAGTAGCTTGTAATGCAATGCTATAGTGGCTTGATGTATTTGTGTTTGGTGGTGGAGGTGGTGGTGGCGGTAGCAGAAAATTTGGTATGGTGTTTGTTGTCGTGATGAGAGGCACCATGGTATTGATGATTGGGATCATGGTGGATGGTGTGATTGATATGCTTGGTCCTTGAGAGACCATATTTTGGGGAATGGTTGATGATGTGGTGGTTGCTTGTGTTATTGGGATGTTTTCCATCTGTTGTTGCAATATTGATGGCAAGATGTTTTGATTGATGATTGGGGGATTATTTTGAATGAGTGGCGGCAATGGTGGTAACCCCAAACTAAGAGTTGATGTTGATGTTGGTGGTAAGGGTGGAAGTGGTGGAAAAGTGAGTGGCATACTTCTTTGGGGAAATGATGAGGATGAAGGGTCAAGGATGCCCCCTGGTCCAAATAAGTCTCCTTCTCCTTGTAAGGTCATAGGGAGAGAGGTTTGTGTGTTTAACGAGTATACCGGTGTTGCGTGAAATGATTATGATGGGTCATTCAGATCATAAAAGGTGAGGGGGACATATGGATGTGATGGGGTATGAATTTCCCCAATATTGTGTTTGCATCCAAATCTTGGTTACTCACGAGGGGGTGAGTTTGTAGTGCATTGAGAAATGCACTCCCTTTGTTAACAATAGGTTGAGTTGGAGCAATGGATGATGTAATTTGGGGGATGGGTTGGGTGATGCTTGGGAATGGAGGTGTAGGTGAGATTAGGGGCATGGATGAAATTGGAGGCATGACCCCAAAAGGTTGTTCCAAAATGGTGCTCACATCGAAATCGGGAGTTTAGCCCCTTGTTTTTCTAATTCAAGCATGTATTGTGAGGGATGGAGCTTCATCATGATGTTGATGATTCTATGATTCTTGGGATTTTGGACCATTTTTGGTGATCTAATCTTATGTCATCCCAAAGGCATTATTGGTGATATCCTCCACTTGAGCTTCCTCTTGCAAATTTTACGATGATGAAGGAAAATTAGTTAGAGAATTGCTTGATCCAACGAGATTCATTTCGGTATTGGTTTGGCTTAGGTCGCTTGAAGTTGATGTTTCTTTGTTGATCTCCATGTCCTTCTTGTGTGTTGTGATCTTGTTTGAACCATAAATTAAGGATCAAAAGAGAAGATCTAGGATGATTAAGGATCAAAGGTGTGATTGTGAAATGCATGAAAGGTGGGTGATATGGATGATTAAACTCTTGGAAGATCTTGAGGGGAATGCTAGACTTTTGGGACTTTTTTGAATTTTGATTTTGATTTTGGATTTTTTATTTTTAGATTTGGTTTTAACCTTGAATTGGTTTTGGATTTTTTTTTATTTTTTGGATAATGAACAAATGGATCTCAAGATGTTGGACGTTATCTAGGGATAGAGTTTCTCACAAGATTATAATTTGAATAAGTGTAGGGAGAAGGATGCATCTACCAACACCTAACCAAACAAGATGATTTGGTCGATAATTCAACTAAGCATATGGAGAAGAATGCATATACATATACCTAGCTAAACAAGATGATTTTGATGTTTTGATTCAAGGATTTTGATTTGATATTTTTCAAGGATTTTTGATTCATGGATTTTCCAAAAAAGTCTAGCATGAAGGATGATTTCAAGATTTTCAAGAGTTGTTGGTGAGATGATTTTTGGTTTGATGTTTGAAAGATGGATGAAGATTTTATTTTGATCCTATGTGTACCTAAAAAGACTCTTGCTTACAAGACCTCGGTTTTGAAGAACATGCTTTACTCTAAACAAGGTGTTCAAATTCCCAAAAATGATTTGGATTTTGACAATAATAGAACGAGTACAAACCGAGATTATTTCTTAAGGATTTTCTGTAAAAGCTAAAAAGTAATCTTTGTCTGAATTCGTATAGTGTTGAGAGACACTTTTGATGATCTTTTGGACTAAGAGATTTTAACTTTGGTTTTCGGATTTTGATCTTGCATGAAATCATTTGAGACACATGTGTGGGGTTCAATTGTTCTTAGCTTTCCTTAGTGAGTTCTTTTTACCACAAACAATTTTTTATTAGGTCTTTGAGCTAGATGTCTAATGTCTTAACTTCTTCTCATCCCACAAAGTATATTATGTGGAACTTCAATGAAATCAAGGCAAAAGTTACCTATTGTTGACTCTAGCAAGCAAATTGAGATATAAATCCAAATGTTTAGAAACCTTTAAGGATAGAATCCCTAGGGTAAACAATAACACTTGAATTTTTTCAATGATATTTGCTTGCTAAAGGGTTTGAAATTTGATGAATTTTTTTGAATGTTTGTTTTCCTAATGTTTATGAACAAGCAAAGTGTTTTGATTTAAAGAACATGTACAACCCTATGGCTATGAAAGACTATATTTGTTGAATCCCCACTTGGACAAGTCCAGCTACACCTACTTTCAGCAAATGGTTAGATGCTTGACCACATGGGCTCCCCCTTACTTTGCACTCACTTCTCAAGTTAGTCAAGCATTAGTACCCATGAATCTCCCATGGCATACTTTCCATTTATACTAAAAGCCGTAAAAGTGTGGGGTAGCTTTAGAACGATTGTTCTTGCACCAACAAATAGATCAAGGATTTTGGCCTTTTCTAAACAAGAGTTTTAATGGAGGCATTCCGTTCGTGGGGGACCATCCATGCAGCGAGAGACCATTGCTTCCCTTATCATTAGAATAATCCTCGTGATATTGGCATTTGTTCCAATATCCACACTTATATCCTGGGTGGAAGTCGCTTGGCTTTAGCATGTTCCCGATTGGGTCATTCCCTTGGGTGATTACTTTTTCCCACAAGGTAGGCCCTCTAAGATAAACAAAAGAGAGAAAACATATTCATAACTTGATCAATATTTGTTGCGAACCAAAGAGAGAGAATGTACGCAATATGCTCCACTCACACTCGCAAGATTTGTTCAATTTTAAAATCCAAATTGAAGTGTGTGGGTAATTATTTACACAACTTAATATCACCAAAAGGCCTTTTGATTCTCAAGGTCACCATAAGGCGCAAGAGAAGCACATGCATCCTTTTAATGATATTACTTTGAGTAAGTAATTACAAAACAAAGAAGCACTTGTTCATTTTAAGTCCACAAAGCAATGATTTGATTCTTTTTAGTGCACCAAAATGAAATATGGAAATTGCCTTGTTCAATTGCTAATCCTCAACGAAATCTAGTGAGTTTGTCCTAAAGTTATTTTTAAGCCCTTTGTAGCAAAAATTGAAAAAAATTATATTGTTCTTTTTAGAGCCCAAAAGAAATTTTGGTAGGTCGTAAGCACATGAAGAGATAACAAAATTTTAAGAGAAATTATTAATTCTCTAAGAGTGTTAAACAAACGCTAAAGTGTTCAAAAACACTTGGTGTAATGAGTGAATGATGTCATTATGCAACTTTCAACTTGATTTCCTTTCTTCACCTTTGATTAGACCAACCTACAAAAACTAGTTAGAACTGCAAAACAGAGGTCAAGAAAGCAATTAATAAACCAAATGATCAAAATTAAAAAGGCACATGTCATAAAAATTGAAATTTTCACTCTTTACTTCACTCCAGCAGTGGAGTCTGCATAGGCGATGCAGTTTGAGGGACCCAGCGGTGCTATATGGTGACACTAATTCTGCAAGTGTTGCTCTACAGAAAAAAAAAAAAAAAGAGCATGATTGCATCAAAATTTTAACTAGCAGTGTAGTTTGGAGTTTAAAAAAGTCAACGACCTAGAATTGACCCAGCGGGGGAGTTAGAACTTTTGAATTATGGGCAGGAAAGTCAAGGCAACGTTGTTTGAAGTTTGAAGCGGTGTTGTACAGAGACATTGGAATGCTAGTAGTTCTGTATTGTGACGTTGGACTGATAGCGGTGTAGTTCCTTGTAGACACAAAAAATAGAGAAAAAGCATGGAATTTTTGATAAAAATGTGATTTAAACTTGAGATTGGCCCTCCTAGCACCAAATGTAGAACCAAGATCCTAGCACCTGCAAAACACAATAAACAAACACATAGTTAGATCAAATGCAAGTGAGAATCAAGATTCCCCATGAAATCTATTAGCAAAGCTCAAATTAGGAAATAAAATGAAGAACACAATAAGAAAGCAATGGAATCCTAATTAAACATGCAAACTCTTGATCCCATGGGGGAATTGGTGCCAATTTGATGTGAAAATTGGCCCTTTCCCAACTCCTATGATGCAATGTTGATGAATGATGAAGGTTGATCCACTTTGTTGAAGATTCAAATGCGCTCCATGATGAAAAATCTACATAACCTAGCTAAGATTTTGATAAAATTGATGAGGATAGATATGATTGAAGATGAAATTGAGTATAGTAAGTATACTCAAATTGTGGATGATCAAATGAGGAGAGAAACCTATTATTTATAGAAAGACAAGATGGAGAAATGCCCAAAATGAAGCAATGCGAGACTAACTTTCAACCAATGGCCAAATTCCACTTGTCAAGATGTAAATGGGCAAAGGATGTGCACATTTTGATGAATATGGCCATAAATGCAATTAGGTGGAATTTGAAAATAGTGAAATGACATGTAAGAGGGAAAAAGAATGTCATAAATGCCACTTGGCTCAATGCATAAGAAGGAATAAATGTCTGGTTGGAAGGACAAATCCACTTGGATGGATTTCAAATTTGAAGGAATATTCTCTAAGAGATGCCAAGTTGAGAGAAAATAGAGATTTAATAAATGAATTAAATGTATTTTCATGTGCAAGTGGCAAAAGCTAGAGGATGGGACATGGATTAGAATTAAATTAATCAAGGGTTTATTAATTTAATGAGGGATTCGATGATGTGACTAATTGATTTAGATTTATGGGTTGATTCAAATCAAAAGATGAGAAGAATGTGATTTAGATCTAATTAAATAAATGATTTTGATTTATTTAATTAAAGGGGATGATGTTAGATTAAATCAAACAAGGTTTTAATTTATTTAATTTAATAGAGTGACTTTAAATATTTAATCAAATAAAATGAATTATTAATTAAATAGAGATATAGGGTTAATTAGATCAGATTGATTGATTTGATTAACAAGAGAGAATAACTTAATCAGATAAATGACTATTTATTTAATTAGGGGACGAAGAGTCATGACAAGCTAAGAGGATGATTCAGGTTGAAACGGTGTTAGTAATTAGGATCAAGTATGTAATGCCAATCAGTACATTTTACATGTCTACAATAAGAAATGGAAAAGATGGCTAGTTGGGTCTATTTTATTTGCATCATCCATGCCTTCTTGATGGAGTTCCAAAGAAAATGGATTCTCAATCAGATTTCAATCTTCAAAGTGTCAGAACTGGTCAGATTGGGAAATGCATCAACAAAAGGGTGTGCCTCTTCTTCTTCTTCATCTCTTGGTATATTTTCATGCTCAGTTGGCTAAAATGGGTCATTAGGAAGAAATATCCCATAAGCATCTCTTCTCCTTCCTCTATGCATGCAGTATCAACTCAGTATCAACCAAACTCACACAAAGAATTGGTGAAAGAATAGTGGGTCATTACTTTCCTAAATGAAAGGTATGCTAAGAACAAACTTTAGAAATACTACAACAAGAAAGAAACTATCAATGACTCCAAAGAACTTCTTAGTTTGACACCATCCTCGATAACAACGCCAAATTTTTTTTGGCCTCCTCTAATGGTTTAATAACTAAGCCCTTATAGCTGTGACTTAGAGATTGGACATCTGCACTAAGTAGCTATCTTGCTCATCATGAAGGTGCATTTTATTGTCAACCTAGGGACGTAAACTTGAAATGGGTTAGCATTGTATGTGCACTAGGACTGTACTGTAGTCATCTATAAACTAGGAAAGAAATAATACTGGAAATGAAATTTTGGAAGGAAATCAACTTAATCACTGAGCATACATCAACAACTACACTAAGCATCAACAAATGGACTGGAAATGAAAGATAGAAATGGAAATCTCAATAAACAGACAGGAAACTACTCTATCTACCTTGGCTGCAGGAACAGTCACAAAACATAATTCTAGTGGTTGTAGGAACAAACAGTTGCTAAAACTGAAACTAATTGTTGAACAAAAAATAAATTTTAAACTAAATAGGTGGAACTCTCATCAAGTGGCCCCCCTTGAGTGAGTATTCCTTAAGCTAACTCAAATGCAACAACTCAAAATATCATATTATTTCTTGAAAACATGATTACAACATCTCAACGATATGATTTTATTACTAAAACTAGAAAATGCAAGTACAATCTCAGGACATCCAACCTTATGAAAAGGGGCGTCTAACCATTATTTATAGAGAGAAAAACTATTGATTAAACCTAACTACGTATGCAGTTGACTCCATCAAAATAGGAGGATGCCACTTATTAAAAACATAGAAAAAGATGGGGGAAGTTATGCATGCACCAAATTTGGTCAAAGCAGACTTGCCCCAACGAGAATCTAGCACAACACACTCCCTAGAATTGCTAAAAAAACAAACATGACTATTAAAAGGTAGTTACAATCTTTCATTCAAACTAGGAATTTCCCTCCATTGAGAGTTTTCCCTCCTTTGACCTCTTAATGATCATCTTCTTGACTTTCTTTGCAACCAACCAATTGGCAAGAGTTTCTTCCACTTGGTAGGCTTCGTTGACATCAACATCTTAATGTAACCTGCATAATGACATTAGCACACACAGACAATTACATATCTATAATTACCTTAAAGTAATATCCATTTAACCACATGTAAAATTAACATAGATAATTCACATAGCATGTTAATGTCATTAAAAGTCACAAGGATAAACTTATGCCCAAGGTTTATGGTTTTAAGGAAATAACAAGGAAAATGTCAACAGCCAAGTGCCAAAGTCTATGGTAACAAAAACAAATGTATAATAAACCCTATCAAAATTGAGCCATTAATTGGACTTATCTATTAGTATACAAACCATACGTATAAAAAAGTAGTACAATTATTTCTTCAAAGATTGTAAATAATATTATCTACTTCCATAGTGCATGTATGTAAAGTTTTTTCAATTAAAGAAAAACTATATAGGTATATGAATTTTTAGAAAAAAGTCTTATGGAATTCTAATGTTTACCAACAAATATTTCCCACTATGATATAATTTATTACTAATATGTGATAGGAAACATGATAGAAAATACAGACAACTATAGTCATGTCATGTTCACATTAAATAAAAAAACATTCCAATTTATAAATTATGTTCTATCATTATATGATTAAAAAAAACACATTGAGATACATTTCATATAAAAATAAAATAGAAAAATTCCAAAGTTTAATGGCTTATCTATTTGGTTTTGACATGTCAAATGAACACAATTAAAAGAACCCTTATACCTCTCTATTGCATAGTTGTTAATCATACTAACAAATAATATTCAAGATCCACATGAAAATAAAAAATAATAAACATCAATACATGACATACAATTACCTGCTCTAGCAGACATATAATTTTCTAGAATTTTACAATACACTAAAAAGATGCTACTTGAAAAATTTTCTTTGCAGTTTAGATATGGGTCACCCAAAGAGGAAATTTGAATTAGAAGAACAAAGGAAAGAATATCAAAGACAATACTACAGAGAATATCGCAAACGATAAAGAGAGAAGATGACAGATGCAAAAATGGAAGAGCAAAGAAGCAAAAATAGAGAAGAAAAAAGAGCAAGCAATGCAAGACAAGATGAAAATGCACACATACCAAATCCAAATGGATTACTTGCCACAAACTTCAAACAAATGCAATTAGCATTTCATAATTAGTTAGACTCCTACCAATCACCATCAGTTTGTTATGTTTGCGAAGAAATCTACATTGGAATCAAAGTAATGACCACTTCAAAAGGTACTATATGCACAAGATGTAAACAAGAGAAAGGAATAAAGCAATTCTTAACACATAATAATATGAATTTAGGAGTCCAACCAACTGAACTAAAAAATCTTACACAAGTAGAAGAAATGTTGATTGCATGTGTCAATCCAATTTTACAAGTCACTCATGCAAGGGGTGGTGAATATAAATATAGAGGACACACAATCAACTTCTCACAAAAAATTGAACAACTATTAAAGATGTTGCCACACTATATTGCAGAATTACCAATCATTATATTAAGGAAGAAAGATCAACATGACACAAATTACCACTTCATAGTGAATAAGATCATGTTTATCAAGCATTGAAATATAAAATCAACCATGACAAATTTTACTTAGACGTCAACATCAATGAAAATTCTCTTGATAGTTTAAGTGGGAATATTGAGCATAATATTTTTGATTGGCTTAAAACCATTCTAATAGAATCTCAATCTGATACAAATGTTACAAAACATGTCATCCCATTTATCGATGATATTGAACACACTTCATTGATGGTTTACCAACCACCAAATTCAAAAAAGGAAATGGACTTGATCCATGTATGGGTCAACAATCCAAACAAAGATCCTATGGCATTAATGGACTGGCCAGTAGTTGGTGAATCTCTAATAAACGAATATGCTACAACGAGATTATTTGATATGGACTTCCTAACATTGTTCCCAGCTGGAATATGTGACTGGTTAGAACCATGCATAAAAAAGTACACCTACACAAATATGTTAGAAATCTATACCATTATAAGGATAGTCAATTTGGTAAATACCAAAGGTTTTGATATTATATGGAAAATATGATAATGAGACATTGTTCCCATGCATCAGCTACATTTTTCATGAAAATAAATCTCCATGACATGCCTATGACAATCAAAAAACTTCACAAACATCTAAAAAATACGATGTAATCACAACTTGCAGATAGATTAATGCATTTTGGGACTTCGCTCAGAGGTACAAGGTCATATAGGACAAAATGTCAGAATTAATAGACATGTTGCATTAGATTGGAACACCTACCATTTTTTTTACATTAAGTGTAGCAGATTTATATTGGCTAGACTTACATGCACTCGTGCCAGGTACATCACCAAAACACCAAGAGAAGCAAATCTTTGGAAAATAAAATTGTGATTGACTACCCTCATGTAGTTGCACAATGCATGCACTTACAACACTCCTAATTTAGACAAGAAATCCTTCAAAAATGAATGAATGTTAAAGACTATTCATGCAGATATGAGTGGTGACATAGAGGATCAACACACATCCATAGATTTCTATGGATCAATGGAGCACCAAACATAGATACAATTGATTGGTCAAATGAAGAAGAACAAATTGTTGCACAAAACTATTTCAACTTAATTATCCATGCATGGAATCCTAGACATGAAACCCTAGAACATCATCTACAAGTACTACCTCACTTGCCATTTCAATACCCTAATTACCTATTTTATCGCTTTACAACTACTATATCAAATTAATCGATTGAAATTAAAATTGCAGGTATAACAAATATGTGGTATCAATCCATGTCTTAAAGACACAAGGCAACTTCAAGACATAGATCTCCACTAGGACTACAATGAGCTAGCTAACACAGTCCAAAGACACATAATGTGTAGAGAAGGTGCATGTCTATAGAAACAAAGAGGGAAAATGCTTTGTAGGTAAACATCTTCCCACACATGACAAAAATTAAGTATCAAAAAACCCTACTTCTCTAGAATACATTATTCACATTAAAATGGTCACCTTTGATATCATGTATAGGTACAATGCTCCTTGGCCTCTAAATTTGCAAGGAGGGACATTATATGAAGATACAAAAACTGGTGAAAAAAAGTTTGACCTTGCTAGAAATGATGATCGACTCAATTTACATAAAAGGTACATCCAACAATTATGGAGAAAAAATAGAGATTGGAAATCTATCCTATCAAAATATGTTGTCATAAAATATATTGCTAAGTATGCATCCAAGTCAAAAAAAGCGCTATGAAACATACCAAGAAATGTTAATATGTCTAGCAAACATAGAAAATCCAGATGATTCAGCTGCAAAAGTTTATAAAAAATTACTTACAAAAACAATCATAGAAAGCGATATTGGAACTCAAGAAACAATCCATATATTATTAGAACTCCCACTTGTTCAAATCAATAGACGATTTATCACTCTAAATGTATATGTTACCTAATTTTCACCCTCAGGCTCAATCAGGCAAGGAAAATTGTGTTTAACAGGTTCGAGAAGGCCAAATGGAGCATTTGGCCTAGGGAAAAAGTCATGAATCTGATGCTAGGTCACAGGGAACTTAGTGAAGAAGCCTACCTTGTTCAGGTTCAACATGAAAATCTTTGAAGGAGAGAGTAGCCAAGACCCCAAGAATGTCACGGCAAGTGGGATTCACCTACAGGTCCCTATCAACAAGACATCGATTATCGTCCTGGCGACAAAAGAATATTCATTTCGGTGGAAGTTCTTTTCTTCGGAGAGAAGTCTCAGTGAATGTATCGGGTCTCGCTGACAAAGAAAAGAAGGATCCCTTTGGTGTATGTAAGCGGGCTTCGGGATAACCTATAGCGCTTGGTGAAAGGTCCCAACAATGTGAGAAGGTCACGTCGACTACATTCGTTCGGGGTAACAAAGAGTCTCAGAGAGAAGTCTTAGCGAGGATGGAATGTCTCGCCGATGGTGTTGATGTCTTCGGTATAAATCTTGGCCATAGATGGACACTTCGGGGTAAGTCTTTGAGCTTGCTAAGAGGTGTTGGTGCCCTCGGTGTAATGTCTCACCGAACAAAGGAGGTCTCCTTGACATATTTTCCCTTAGTGTAATGTCTCGCCGTCGGGGTGATGTCTGGCTGACATGGTGACATCTCAGCGAATGAAGGCTCTTGGCAAAGGTAAATGAAGTCGCTATGAAGTCTCAGCGGCCATCTGATGTCTTGCCGAATGAAGAGTTCACCGATAGAAAAGAAATTCTACAAGAGGTCTCGACGAATGGAGGGTGTCTCAGCGACAAAAGAAGATGTCGGTATGACTATGAGCTCACCATGACGTCCTGTCGACTTGAAAATGTCTTGGTGAAAGGAATGCGGAGCTCGGTGGAGTGGCGTGCATTCAGGGTGACATCAACCAACTTCTGCCGAAGATGAAGGGCCTCAGGGTAACATTTTTCCTTCAGTAAAATGTCTCATCGACACACAGATGTCTTGCTAACTGAAAAAGAGCTCACCATGAGTTGAAGCCATCGGGATGAGGTCTTGCTGACCCGGTAAGGTCCCACCGAAAGCCGAAGGAGCTTGGGCCCGGAGGAGAAAAGTGAGATCGGAGTAAATGAAATGAGCTTGCCATGAGCTCTCACCAACTGTTCCATGATATGTCGATAGCTGCAGAGACACATAATCGCATCGGTGAGACACTTCCAGTGTCTTGCCGAGATGTGATCCTGACTGAAGGAGTTTTGACTGCCTACAAAGTCTATGTGGAGTAGGCTCAACCAATCAGAGAAATCCAAAGCAAGCCGTGGCAGTGGAACCAAGTGCCAGGAGAAGGTGATTAATAGAAGGAAAAGCAACATGAGCTCAGGAGCATTCAAAGCAACTTGACTAAGGGGAATTCAAAGAGGGACACGATACCAGGAAGTGAATGCGGTGGTTGCAGAAAGATCAAGAAGGTTTCCTCTGAAGGCAACATTTCTTCATCGACATAGGTGGCATGGACACGCAGGGTGCAACATTAAATTCAATAAAAAGATCTAAGGTAGATCTTTCTGAGCCCTGATATTTTGTAAGCCCTAAGGGGCCGACACAATTTGATATATAAGGAATTTTTTTCCTTTTTGTAGATAGTTCTGATTATACACTCTGAAGAGTTAGTGATTTTTATCAATCCTTTCTCGACTAGATGTATGTTTTTGTAACTCAACTGGAATCTGGAATACAACAAAGAGTTTACCTTGGAAACTAGTGTTCATGTTTGTACTACTTTCATTTCTGTATTTCTCTTTTGATTATGCAAGTCTTTAACTGTGTTTTATTAGTCTATATTCATACCACAAAGCTGAGAAGTTTGTTCCTTCCTTCTTGAGATATGTATGTAGATCAAACCTATCAAGAGTGATGCATAAGTCTAATGGGGTTATGTTGAGTAAGTAAAACAACTGCAGTCTAGTTTCCCAAATGTATGTTCATCTTGTTTCATTTTATGATTTCCTATCAATTCAATGTATCACCTTAGGATTTAATCTTTATTCTGCTTTCTCCTTCTCCCTTTCCCTTACAAGATCATTAGTTTAGGTGATAACACAAGGGAAGCCGACCTTCTCCGGAGGTTGACCTCTATCTACAAGAAACCCACATCTTTTGAGGTCTTCCAATGTTACACTGAGGTGTTGAACGTCAGTTCAACAAGGGTGCAATTTCAGGTGATAATAGTTTCTGGCACGCCCGGTGGGACAAGAATTAAGATTGAACTGCTAGTTTGGTATGCAACTAGCAAGTCCCAGACTTTACAAAATTTATTTGGCATACTTGGTGACTCTGTAGAGAGAAAGAATTTCAGAATCAACACCTTCTGCAATTTATGAGAAGACTTCAGACAAGGAGCAACTCAGGTCCTTTCAAATATTTGTAGCTGTCACCACCAAGAAGAAAAGGCAGAGCAACAGGAAGGAAAGAAACAAAAATTATCTATTCTGGAAGAACCCAATCCACTCCTCCATCTGTGAGATCACACATTGTTGTTCCATCTTTAATTTCATTTAGAGTACCAGCAAATCCTCCTTAGCCACCTCCAATGGCCGCTCCAAGGAATCAACCCTTTATTGCTTTTAATGGAGGGATCCCATTGAATTTGGCACATCACAATGACATTCCTTCAAGGCTGCCAACTTTCACGGGAGAAGATCAAACTACCCCGATTGAACACATGAGAGATGTGGCTTCGTTATGTGGAGTCCATCACATAACCCAAGAGGATGTTGCAGTGAGATTACTAGCTACTTCACTAAAGGGAAGAGCTGTGCAATGGTATAGGAGCCTACCAGTTAATTCAATTGCAACATGGGACAAATTTGGAGATAAGTTGCATAAACAATTTCAAGACAGGCCTGACAACTTGTCTCTATTGGAACAATTGACTACAGTTAAGAGGGCTCCACAAGAATAGATGAATGACTTCAACTTCATATTTCAAAGAACTTGGAATAGAATCCCTGCAACAGTGAGGCCACCTCTAGAATACGCATTTTTATACTTTTTGAGGGCTCTGAACAATGATATAGCTGTCGTGATAAGTCAATGGGAGGAGTGTCTTTGCCAGATGCTTTCAAAATAGCAATCAGAGCTGCGATCAACTTGATACAAGCTAGTAAACTCGATCCTAGGCCTCCAATGCCTATATTTCCAGAAATACATGCAAACATTCCTTTGCAAATACCTCCTTTCACACCTCTACTAGTTGTACCAACGCTGCCAGTTGTTGTTCCAGTTGTTGTAACACAAGAAAATGCTGCTTCCAATTCTCCAAATTAGTTGCAGGAAATCAAAAGTCTATTGCAATCTTTTGGTAACAAGCTTGTAATCTTAGAGAAGTAGCAATCGTATAGTAGGCCTTATCAGCAGCAGAATCTAGGCCAACAACAAGTATATCAAGGTAATAGACAATAGTATCAAGGAAATTACCAAGGCTCAAGACAAAATGTTGCTACAAGACCTTTTTAGGCCTACAATCAAGTTCAATTAGTGCTGTCAAAGAGCTTGTTCCTGTTCAAAACAATCTGACTATTGATTATGAGTGGTGTTACATGTAATTAGCCACATAATCAAGCTACATGCTCTAATGGTGTCATCAATCAAGCTCTTATGGTGCAAAATGTTGTAGGTGCGCAAGATTTTCCTAAGGAGGGGTATCCACAATAGTAGGATCAGCCTGGAGATGATTTAACTCTCCTGAATTGGCAAAGAGAAGAATTCTGTGGAGTGAACCAAGATGACACAATTGTTGCTACTAATACTAGAGCCAAGAAGAGGGCTTTCAAGATTGAACAAGCAATGAATAAGAAAAAGGGAGTTGCTGGTCCATCAAATCAGCAAGTACCACACACTTTGCAACAAGGTTATGACACTAGTAAGGAGTAGCCTTTACATGCTTCATCCGCAAGTCAAGTGCAACCTGACCATGCTGTTATAAAGATGCAGCCAAAGGTAAATCTATCTGCACTTTTCAACATTGTTGAAAGTATGAAAAAGATGAATGTTTCAATTTTGATGTGGGACTCTTTAGCAATCCCTGGTCAAATCAATTTGTTACAGTCAGCCTTATCAAATCCAGTTATTTTGAATCCTCCAAATGAAGTCTCTTTAGGCAAAAAAAAGTTAGTTTTAACCAATGAACCTTTTGATAGTACTACACAACAAAGTAATAGTGTCAAGCCCCCTCCTTTCTATGTTTCCTTAATAGTGGGGAATAAATTGGTACACAATTACATGGTTGATAGTGGGGCTAGCAGTTCGGTGATGTCAAAAAAGATTGCAGACCAGCTAGGTTTACAATACCAGCCATTAGAAAAAGGAGTACTTCAATTGGATGGGACAACAGTAAACACTATAGGTGTTATTAAAAATTTGAATCTCACACTACATGCATGTCCCAATTTTTCAATCCCACAAGATGTGTTGGTCATAGATTTGCCTCCATTTTTTGCTCTATGCCTGTCTAGAGACTTCACGGCTAAAATTGGAGGGTATTTATCTTCAGATTGGTCCCATATGCTTTTTAGGACCAGATATGGTACTAAGTTAACTATAACTTCTGAGTCCCTTGCCAAGGATCACATCGAACCTTATGTGCCATCTGCTATAAATGTTAACTCTATTGTTTTAAAGGATACTGAACTTGCTGCAACACAAGAGTTACAAGCTGAGAGTGTACCTGAGGTACTCTTGAATGAATGGGCAGTTGAGAATGTGGTTGACAATCGGAATGCGCTTATTCAGGATGTTGGTCTGGGAAACTATGTGTTGCATGAAGCGGGGACAGAAATGCCAAATCTCGAGAGAAGTGCAAACAGTCAGTTTGAGCAGCAAAATAAATTATGGGAAATGTATTTTGATGGTTCAAGAAGAAAAAACAGCACTGGAGGAGGTGCAATGCTTGTATCTCCATGGGGTGATAAGTATTATGCTGCTTTCCATTTTCTTTTTGCATGCTCCAATAACACTGCTGAATATGAGGGCCTTGTTCAAGGCCTTGAGTGGGCAAGGAAGAGAGGAATAGCCCAGCTGAAAGTATATGGGGACAGCGAGCTAATTGTTAATCAAGTAAGAGGCTTGAATGTTGCTAAAAATGATGCACTAAAGTCTTATAGAAACAGAGTGTGGAACATGCTTGAGGATTTTGATGCCTTTAACTTAGTATCTATTCCAAGAAATTAGAACAAGCATGCTGATAGGCTTGCAACCATTGGGGCACAATTTGATATTCCAGATGACATTAGAAAAGAGAAAGTGCAGCAGTATGTAAAGGTTGTGGTCAAACCGTCAATTCCCAATAACAACATTCACTGGAAAGTTTTTGACAGTGATGAACAAATTCTTTCTTTCTTGCTCGAAGAAGATCAGTTCTCCATGGTGAATCAAGCAAAACTTAAGCAACAGTATGATGATCAAGTCATACAGCTGATGACAAATAAGTTACCCAAAGGTCTTGTTACCTTAGAGTCTATTTTCAGTACTGATGATCAGCTTAAAAAAGGTAAAGCTGGCTTGCAAATCAAAGAAGAGCATTATGAGGAACTGGAGATTTTCAAAGGTAAGCTCCTTAAGATAGGAAAAAATTGTTCACATGAAGATAAACAAGCTTTTGTTGCTTTATGCCAAGAATTTCATGATGTCTTTGTTTGGGAATATTCAGATTTGAAAGGGTTTGATCCCCATATTGCTCAGCACACAATTGAGTTAGAACCTAATGTTAAGCCAGTAAGGCAGAAACAAAGGCCCTTGAATCCCAAGCTTGAACCCTTAATGATTAAAGAACTGACCAAATTAGTTGAGGGGGGTATTTTCTTTCCTATTAAGCATACTTCGTGGGTTCCTAACCTTGTACCAGTTAGGAAGAAAAATGGTGAGATAAGACTCTGTGTAGACTTCAGGGATCTCAACCGAGCATCTTTGAAAGACCACTACCCACTGCCCTCCATGGAACAAATCTTGCAAGTAGTTGCTGGTTCTAAGAAATTTTCCTTGTTAGATGGTTTTTCGGGTTATAATTAAGTGCTAGTTAAAGAGGAAGATCAGTTCAAAACTGCTTTTACAACTAAGTGGGGCACCATGGCATACAAAAGGATGCCTTTTGGTTTATCTAATGTTGGCGCCATGTTTCAGAGGGGCATGGACATGGTGTTTCAAAGTTTGATCAACAAGATTATGCTGATTTATCTAGATGACATTACAGTTTATTCCAAGAGAGCTGATGAACATTTGTTACACCTCAAGCAAGTTTTTGAAAAGTGTAGAGAATATGGGATATCCCTCAATCCTACAAAAAGTATTTTTGCAGTTCATGAAGGTAAGCTTTTAGGCCATATAGTATCAAAAGATGGAGTTGCCATTGATTCTGAAAGAGTCAGAGCTATATTGGAGCTACCATTACCAAATCACAAGAAGGGTTTGCAAAGCTTTTTGGAGCGAATTAACTTTCTGAGAAGGTTTATCCCTGATGTTGCAAACCTGTTACAACCTTTGACAACTATGTTAAAGAAGAATGCAGTTTTTAGTTGGATTGAAGAAGCAAAACACAATTTTGAAGAAATCAAGGAAGCTTTGGCATCAGCTCCGACATTGTTAAATCTAGATTTCTCTAAAGACTTCTTTCTATATGCTTTTGGTAGTAGTAGTTCAATCTCTGCCATGCTGATTCAGAAAAATAGTGATCACTTAGAACAACCAATAGCTTTCTTTAGACAGGTACTTACTAATTATGAGGAGAGGTATACTTTTGTTGAGAAACATGTTCTTGCCGTGATCAGAAGTCTGAAGAAGTTTAAGCCTCTAGTTTCAAATAATAAGATTCATATTCTGGTGGCACACTCAAGTGTGAAGGAGTTTCTGTTGAACAAAGATTTGAATGAAAAAAGAGCAGGGTGGGTCACCAAGGTCATGGAGTATGATGTAGATATTAAGATCACCAAACTAGTTAGAGGTAAAGGTCTTTGTGAGCAGCTTGCTACAGGGTCAAGTAGTAAAACTGAATTAGAGAAGGATGCTGTGCTTACTAATACAAATGAGTTTCACAATGCTCAAGATGATGTGCCTATGGGGATAACTAATTGGGTTCAAGATATGACCCATTTTTTATAGACTGGTGAGTGTCCATATAGTTTGAACAGAGCCAAAAGAAGATACTTTAGACTGCAGTCCATATCATATGTGCTGATAAATAATGTTCTTTTTAAAAAGGATCTGGATGGTGTCCTATTAAGATGCATTCACAGTCATCAAATTGGGAAGGTGCTTCATGAGTTTCATGATGGAGCTGTAGGAGGTCACTTTTCCCCAAGAACTACTGCTTGGAAAGTCATGAGACCTGGTTACTACTGGCCCAACTTGTTCAAAGATGTGTATGCCTGGTCAAGAAAGTGTATCAAATGTGCTCTATTTTCAGGAAAGGAAAAGCTACCTGCTATGCCCCTACATCCAATTCAGGTGGAGCAGCCCTTCATGAGATGGGGCATTGATTTCATTGGGCCAATAAATCCACCTTCTAGTGCTGGTCACAAGTGGGTACTTACAGCCACTGACTATTTTACAAGGTGGACATAAGCAGTTGCATTGAAAAAAGCAAAAGAATCTCCAGTTTTGAACTTCTATGAAGATATAGTCACCAGATTTGGAGTTCCTGACTCTATCATATCTGATAATACTCTGGCATTTATAGGTCTAAGAGTAACTAATTGGGCCGTTAAACAGGGCATTCATTTGAATACATCCTCAAATTATTACCCTCAGGGTAATGGCTTAGCTGAAAGCACAAATAAGAATCTCATCAGGATTATTAAGAGAACAATGGAGGATAATAAAAAAAATTGGCACATCAAACTGAAGTATGCACTGTGGGCAGACAGAGTGACTCCTAAGAGGTCTATTGCTAACTCACCATACATGTTAGTCTATGGCAGAGAGACAAGATTGCCTTTGTTTGTAGAGCTTCCAACTCTTGATATTGTTCGTCAGTTGGAGATGTTTGAGGAACAGGACCCCATGTCTGTGAGGTATGCAGAGCTCATGGAGCTCGAAGAATGAAGGGATAGAGCAATGAAAGCATTGGAGTATCATCAGCTCCAAACGAAAATAACATTTGACAAGAAGGCTACAAAAAAAGTTTTCAAGGTGGGAGATCTCATGCTGAAATGAGATGTTTTGAAAAGTAAGCCAGGTCATCACACCAAGTTCGATAACATGTGGACAGGTCCATTCCTTATTAGAGACTATAAGGAGCACAATGCTTTTCAGCTGGCTACAACAGAAGGGGAAGTGCTCCCTATCCCAGTCAATGGGATACATCTTAAGCCCTGTTTTCAAGTCTGATGGGCTTCCTCTTTTGTATATATTAGTTAGGTTTATCTTTTCAATAAATGCTTATGCACTTCAGGTTAATTATTTTTATTTCCTGGGTGTTGTGATGCCATAGTTTTTCTCTTTCATTTTCCCCTGTTTTATTTTTTCTTCTGGCAACCTGTTGTGTCCTATGGATCTCAAGCAAATTGCGGCCATTTGCAAAATTGATATTTTTATTTATTTTCTGATCCTCCGAATGACTCCATGCCCAATGGATAAGCCTAGACTACTGGTCTTCATGTTTAGCAGGCAAACATCCAGCAAAGATCACTAGAAATGTTACCTAATTTTCACCCTCAGGCTCAATCAGGCAAGGAAAATTGTGTTTAACAGGTTCAAGAAGGCCAAATGGAGCATTCGGCCTAGGGAAAAAGTTATGAATCTGATGCTAGGTCACAGGGAACTTAGTGAAGAAGCTTGCCTTGTTCAGGTTCGGCATGAAAATCTTCTAAGGAGAGAGTCGCCAAGACCCCAGGAATGTCATGGCGAGTGGGATTCACCTACAGGTCCCTATCGGCAATACATCGATCATCGTCCTGGCGAGAAAAGGATATTCATTTCCATGGAAGTTCTTTTCTTCGGAGAGAAGTCTCGGCGAATGTATCGGGTCTCGCTGACAAAGCAAAGCAGGATCCCTTCGGTGTATGTAAGCAGGCTTCAAGATAACCTATAGTGCTCGGTGAAAGGTCCCAGTGATGTGAGAAGGTCACGCTGACTGCATTCGTTCGGGGTAACAAAGAGTCTTGGAGAGAAGTCTTAGCGAGGATGGAATGTCTCGCCGATGGTGTTGATGTCTTCGGTATAACTCTTGATGATAGATGGACACTTCGGGGTAAGTCTTTGAGCTTGCTAAGAGGTGTTGGTGCCCTCAGTGTAATGTCTCGCCGAAGAAAGGAGGTCTCCCCGACATATTTTCCCTTGGTGTAACGTCTCACCATCGGGGTGATGTCTGGCCGACATGGTGACGTCTCGGTGAATGAAGGCTCTCGACAAAGGTAAATGAAGTTGCTATGAAGTCTCAATGGCCATCTGATGTCTTGTCGAATGAAGAGTTTGCTGAAGGAAAAGAAATTCTATAAGAGGTCTCGGCGAATGGAGGGTGTCTCGGTGACAAAAGAAGATATCGGTATGACTATGAGCTCGCCATGAGGTCTTGCCGACTTGAAAATTTCTTGGCGAAAGGAATGCGGAGCTCGGTGGAGTGGCGTACGTTCGGGGTGACATCAATCAACTCCTGCCGAAGATGAAGGGCCTCGGGGTAACGTTTTTCCTTCAGTAAAATGTCTCACCGACACACGGATGTCTTGCCGACTGAAAAAGAGCTCGCCATGAGTTGAAGCCATCGGGATGAGGTCTTACCGACCTGGTAAGGTCCCACTGAAAGCTGAAGGAGCTCGAGCCCGGAGGAGAAAAGTGAGATTGGGGTAAATGAAATGAGCTCACCATGAGCTCTTACTGACTGTTCCATGATATGACAATAGCTGCAGAGACACATAATCACATCGGTGAGACACTTCCAGTGTCTCGCCGAGATACGATCCTGATTGAAGGAGTTTTGACTGCCTACAAAGTCTACGTGGAGTAGCCTCAACCAATTAGAGAAAGACAAAGCAAGCCGTGGCAGTGGAACCAAGTGCCAGGAGAAGGTGATTAACAGAAGGAAAAGAAACATGAGCTCAGGAACATTCAAAGCAACTCAACTGAGGGGAATTCAAAGAGGGACACGATACCAGGAAGTGAATGCGGTGGTTGCAGAAAGATCAAGAAGGTTTCCTCTGAAGGCAACCTTTCTTCACCGACATAGGCAGCATGGACACGCAGGGTGCAACATTAAATTCAATAAAGAGATCTAAGGCAGATCTTTCTAATCCCTAATATTTTGTAAGCCCTAAGGGGCTGACACAGTTTGATAAATAAGGCATTTTTTGCCTTTTTGTAGATAGTTCTGATTATACACTCTGAAAAATTAGTGATTTTTATCAATCCTTTCTCGACTAAATGTATGTTTTTGTAACTCAACTGGAATCTGGAATACAACACAGAGTTTACCTTGGAAACTAGTGTTCATGTTTGTACCACTTTCATTTTTGTATTTCTCTTTTGATTATGCAAGTCTTTAATTGTGTTTTATTAGTCTGTATTCATACCACAAAGTTGAGAAGTTTGTTCCTTCCTTCTTGAGATATGTATGTAGATCAAACCTATCAAGAGTGATGCATAAGTCTAATGGGGTTATGTTGAGTAAGTAAAATAGCTACAGTCTAGTTTCCCAAGTGTATGTTCATCTTGTTTCATTTTATGATTTCCTATCAATTCAATGTATCACCTTAGGATTTAATCTTTATTCTGCTTTCTCCTTCTCCCTTTCCCTTACAAGATCATTAGTTTAGGTGATAACACAAAGGAAGCTAGCCTTCTCTGGAGGTTGACCTCTATCTGCAAGAAACCCACATCTTTTGAGGTCTTCCAATGTTACACTGAGGTGTTGAACGTCAGTTCAACAAGGGTGCAATTTCAGGTGATAAAAGTATCAATTGAAGTTTTCAAACGTGTGACATTGCAATCAAAAAATAACAATGAAAACAAAACAATCTCTTTCATTGATGCATATAGAAGTAGTCCTTATTCTATGGAATCTATTCTGCTTATTGAAGTGGCAAGATCTTGGATATATAATCCCCATCGCAAATCACAAAACAAATGGAATGCAAGGAAAACAAAAGCTATTGTAGAGTATTCCCAAGATTTCTATCAATTCCTCCATGTGACTCAGAAAGATGGTGTGATTATTGTTTCTCATAATTTTTACTATACAAACCATTTCATGATATTGAAAGGGACATTGGTCATAACAATGATGCAATTATTGCATGCTGGTCAAACTTTTAGTATAATCAATGACATGTTGAATGCAAAATTGAGAGCGACATAATTGAAGATAATATAGAATCTGAAAGTGATAACAATGAACTAGCCACAAATTCTAGATTCAAGAATGAATGGGAAATTCTATCTAGGCTTCATCAAGGTGAAAATCTACAAATTTTTGAAATAGACATGCTTGGAAGGAGAGATTTTGACAAGCAAGATAATTGGTCTAATTATTTTCATGGTGAATAGTACACATATGAAGCATTCAATTTCATAAACACCACGAAAACTAATAGTTGTTTTATGCAAAATGATATGCAACAATCAACCAACTATGAAAATCTCAGCAACAAACAAGCAAACGCAGTTAACGTGTTACTTTCACACTACATAAAAAAAAGAACATGAATCTCCTCTTTTCATGATAATTCAAGGAACAATAGGAACAAGAAAGTCTTATGTGATAGGTGCCATATCCAAAATCCTTCAAGATGCTTCATCAACAAATAAATCTCCCCTACTACTTGCATCAACAAAAATTGTAGCATACAATATAGGAGCATCAACTATTCATTCAAAATTTAAAATACCACCCAACGACTTCAAGGAGTTGGAAGGAACTAGATTAACAAGTTTCCAAAAAGAATTAACACATATAAGATACATACTAATTGATGAAATGAGTTTCATCAGTGCAAAGTTGTTCGAAAACATAGATTCTCGAATTTTCCAGGCTTTCCCTCAAAATACAAATCCAACTTTTGCAAGTATGACTCTCACACAAATACACATCTTATAATTTGATTTACTTTATAATTTTTTTATGATATCTATTGTAAAGTTATACAAATACATTATATATTTAAATTAAACACTTGTCCATTACTTATAGGAATATCAATGATCTAGGTTGGAGATCTAGGACAATTACCTCTTGTTAATGGAAGACCACCCTATGCAAGCAACAAATGAGCAAAGATCTTATGGGAATAATTCAAAATTATAATTACTTTAGATCAGGTATTTAGACAACATGGGTTTAACAATCAACAACACTTTCGTCAGCTTCTAACAAATATAAGGTATGCAAACCCTACGATTGATGATTGGAATTTACTAATGACAAGATCTACTAAAAAATTAGATCAAGAAACCAATGAAGAATTTTAAAAAAATGTTCATTTTTTTCTACAAATGAAAATTTTCATGCCCACAATTGAAGGAAATTATAATCCTTCAAAAATCCAATTGTGCGAAGCATAACAACTAAAAATGGAAGTGTCAATGCAACTAAAGGATATATAGAAGATTAATTTGATATTGAAATATTGTTAAGCAAAAATGCTAAAGTTATGTTAACATAGAACTTGTGGATAGAAGCAAGCCTTGTTAATGGAGCTTTGGGTTTTGTCCAAGAAATTGTATATCGCCCAAGAACAGACCCCCGCAACCACCAACTTATGTATTGGTGCAATTTGACAACTATGTTGGAAATCCATTTGATAAACAACATCCTTCCACTATTCCAATCACACCAATTAAGAGGGAGAACTCCCTGCAAATACCATTGTGATTGGCATGGGCTCTAACAATACATAAATCACAATTCTTGACTCTCCAAAAAGCCATAGTTGATATTGGCTCAAAAGAAAGAACAAGATTAACATTAGTGGAAATGTCGTGTGTCATCTATTTAAATGGCCTACAAATAAATCCACCATTCACATACGATAGATATAAAAAATTAAATATGGGAAAACAAATATCAAATAGAAAAGTAGAAGAACAAAGGCTCCAAGTCGTGGAATATAACACATGTACCTAATACCACAAAATGCAATTGTATTATACTCTTGAAGATGCTATATATTTACAGTAATACTACAATATTATAATATTGCAAAAGTATAGATGAAATGAAGTTGATATGTTCTCACAAGCTATAGATTAAGATAACAAACACAATTTAGTCTATTTCCTTCCATTTCTAATTTGGAATGTTTGAAAACCAAACTTATGTGCATCTTTTCGCAAAATACACTGAATAATGACAACACTCTTATTGTAGATGATAATATAGTTCAATGATATTAAATTATGATGCAAGTAATGAAGATATTATTACAAACACACAATATTAATATTATTGTCATTTTCAATTCCTACAATTGATATCTCTCGATGTTTTCTATATAGACTATGTTATAGGATAGATATGCTAGTTATATAATTAATCAAAATTACTTACAAAATAAAATAATTCTGAATAAACAAATATAAATAAAAAATAAATTAAAATTATCATATTTATTATAAAAACAACTCTATTTTTTAAAGGTATCATATATATATATATATATATATATATATATAATCGAATATGAGTCACAACTTTAATTTGGTTAGTCTATTGGTTGTAATTTCTCTTTCTAGACAACCATTCCTTTCCATTCTTTATATATTATTATGCTTCGATTCAATAAAAACAAATATGAATAAATGATATGTATTCTAAACACACTGAGACATCCTGCCATTTAATCCCATGTCATTCAAACATAACATTTATCACATTGTTTATCTACAGAAGAAACATCTACGTTATCTATTGGAAAAAATACAAATGATTTAAAAATCATTTAAAAAGAAAATTGGTGAGCTAGTGCTTTAAAAACAATATTTAAAAAAAAGTATAGAGTAAATAATGCACGAAAATAAGACCATTTCCCCAAAAAGCTAAAAAAGAAAAAACACACATATGTGGTAGGGGAGAAGAGCCCATTAAAGTAGCAAAAGGGCCTATATTGGGGACAAAAGTAGTCCCACATGGGCCCCACACTAGAGTGTGTTAATAGCCAATGGTAAAATAGTTTTCATCCATAAAGTCAGCAAGAGTACTCAAATCACTGCACCGTCAAAATTGTATTATAATAGGTTTATATTTGTCCCAAACACAAATAGTTGTTTTTAGTCTTACATGTTAGAGAATATTCAAAACACATATGACACCACAAACATACAAGCCATATTGCTTGTTAGTGGCCTATAGCTTTAAAACATGCAACCAAAATATAAAAATAGTATAACCCACACTCCCCTATACTATCACCACTTGCATTACATCACCACCAATATTTTAATGGATCCACATCGACAAGAATAACTAAGAGCCAAGACCATCCCATCACCAAATCCAATCGAACCCACCCCCTATCCCACTTTGCCAACAATACAACACTAAAAGAAAAATAAATCATTCAAATGTGTCCCATCGGTCAAATCCTTACACACGACTACTGGTGCATTCTCCTCTTTCGCCACCTGCAACCACCAAAATAATGGTGTTAAGTCACCAAAATTGCTTGAGCAACAAACAAACACTACATGCCATAAATACATACAAACTATGCAATTGAAAACTTTGAAATAAATTTTCAAATTTGAAAAAGGAGGACAAAAATTAAAGACTCCATACCAAACCAACATTAAACATATAAAGATGTTTACAAATTAAAAAATGCATTACTCAATATTTTCCAATTTCCATTTACCACATCTTACTTTCATATTCAGTGCTACATTTTCTTGGAGGCAGACAAAAAAAGAGGGGAAGTAGCAGCAACACGCTATTAGGATACATGTATTCTACACAAACTAATTGTTTATGCCTACAAATTTCAATCTGTTCAATGCTATGCAAATGTTTTTCACAATACTATAAATACCTTGGGTTTTTCATTTAAATTCTTTATGTCGAAATGACAATATGTTGTATGCGATGTAAGTGTTTCTCACAATAATATGTTACTCAATATCTGGGGTTTCAACTTACACTATTTATGAATGTCAAGTCAATTTAGTTCAATTTCTGAGTTTTTTTTTATGTTCTATATGCTTGCCAATATAGATCAGTTCTATGCACTGCAAATGTTTGTAACCCACAAACCTGTAACTCAATATTTGGGGTTTCAACTTACACTATTTATGAATGTCAAGTCATTTGAGTTCATTTTTTGGGGTTTTCTTATGATCTATATGCCTTCCAATATAGATCAATTCTATGCACCGTAACTATTTGTCACCCACAAGCCTGTAACTCAATATTCAGGGTTTCAACTTACACTATTTATTCAAGTCATTTCAATTTAATTCTTGGGTATTTTTTATGTTCTATATGCCTAGGTATATAGATTAGTTCTATGCACTATAAACGTTTCTCACCCACTACCCTGTGACTCAATATTTGGGGTTTCAACTTACATTGTTTATGAATGCCAATGCATTTTAGTTCCTTAGAATGTGATTGTTACACCCTATCTACTCTAAGTGCACAAGACTAAGTCATTTCTATTCATTACAATGTGATTGTTTCACCCTATTCTTTCTAACTCTTTATGTGGGGTTTGAACTTATACTGTTTATGGATGTCAATGCATTTCGGTTCCTTACAATGTGATTGTTACACCCTATCTACTCTAAGTGCACAAGACCAAGTCATTTTTGTTCATGACAATGTGATTGTTACTCCCTATTCTTTCTAACTCATTATCTGGGGTTTCAACTTATATTGTTTATGAATGCCAATGCATATCTACTTAAAAACAATGTGATTGTTTCACTCAATATGCTTTAAGCGCATAACATCAACTACTTTCAGTTCAATTTCAAAGTTTTCATATATATTCTATATGCTTGGGAATGCCAATATTTTTCTATGCTATGTAAATGTTTCTCACACAAACTTGTAACTCAATATCATGTGGTTTCATACTTAGTAACTATTAATGAATGTCAATGAATTTCAGTTCTTTACATTGTTAATAACAATCCACTGAAGGGCATAAGATCAACTCCTTTCATTTCAATCCAAAAGGTTCTAAACTTGTGAAATTCAAACAAAGTAGCATGATCACATCAAATTTAACTGTTACCAAATTTACCATTATAAACTATCAACAAACATAGTAAAGAAAAATAAAATGTTCATGCATCACTCTGTCTTTAAGGGTGTTCATTGATGGTTGTTATCATTGTTTGGAACATGTTTCCTAATGTGTGTAGGTGCAATATAAATTTGATATGAGGTCCACACCAATGAAGAAGAGAGACACGACAAGGTGGCCTGTAGGTAAAAGAGGGGTTATATTCCCCCCTAAAGAAGAACAAAATGTACAAGTAGAGACAGTTGTGGTAATTAGTGCTCCATCATGCAAGCGAACAACAACATCACAATAATGGGAATTGACAATGAATGAAATAGTAAATCAACAATCTAATGACATGGTGGATAGCTAGCCTGAGGAACTTAATGACGACCTAAGCCTTCCCTCACCCCCTAGCCCACTGTCTTCGTTGGCAGATGGATCTATGAATATGGGTAATGATAGTCTAAGTCTTCCCTCAACCCCTAGCCAACTATCTTAGTTGGTAGAGGGAGATATGAATGTGGGTAATGATGGATTAAGTCTTCCCTCAGCCCCTACCAAACCATCTTGGTTGATAGATGGAGCTAATAAATTGGGTATTGCCTTAGAGTTGGAAGAAAACCATGAAACTTATTCATTTCCATCTCCACCTGCCACATTTCCCATACCACAAATGCTAAATTACTATGCAGATTTGAGCAAGGAAAGAGAGCAGAAGAGGGAGGATGAGAGAGATAAAAAAGAAACAAGATAGGAAGGAAAAAGAGTAGAAGAGGGAGCAAGAGATAGTTCAAAAGAAACAAGATAGGAAGGAAAAAGAGCAAAAGATGAAGCAAGACAAAGTTCAAAAGAAAAAAGATAGGAAGAAAACACAATAGAAGAGGGAGCAACAGAGGGTTCAAAAGAAACAAGATAGGAAGGAAAGATAAATCAAGTGGGCCCATAGGTCATTGCAGCGAGAAAGACAGATAAGTAGTCCTATGAACCCATTAGCAGACAATCAAGCCTTGTTTTGAGAAATATTGAACACATACATCCCTTTGTTTGTTGCTGCTGATGTTAGTTCAAGTCTCAGCCCAAATGTAGGGTGCACTGGACACTTTCTATTGGAAATAATTCTTCAACACCGGTGCATGTAAGTTGCACTCAATTTACAAATACAAATACAAATCATGTAACGACAACTCAAAAATTAGAAGCAAGAGATGAGAACACATCTCTAGATGTTTTTCTTGGCATGCTTGATTGAGGTTGGGAGGGACCGTCCCTACAACTCTATGAATTATTGGCTACTTTTTTGATGTATATTCCAGACTACAAGATATAGTTCAATTGTTGACTGTTTACTTTTGTTGTTGGAGACTATAATATCCTAATATTAACCATATAAATTTTCCCACCACGTCACCTTACCACTTGTGCATTTGCCAATTTTTTTAAAAAAATTCGAGCACCCCACCACCTATCATGCATCGATTCATCCAAGGTGTTCAAAATGGGCCCATTTTTCCATCCGCTCGAAAGTGGAGCCCATTCGCCTCCTTAATCAACACACAAATCTACCTGCATTGGATCATATGAACGTATGGCTTCCAATAGCCTCAACACCCTAAGCGACCAGTTTAGAGCATTAATCACTCGTTGCCTCCTTTGTTACCTCCACTAAGAAACTTGCCTTACGTGTCCCTCCATAGTTACTAAGACAAAAAAGTGTGTAATTTGGAGATCAATGTTCATTCAATGCTCCAAATTCTCGCATATCCCGGTCATTGTCATTCCTTTTGTTTGCGTTTATTCTTGAGTGTTTGTTTGGTTACACACCAATATTGGTTCGGCTATGCATTGGAGAGGCTTCATTTCACCAAATAATTTTTAGTAATAAACCATGTTGCATACACCATCAATTTGAAAAGCATAATGAAACATAGTTTAATACTTAAATGCTCTTTTGAAAAAGAAATCTCTTCAATGCTAGAACCTCCAATGCCACTACAATTTTCTATCCTATAATATGTAAATGTTGTTGCCAGCGTTATGCACATTCCTATATCATGTATTTGATATAAAATGGATATGTTTATTGGTTTATTAAATAGATATGTATATGGGCCTACTTAGCAATATGATGTACATGTTGGAAATGTAGTGCAATTGCTTGTTAATGTAAGTCTGATTAATTATATTGAAACTTTGTTTATGGTGATTGCTTGATTGGGCTGAAATGTACAACACACTTTGCATAACAATTACATCTATACAAAAAATTATGCATTAAAAACCACAAACAATATCACTTAAATCCACATATAGTCATGTACACAACATTGACAACATCATTTATATGATATAGAATGTATGAACAACAACCTCTTATGTATAATATAATAGATTTGGTGATGGGATAGTCATGGCTCTTAGTTGTTCTCGTGGAATTGGATCTATGAAAATATTGGCGGTGATGTAATGCAAGTGGTGATACTTAAGGGGAGTGTTGCTTATACTAATTTTATATTTTGGCTACATGTTTTAATGCTATGAGCCATTGACAAGCAATATGGCTTGTATGATTGTGGTTCAGAAGGGCTTTGAATATTCTATGACACGTAAGACTATGAATAACTATTTGTGTATGGGAAAAATATAAACCAATTATAATACAATTTTGATGGTGCAGTGATTCAAGTGCTTTTGTTGGATTGTATGTTTGTGGTATCACATGGGATTTCAATTGTGATGTAATCTTTTTTGCTAAAGTTTGCAGTGGATGTTGAAAGGATTTTATCTTAAATAGTTATGGTGCGATGTTTATATGTCACTAATAAATATTTTATTAAAGTATACCAAACATCTCATATTGAAACCTTAATGTGTGTGTGTGTGTGTTTGAATTGTGATGTAATCTTTTTAACAAGTTTTCAACCATGTTGCATATACTATCAATTTAATGAGTATAATGAAACAAATTTTAACACCGAAAAGGTTTTGCAATAATTGAACCATGTTGCATCTTCAACTATTGTTGGTTTCCTATAATGCTATCCCCTATTATTCAGTTATTCATTGCACAATAATTCACTTTGCAATTTTCTTTTTATATTTGATTGTTACTACAAAATATGGAAAGGGTTTGACTGGTTCTCTTTTGGAGGGTTTTCTTCCATGCACTTCTATTCATGTGTTCTTCATTGCACAATCATTCATTGTGCAAATCTGTATTTCACAATTGATTAGTGCAGGTACATATATATGTATGTACATAGATTAGTGCATGTACATAGTGCATGTCCATATGTATGTACATGCACTAATCTATGTGCATACATGTGTGCGTTCATATATATGTATGTGCACAATAACTTTGAACAATCATATATATTTAATTTCGAAGGTATTTTTCCATGCACTTGTATTATTGTGTTCTTCACTACAGAATCATTCATTGTGCAAATCTATATTTCACAAATATTTAGTGCACATATGTATATCTATATGTACATATGTATGTACACACATTTGTATCAACAAATGTATTTACATATGTATGTGCACACATATGTACATATTGCATATATATGTATGTGCGTACTTTTGTACATATATGCATATACATATGTATACATATGTGCATACATGCATATACATATATGTACAATTATGCATAAACATAAAAGTACATATATGCATATATATATATGCATATACATATTAAAAGCATAATTGGCAGGGTCACGTGGCAGACAATTGAATGAAGATAGATTTTGACTAACCAGGACATGAAATAAAAATAAGAAATTAAACCCATTAAAGTCAGAGTAATGCTTGAACATAACCATAGTTTTCTTTGAAAAATTGACTATGTTTAAGACCACAAATTGGAAATGTTCATAAACACCCTAGACACCATACACTTCATTGAGCACATTGTGGATGCACCAAGAAAGCAAGAGAACCTTCAAACTATGGAAAACCACAAAATTTGATCAAAATCATTGACACAACAACATAATCTTCAACTTAGGGAAGACAACACACCCATTACAAATCAAATAAATAGTATGAAAAAAATGATAACTAACAAGAGACAATGGTAGAGCCTTAGTGAGGTTAAAAACTTCACCTCTATAATAGAGATTTTCCCGATGATGTGTCTTGTTGCACTCACCTATATCCTGGCTTGCTGCAAGAACAAATGAAAGGAGGGATCAATTAAAAGACATGTAGCATTGTTTAGCTTAATACACAAAGAATAGTAAAAAAAGTGTATACCTTTCAATTGCAACTCACCATCCGCGAAGCTTACAAGGAACAATGGGATGAGCTAAAAATGTATTGAATTTGCGCACCAATCAAGTAGAGTGAAAAATACACAAAATGGAAAAGTGTCATCCGAATATACCATAATCTCTATGATATATAAACATACATACATACATACATACATACATACATACATACATACATACATACATATATATATATACATATATATATACATATATATATATACATATATATATATATATACATATATATATATACATACATATATATATATACATACATATATATATATATACATATATATATGTTATACATACATACATATATAAATAAATATACATATATACATACATTGTATTATAATACAAGAGTTTAAAGAAGAAATTGAAGAGCAATTTAAGATTGGATTAGATAAAAACATCCTTTATAAGAGAAAGGCATTGCTAGGCATTAAGAATTGAACATTTACATTGCATACAATAGATTGCAATTCTTAGGCATAAAGAATATAAATGGAAAACCCAATTTAAACAGTATGAGGTAGAAACCCTAGATATCCATTTGTAAAATAGAAAAAACAAATTGCAGAGTTAAAGTTTGTGCAAAATAGGAACACTATGGACCAATCAATGTGTGATAGGTGCCAATGTGGTGGAAATTTTTAAGAAACAAAATTGGCAAATGTACAAGTGGCAGGGTCACATGGCAAACAATTATGTTAAATTTTTTTGGTTCACCAAGAACTCCATGTGGACCTCCAAACATAGGGTGTATAGGAGCACCTTAATATCCAATGGTAAAATAGTTTTCATCCATAAAGTCAACAAGAGTAGTCGAATCACTGTACCGTAAAAAAATGTATTATAATTGGTTTATATTTGTCCCAAACACAAATATTTATTCGTAGTCTTACTTGTCATAGAATATTCAAAGCACATTTGATACCACAAACATACAAGCCATATTGCTTGTTAATGACCTGTAGCATTAAAACATGCAGCCAAAATATAAAATTAGTATAACCCACACTCCCCTTGAATATCACCACTTGCATTACATCACCGCCAATATTTTCATAGATACAATGCCAAGAAAACAACTAAAAGACAAGACTGTCCCATCACCAAATCCAATCCAACTCACCCCCTATCCCACTTTGCATAGCATACAACATATTAACATTCACATGCATAAATAATTAATAGCAGTAGAATACCTGTAACTTTATAGTGTGATGTTGTTGCTTCTACTTTTTCTTCCACTACCTCCATGTAGATATGAAGATGGAAGTGAGATGTGGTAAATGGAAATTAAAAAAGATTGAAAAATGAAAATTTGAATTTGTAAATCTCTTTATATGTTCAGTGTTGGTTTGGTATGGAGTCTTTAATTTGTTTCCTCCTTTTTCAAATTTTAAAACTTGTTTTGATGCCTTCAATTGTAGAGATTGTATGTATTTATGATGTGCAATCCTTGTTTGCTTCTCGGGTGATTATGGTGGGCTTATCCCATTGTTTTTTGGTGGTTGCAGGTGGAAAAAGAGAAGGTAGCTATAGTTGTGTGCTAGAATTTGACTAATGGGACACATTTGAACTATTGATTTTCCATGAGTGTTGTGTTGCTGGGAAAGTGGGACATAAACATATATGTATACATATGTATATACATATATGCATGCATATATATACACATATATATGTATATATATATATACATTACGTGTACATATATATATGTATATGTATATATGTATATATGTATATAGATATATGCATACATATATGTATAGTATATATCTAGACATGTATATATATATATGTATGTAGATTTTCATATTTTCGAATAACAAAAAAATATTAAAAGAAAATTGTAGAGTTAAAGTTTGTGCAATGACAAACACACAAACAAAAGTGCATTGTAGAAAACCCACTAACTAGAACCGATCAAACCCTTTCCATATTTTTTAGTAACAATCACATATATATACATAAACAATTACATATATATACATAAACAATTATATATATATATATATATATAGATATATGTTAAGTGTTGCGAGTATATATATATATATATAA
>VDFB02358134.1:239287734-239312023 GCA_007258455.2 Sequoia sempervirens
GAGACCCTTAATCTTCATTAATTTTGAAAACAATTAGTACCTTAGAAACTAAACTTGGAGCACTTCAACTCTTGTTCTTGCTACATCTTGAAATTTTGAGCGTAACTATCTTTATTTTCTCGTGCAAATCAGATTTTGTTGATTTTAGAAAAAAGTGGCATCTTAAGAGCCAAAATTGTGTCATAGATCCATGCACTTACGTGTGTGTGTGTGTGTGTGTGTGTGTGTGTGTGTGTGTGTGTGTGTGTGTGTAATTTTACATATATATACATATACAATTACATACATAAGAACAAAATAATATAATTGCATGGCATAATATCTTCAAAATGAAAACAAGTGAAACCATTTTCATATTTGGGAATAACAAACAAATATTAAAGGAAAATTGGAGAGTTAAAGTTTGTGCATTGTCGAACACATGAATACAAGTGCATGGTAGAAAACCCTCTAATTGTGAACCAGTGAAACTCTTTCCATATTTGGTAGTAACAATCAATTATTAAAAGCATTTCACAGAGTGAACTATTGTGCATGGAAGAACAAAATAATACAATTGCATGGTAGAATATCTTTGAAATGAAAACCAGTGATACTATAGTGAAATATTTCATAATAACATGAGAATATTATAAGAAAATTGCAGAGTTAAAGTTTGTGTAATGACAAACACACGAATACAAGTGCATGGCAGAAACCCTCGAAACGATAAACAATAAAACCCTATGAATATGTCGTAGTAACAGTAAAATATAAAAAAGAATTTGCAATGTGAATTATTGTGCAATGAAGGACACATTAGTAGAAGTGCATGCAAGAATATCTTCGATATTAAAACTAGTGAAACCATTTTCATATTTTGGAATAACAAACAAATGTAAAAATTAAATTCCAGAGTTAATGTGTAATGACGAACACACAAATACAAGTTCATGGTAGAAAACCAATCAAGCCCTATCCATATTTCGATGAAAGAATCTAATAGTAATGAAAATTCATTTAAACCCTTATCATAGAAAGAAGTTGAAATAATGGAACCCATTTCATATTTCCTATCAGGAAGCAAATATGAAAAGCACAATGCAGAGTAAACACTGTGGAATGAAAAACACAAGATTATGAGTGCATGGACAGGTATAGACAAAATGAAAACCAATGAAACCCTCCCCACATTTCCTAGAATTAATCTTTTTCAAAGACAAATTCTCACAACAAAATTTTGTGCACAAAAAAATTAAATGATATAAGTGTATGGTAGAATACCGTTGTACTGTAAGACATTGGTATAGGTTGAGTGAGGTTAGAAACCTCACCTGAAAGAGAAAGGGAGCTCTCGAGAGTGCAGAGCTGAACAAAGAAGCATGGAGAGCCGGACCAATATGGGTGTGTAACCAAATGAACACTCCAAAATAAACACAAACAAAAGGAATGAGAGTGACTGGGATATGCGAGAATTTGGAGCATTGAATGAACCTTGATCTTCAATTTACGTGCCTATTAGTCCGAGTAAATGCGAAGGACACGTAAGACAAGTTGGTCAATTGAGGTAACGAAGGAGACGACGAGTGATTAATGCTCTAAAGTGGTCATTTAGGGTGGCAAGTTAGTCAGAAGCCACACATCCATCCGATCCAATGCACGTAGATTTGTACTCTGTCAATGGAGGCAGATGGGCTCCACTTTCAGGCGGAGGGAAAAATGGGCCCGTTTTGAACATCTCAAACGAATGCGTGACAAGTGGCAAGGTGTTCAAAAAATTTTTAAAAAAAAACTGACGGATGCACAAGTGATAGGGTGACATGGTGGACAAATTTATAATTTTTTTTGGTCCACGTGGCACTCCACATAGACCTTCAAAGTTAGGGTACCCTACTTTGGGCCCCTCTCCCTTAATTAACTATGCTAAGCCCCTAAAAAACAATTCCGCTTGGAAAAAAACATGCAAAAGTGTTTTTAAATAATATAAACAAATTCCTGGTTTGTACTGTTCGTTGCAAAACAAAATTCTGGAGCTGGTCTGATTTGGCTGTGGGAGAAACATTACAAAATTCTGCTTGCTTCTGCATTAGAACAAAGAAGGAAAAGGTATCTGTATTCTGTTTTGTGTGTGTTAAATTTAATTGTTGTAGAAAGTAATAAGGTCGTAGGAAGGTGGAAATTGTTCCGTATCTTTATCAATTTATACGTATGCCGATATCAAAGCTATCAGTCAAATAATTCAGTGCTAATTTCAGAATGAATCCCATTTCCAATTCTGGTGCTTCTTGGGTTGGACATGTTATCACTGGTTGTGTCATCCTTTTCATTGTGTATCTTCTTTAAGATTTTGCAAAAAGTCAGTCCCTCTGTTCCTCTGTTCTCACAGCTCGAGTATTCAGATTATTTTGATATATATAATTTCATCGCTAGTTCGATATATTTCGCTTTCACATGCATAAATTTTAGTCCTCTAATTTCTCCTTCACGATCTCAACTTGACATTAGTTTTTCTTTTTGTGCTTCTAGTAGATATAATCATAATTTGCATGGTCTTCTGCAGTATTTATTGCTCTGTATTCTAGGTTTCCAATGGCTGAGAAATTTGGGTTTCCGTTGCAGAATTATTTTAGGTTTCCATATATGAGATCAAGATTCTTAACTCTTGCATTTGCTTTGTTTTGTGTAATTTTATGGTTAAATTACTCCGATCTCAGTACTTTTTACATTGACCATTTTGCTTTGATTATTAAATCTGACTACCATAATAAGAATAACAAGCTGCAGGGAGGCGGGCATATTTTGTGTTAACTGACCAGGGTTCTGATTAGAACGTGTAATCCATTTGCAGAACTTGCACACATGCATTCCTCTTCTTAAATACTAGGTAGTTTTCTATTATTACAGTCGTTCACTTTATTTCTGCATCTCCATCAATTGAATATATTATGCAAGACATTTTGTAAAACATGTAGGGCGTATTCTGCACACATTACTTGGGCTGTAAATATTTGTAGAAAACCGAAAAATGCGTACTGTAAGTTTGAGGGAAATTCTTATCATGTTACCTTGAATAGTTCTTTGGCCCTATTGCCCTTTGCATTATGTACATATCTTCCTATCATTGTTTTCCAGAATGCTCAGTCCCTTTTTTTCTTTTGCATTTTTCCAAGGACAATCACTCGCTCTATTCCTTGTCAAACTAATATACATTGACAAAGGTTAAGCTGTCAATCACTTTAGATTTTTTATTTCGATGGTTTGTGGAGACAAGGTGATTCGAAAAATATTATTAAAATTCTAGGTATTTTTGTTAAGTCTGAACGATAATTTTGATATTCTTGTTTGTGTAGAGTTCTTTAAGATCTCCTAATAACATTGGTTATGATTGTTTTTTGTTTCTATCAGGTCTTAGCATGATCTATGTGATTTTTGCCAAGCACAAAGTTATGTGGGTTTCCTATGACAGAAATTTCGAGTTCTCATTGTAGAATTTTTTCTTTTGGTTATCAGGTAAGGGATTGACTCTTCTCAACTGTTTTGCATTTCTTTCTTTTGCTTTATTTTACAGTTGGAGTGGTAATAAATCTTTATTTATATGGAAAGAATTACAATATTGTAGAGAGGTGCTCATTGGTTACAGAGCTGATTTGAACCCGTGATCCATCTAGATCAATTGTATGCATGTTTTCTTCTTCTTATATAGTACTCTGCTGCTGCTATCACTGCGCTCGTGCATTACCGTATATTGAACATATATTGAAAGGTGTTTTTTCAAACGTTTGCAGTATATTCTACACCATGTCATGCTTGCAAAGATGATAATCTCAAATCTGGCCTTTTTAGTCTCACTATTAATTCATATTCCCAATTTTGGTGCCTCTAGTGCTTCACATGCTTGAGACAATTAGCAAAACATTCTAATTTCATTCTCTGAATTTTTTTTCTAGCATTGCCACCTTTTGCATTTGGTATCCTGTAATGATTGCATTCCACAATACTTTGCCCCTTCTTTGCTTTTTCCCGAATACAGTTAGTCAGTCTGTTTCCTGCATTGCTATCAATTAATATAACATTTCATTTTCATGTGAGTCTTCTAGAATCATCTGCATAATATTTAAGTTCACTGGTTTAAGGAAGATGTTGGTAAACTTCAATACTATTCAAATTATTCCAAAAGTGTTTCATGAAACAATAAACTGTCAAAAGTCACTCAAAAACAAAAATACAGGTATTTGTACCTTACTGTTGAAATGTTTATTATGGCATTAATATTCATTTTCTTTTGTGTATATAACCTACATTGATGCACATTTGCAATCAATTCCTTGTGCTGTTAGATGATGTCTGTTAAGTATTGGCATGCTTGTCTTACAGTTTAATGCTTTTCAATTTAAATTGCTTGTTATGATGAGTTTAAAAATCATGTTTAATGCTTCATATGAAATTACCTACCTTGCACCTACCCGAAATTCCTTCACTTTATATGATTGTGTATCTGGTCCCTAGTCAGTGCCTTCCTAGAGGATCATCAAAATCCCTTGCCCTACCTTGCAACTGCAACTTTAAATTTATTTTGCACCTCTCTGTTTCATTCAAATTTACTAGATTGCACATAACTCCTCATTTGAGGCTCTTGCACATACTATATTCAAACAAGACTAATAACCCAAGAAAAATGGGAATTGCATGCATGTCTTTTGTTTCAATGTAGAATTATTTTGAATGTCCAAAATCTTCCTCGTGAGTTCTAGAAATATTACCTTATTGCTTCAAAACATAGGGAGCAAGAAATGTGCTCCAAAAAGCCTAAAATTTTGATATAGTTTGATTTGGAGAATTGGATAGACCAAATTCCCCATCTAGACACCAACTACTTTGGTTCATTTGTAATCCTCATTATATCATCCCCAAATAATTTATTAGTGATAGGATAAATGAAGACATCATTTACCCTTTTATAATGCTTTTGTGATTCTTTGAATTTCAGTTGAGGGTAGTATTCCCAAACCCTCTATTTCCTAATTTCTTCTCCTAGTTTTCCTTCTATTATCAATCTTGAAAGTTTAGCTTTCTTGGCAAGAAGATAAATTAACACAAGAGGTCATTGTGAACTAGTTGTTGCCTAGACATTGATCAATTGCTGATGTAAATTGTCATTACCAATTGGGCCCTGTTGATGTACTCAACATCCTTCAAGATCATTTAAATAAATTGGTACATCCATGTGAAATATGTCTTGGATTTTGAATTTCCCGTCACCCTATTCAAAAAATTGATTGTCTCCTTTCTTCCCCTGGAAATCTACTCTACTCAAGTCATTAGGAATCTTGGTTATTTCCTTCCTTGGTTTTGTTAGCTAGGAATTGTTAAGGTACTTGAAGTTATGCTCCTGATTAGCTTCAAAAAATTATTGAGCCTTCTCTTCTAGCAAAGTCTTCACAGATAGATTAAATGGTAAACAAAAGACATGCTATGAGGTTTGAGTGAATGTTTAGGATAAAATTCCCATCTGGGTCCTTCGATGTCCTTGTATTTGGATCATAGCATGGAATAAAGGACAATATCAATTTTGGGTTGTGTAAGGAGGTTGAGAATCCATCAATGTAGGCCAATTTGGAATTTGCAATGATTTTGAGTCTTGGAGTGACACCATCTCTAGAGCTTAGATATGTTGAAAGTCTTTGAGATCAATGTGTCAAATATTAGTATCTATGATATCTTGGATGGTGGAGGAAATCTTTGAGATCCTAGAGGCTCCATGGAACTCATAATTCATCATGGTTGGGATCTTATCAAGCCTCTCAACCTTCTTAGTCATTTTGTGTAAATTAAGAAGAACCTATTGAATTACCCATATTTGCATGTTATACTTATGGCCCAGTCTTCTAGGGTGATAGATATTTAAAATAGTTCTTATTAGGCCTAGAAAACCACCTAAAAGATTATGTGAGAACCTTAGGATTAGATTTTTTATCAAAAAACTTGAGTGTTTTACTACTTTAGCCAGGTTTGAGAGTTGGATCAAAACTAGAACCTAGAACCCGAGTTTTAAAAAAGGTGGGTTTTGGGTCATGGATTAGACTAGGCACTTGGGAGCTAATTCTAGGTACCTATTAGGCCCTAAGATCTAGCAAGAACAAGCGTACTAATACGTTTATTCAATTGGGTGGAAGACATGCCACAAGCTAGACTTGGAACCTGGAACCAAGGTTTGAGTTTCATGTTGGGCCTTGAGGTCCTATTGGAAACAACATTAAACACTAAGGCATGAAAAAAAAGATGAATAAAAGGTCATGAGTGGAATTGGGTTCAACTTGGAACTTGGTTCTAGGTTCTCATCATGTTTCGACAGGTATGACAAAAAGGTTATGCGAGAATTTTATTATGAGACAAAGTAGGTTATGGGTTGTAGGTAGGAACACAAACTTGGAACCTAGGTTCCAAGTGCTTGGTGTAGCAGGATGCCTAGGGTTCACAACAAACCTTAGAAAGGAAATGAAATGTTAGGATTGGGTAATGATGTAGTTTGGGTACTTGGAACCTAGGTTCAAAGTCCCGATTGAGCCCTAGGATTCAACCTTGGAAACATATGAAAGATGAAAGAAGTTGGTATGAGAGAAATAAATTCAATCAAATACACTGATATGAGAGCCAAAGAAGGACGTAGACTTGAAAACTAGGTTTCAAGTCTTGATTTGGGCCCAAGATCCCAAAAGGGAAGGTCTTGAGATGAAAACCAAAGGTTACAGGTAAAAAACCCCACAATTCGGGTACATAGTGAAGCACACATTTAATAGCTTACAACATTGATTCCACTCTAAGAAATCCACCCTCATAACCAAAGCAAATTCTAGAAACAAAAAACAACTAAAACAAGCAAACAAAATAAAAAAAATTGGAAACCCTAGGGCATAGAGCAAACAAAAATCTTCTACTAATCCACTAACAACACAAGAAATTATAGCTAGAAATAAACAAATGGAAATGAAAAGGACTAGAAAGAAACTAACTTAGAAAACAAATGCCAAAAGGGGAAAGTTGAAGGGGAACAAATCGGTAGGGTCAAGTAAGGGAGAGATAAAGATGTTGCACAACAATGCAAAAGCACAACACTCAATCACAAGCATGATGCCAATCTCACTATAAGCACATGGGTGACAAAGTGACATAATAATGCAAGTGGAAGAATGATGGGTTGTGGGTTGTAGGCTAGACAAGAAACTTTCTAGGTTCCTATTGGGGCCCACCATCCAAAGTGGACCAAACTAACACTAGAGAGACTGAGAACTAGGTTGTAGGGTGAACCAAGAACTTAGAACCTAGGTTCCAAGTTCTTGTCACGACTTGCAACCCAATAAGAACTAAAGGAGTTTCGGGGAGTCTAAAAGTCCTAAAACTCTCTCTATATAGGAAACAAAACATACTAAGGCAAGGACATAAAAGGGATAAAATCTAACAATTAAAGCCTTTCAGAGAATGAAGAATGAAAAAAGAGGGGAAATAACAAAGGGGAGAATGAAGAAATTAGGGAAAATAACAAAGGGGGCTCACCACATTTTCGAAGCACAATGGTGGGGTGTGTATGCAAGGCATAACACGTAGTAAATATTTCTATTATCTTAACTTCCTTTCATGTTTTGGCCTAAGTACAAAGGTGCAAGAAACTTATACTACTTTAAAAAAGTTCAAATCCTAAAAGCTTTTATGGGTGAGTGTCTATGCTCTAGCATATGGGAAAAGATATTGGAAATGGAGTTTTATCGAGATGCCAAGGGTAAAAAATACGAGCTTTAAGATTTTAGTTGGTGGATAAAGCCATGGGAATATCAAGGAAATAGAGGACGGTTGTATATAAGTTGGAAATGATAAAAGAAGTATTAAAAAATGTATGGAAGGAAAATAAGAAAAAAAAATATTTCTACAATATTTAGATCCCTATAGTTATTTTTAAAATGCAAAACAAATCACAAAAGTATACTTTTATTCATTTTTAAATTGTTTAGTGCATGTAGATGTTACAACAATTGCAGTCATAATCAAGGTCTCTATTGTGATTGCATTAGCATCTAGGTGGACATAAGCTTTTAGAAAGTTAGTGAGTGACTAAGATTAAATATTCATTTGGATTGGGTCCACATGACATCTTGGCAAACCATTGTAAGACTTAGAAATTGGCTAAGTGAATCTTAAAATATGCTTAAAAAATGAACACTATAATATGCGTGCAATTTAAAATAAAAATTATAAATAAACGAGTTTTGACTTTACACATACCATATTAATTGTTGAAGATTTGTGAAATTGAATATCAAATTTTTTTTATAGAAAAGAAAAATAAAAGAAAAATTAAAAAAACCATTTAAAGTATTATACTTGTGACAAAATGTCAAAGCCTCGAGAACATGTGGGAAAGATACAATTTAGAAACACCGACAATATATGCCCTTTCAATGAGGAATCTAGTCCATAATAATTCATACAGTAATACTGTTTTACACCAAGATAATATTTTTTTGTCATTAAAATAATGAAAAGGAGTCCCTCAAACTTGCCCATAATATTTTATGGGCTACCAATTGACCAAAAAAAACAAAAAAAAAACATTTCTTCCCTAAGAAGTCTATCGTTCTATTGGTAGCTAATGGCAGTATATTATTCTGTAATCATCATTTTTGGATAGTGAAATGTTTTAAACACCTCAACTGACGAAGACAAAAAGACAGAAATTTGAGCCCCCCAGAAAAAAATTGAGCAGGGAAACTACGAGGAAGATGGATTGGGCATTTGAGTAAATTAACTCGAGTGCAGCGCATGGTTAGAGTTGTAAGTAGCCTACCTAGTTACTAGAAAAGCGGCGACGCGCAAGAATTGTACGGGGAGAAAGAAGTTTTTGACCAGCAATAGCCCTTTTGACTGATGAGGCCTCCTTCCTGGCATTGATTTTGATATAGATTTCTATGGGAAGCAGCTGGACAGGGACACGACCGCGTTGAGAAGCGCTGTTGGGACGCGCACAAGCCTTCAGCCCACCATATATACTTGAATTATCTTCGAACTTCTATCCCCGTTCCCATTTGCATATTAGTTTTCCTTGCCATTTTAAATAAGAGGGTAGGTAGAAGTAGGCAGTGGGCACAGATTGTTTGACCAAATTCTGGAAAAGGGCAAAGCCACCTGACAAATATCTTGTTGGATTTTATGAATCCGAATTGTGATTGAGGATATCCCACAAGTGTGAAACGCCATCATTTGAGTTGGGCTTGAGCTGAATTCGGTGAGAGAAGTTTAGTTTTTCTCAGGTTGGGTCGGGGGCTGCCTGAATTGTGAAAAAGGTTGAATCATCCAAAAAAAGGGAGAGGAGGTTGTGATCAACATAAAACAAGGGTAGAGGTGGGGTGTTTTGGGAAGCGGGGATATGGGATGTGGGTTTGTGTGAATATGCAAGGTGGGTTTTGGGTGTAGGGTATATAATTTGCGGATGAAGCTCTTTTCAGAGAGTTTGAATTTCACGGGGTCGGAGAGCAGTAGTACTAGTGAGTATTTGGTGTTAGGGAAGCAGGTTGAAATGGGTCCTATTACTGCGAAGCGGAGGAGAAGTCCTATTGCGAAGCTTTTGCTTGTGCTTGTTATGTTGGAGGAGTTTCAGAGAAAAGAGCAGGAAGAGTGGGATAAAACTTATAAACTGGAGAGGGAGATTTTTGAGATGAATTACAAGAGAAAAATGAAAGCTATGATGGACTCCTACAAGCGTCTGCAAGACTATTACACTGATTTGGATGAGATTGAGAGGTGTAGGCTGAAGAGGGCGAGGTTTGCAGCAGCCGCTGTGGGAGCAGCGGTGTCCACTCAACAGAGTGTGCAGAGAAGACTTTGGGTGAAGGACAGATCTCAGGCCTGGTGGGAGCAGTGCAATCATCCTGGATTTCCTGAAGCTGAATTCCACAGATCCTTCCGAATGAGCAGAGCCACCTTTGATCATATTTGTGAAGAATTGAATTCGGTGGTTGCCAAGGAAGACACCATGTTGAGAGCAGCAATTCCAGTGAGACAGAGGGTGGCTGTTTGCATCTGGAGGCTGGCCACAGGGGAGCCATTGAGACTAGTATCTAAGAGATTTGGATTGGGAATATCCACTTGCCACAAGCTGGTATTGGAAGTCTGTGCTGCCATCAGGGATGTGCTTCTCCCCAAATATGTTGTGTGGCCTTCAGATGATCAAGCACAGACATTGAAGAAAGAGTTTGAACGCATTTCTGGTATTCCAAAGGTTGTTGGGTCCATGTACACCACTCACATTCCAATAATAGCTCCTAAGATCAATGTAGCTGCCTACTTCAATAAGAGGCATACTGAGAGAAACCAGAAAACATCATACTCTATTACATTGCAGGGAGTTGTGGATAACACAGGGTGCTTTACAGATGTGTGCATAGGCTGGCCAGGGTCCATGCCAGATGATAGAGTATTAGAAAATTCTATCCTTTATCAAAGGGGAGTGAAGGGTTTGTTGGATGGTGTATGGGTTGTGGGTAGCTCGGGTTATCCGCTCTTGGACTGGCTGCTTGTTCCATATGTTCAACAGCATCTTACTTGGACTCAGCATGCATTCAACGAGAAGATGGCAGAGATCCAGAAAATCGCGAAGGGCGCATTCGGTCGATTGAAAGGGAGGTGGCGCTGCCTTCAAAAACGCACAGAGGTAAAACTACAAGACTTACCGGCTGTTCTGGGGGCATGTTGTGTGCTGCATAATGTCTGTGAGAAACACAATGAGGGATTTGATCCGGATTTAGCATTTGACCTGGTTGATGATGAGATGTATCCAGAAACCTGTTTACAATCTAGGAGTTCTATGCAAGCAAGGGATAATATCGCTCACAACCTATTGCATCACGCTCATGCTGGCACAAGTTTTCTTTAGTTCAGTCAGATAGGATTGGGTAGCCTTTTTGTGGTATTACAATTTCTTTTCTCATTGACATATAACAGCGCCTTGAGCTACAATATAAAATCAGACCAATCATTTCTGCATGTACAGTAATCACAGAAGTCATCTGTTTGCTTCTCTTTGTGAGTCATCACACATTGTTGGTGTATCATTTCTATAGTCTTCTTCTTTCTTTGGGCTTTGATAAACCCAGTAGAGAATGACAACATTACATCAAGATTCACATGTTAAGGTTTCAATGCCAAAGTTGAGGCCTTGGAAGAGAGATTCATTTTATTCTTCTCATGCTAACCTGCCATACAAAATTCTTTTTACAGCACGACTTCTATCAAGTTCAGAATTATCCAATTTAAGTAATCCAAGCTTCTGAAATCAATATTTGTTGGTGTAGCGTTTCTGTTTAGTTCTTTGTTTTTGGGTTTTGACAACCCCAGTTGAGAATGGCAACCCAACAATAAGCTTCACTCTTTAAAGTTTTCTCTGGCAAAACTGAGGCTTTGGAAGAAAGGAGCATCGTGTTCTTTGCAAGTTAATGGGTCATATCAAATTGCGAATTGATCGAGTTTGAAATTATCCAATTTAGTCCAAGTTTCTTAAGAAGCCATAGAGGAGTTGATCTCTAAACCCACTGAATTGCTTGTTTTATGCATTTCCAATTCTTTCTCTTGCAGTAGGCAAACATGTTTACTGAATCTTTACATTTGCTTCAAATTGAAGTATTGTAACTTGCTTGCACATGATGAATATGCAATTTTCATGGAATACCTATAAATGATTTTTTTTTAAAACAGCCCGCGTTGCTTTGCTGAAGGATTCACAATATTGTCATCCCTGAAATGCAAATATTGCTTGAGAAGCTAAACAATTATAAATTATAATTGCTCAAAGTTGTGTCCATACGCACACAATTTTGTTATGCATTGTAAACCAACTATTTTGTTGCAAAATTCATATTCTGCAATATGATGGATGTTTTGGTCATAGATTCTACTTCCTATGTAAAAATGATTAGCTATGTATGACGGGGACCTGTACAGCTGGAGAGATTACGGTTGGGGTTGTATATCCTCCTCTTGTCATAAATAAGGCTTATACCCTATCTTATATATTCATGCACTTCAAACATAAATACAAATTTCTCTTCGAGATATTTTGTAGCAATTTTCTGCATTCCTGTTATGGATCTGTAGGTATGATCTTTTGCTAGGTTTGCAGGGGTCCTCATATTGTTTATTTTGGTGAGGTTGTGATTGCTATATGAAAAAGGCAACGGTATTTTCTTAGGGTCACCACCAAGATAAACACTAATTTAGTGTATGAGACCACCTTACTGTTGCAGGTACACAACACTCAAGTCTTTCTCTTGTGAGAGGTTGGGTTTTCATGACTTACAGTAGACCATAGAAGAAATTACAAGAGAAAAACAAGTTTCAGAATAGAAAAACAGTTGCCTGCGACATTTGATTTGTAAATTTCTTCATGCACCATCCTTCAACCTTAATGATCACTTCAATCCCCTAGCATGCAGACGTGAACTAATGTCTTTCAGTTCCATGGTACCAGACCCTTTTCCATGACTCCTCACATGTGCCCACGCCAATTTCCATTGGATTCTGGATCCTTGAATTTACACTCTTCTTATCTATGTATGATTACTATAACATTAGTTATGTTTCCTAAATTGAAAAACCTGCCCAAACCAATCTGTTAGTTTGGCAGAATCCCATGTTGGAATACACGCCTGACAAGAGTCCCTGATTAAACTATGACCAAATTGAAGTATATTTACTTGGTTATTATGTATACAAATTTTACGGGGTATACATTAAGGTATGGATGAAATTGGACTGTTACTTTTCCTTCAGTTTTGTCCCTCAGGTAAGATAGATGATGTTCATGATTCCAAAAATAAGATAATAAGAGTAATGATATCAACTGGGCAAATTTACCTTCAAAGCCATTTTTCTCTTTCTAATTTGTTACAATCCAGGCAAGTCATTAATATAAAGGTAGAGGCATTTTACCTCAGAAATATTATTTATTTATATTCTCACTCTTTGTACACAGTATACATTCCTTTCCCTCAATAAGAAAACCCTCACTGTTAATTGATTCTCCTCTCTTTTAATTAATTTTTATGTAAATTTGACGAGTCAATAAGTAATCATGTTTGTATAAATTTAATTGCAAAACTGATTAAGTGATTTGCATGCTTGATGGTAATTCTGATTTTGGCCAATGATGATAGAAATAGAATGGAAATGACCTTTTTCGTTTTTGTGGGGTCATCAACTTAATGCTGGGAAAGTGATGAGGGAAGTTTTGACACCATTTTGGTGCATTCTATAATGTAATCACCTCTTCTTCAAGTGTTCATTTGACATTTGCAGAAGATGTATTATGGAAAAAATCAGCCTATATGGGAGCAAATATTTCTTATGAAATCAAGTGGCTGTTGGTCTACTGGTGAAGTGGCTTGGCTCACAATGAATCACCAGAGGTCAAATATTTCTGAACAAATTGGTTCTTAGTCCAAAAAGTCCAATTATTTCTTCACCCGAATACCACCAGCTTCAAACAAAATATCATTTGATATTGAACACTATCTATAAACAGGGAATGCCTCATTTATCTGAAGAGTCTAAAGAATGTGCATAATGAGCCTAATATGCCCACAATCCACCATCAAGTTTTATGAATTAGATTTGTCTTAGCAGTCCTATCCCTCACCGTTTTCCTATTTTGTAAACACTTGGTAAATAGGCAGCTGAAGTTGCATGAATTAGATTTGTGCTAGTAGCAATCCTCTCACACACCGGATTCCCATTCTACACTACATTCCCTCTCCCGATTTATAATAAGGCAGTAAGATATGCGAGAGACAGTTCTGACCAGCGTGCCCATCTGCATTCCAAGATAAATGTCGTGATATTTTTCTGATCTCAGCGATTTATTTGTAATACAGGAAATTGGAATAAAGCATTATACTGTTCTTAGTCCTGGAATCTAATTGTGTACTTGTTCTAAATGAAGCTCCCCATTCTAAGCCATAAAAGTAACAATACACTTAACTGAAAATGAGTAGGCGGATAAGGAAGTTCTATACCACAACCCGGAGGAAACTGTCATATGAGGTCATTAGAGTTGAGTCAATTTGCCATTGCTTTGAAGAAGGTATTTGCACGTTGGTGATTTTTTATATCAATAAAGGGCCAAGGCAAAAGTGCTTCAATTCAAGTATCATGTAAGAGCTTTTTTAAGTTCTCTTCCTTCACCTAGGGTGGCACTTGATCAAGTGGTATTTGACAGAGGGAAAGGGTGAACGATATGCAAGATAGAATGCTTTCATGTTTGTGAGAATAATCTGATTTAAGTTTGGTAGCTAGTTTCTTTTCTACACTTTGTTTTCATGTTAATATATAGAATCTTTCAAAATGAATCTCTATCCCATTTCCTTGGTCTAAGTTTTGAGGATCAGGAAGAAGGGATTTTACGCTGATTAGATTTTGCTTATCACTTAACTCTCAAATAAGTAATCTTAAGCTATACAAGGATTTGTGTTAACTTGAATTTGGAAGAACACTTTGTGCGAGCGACATATAGAGTACAAAAACACCCTTTTTCTGGTTTCCTCTTCACAACCTTTCACATAGACTTAAATTGAAGAACCTCAAAATGGAATCCACTTTAAAAGAACTATTTATACTGAATAAACAATGGAAATGCAAGATTAGAATGGAAGACCATCTCAAGGAAATTCGGGATCCAATATGGAGTCGATTAGAAAGGATGTAACAAATGGGGTATATATCAAAATTTCTGTTCCTTAAGAAGCGTCACATCAAAAATAAATTTTTAAGACAATCAATTGTAGAACATACAATACAATAGGTTGTTGTCACAGCCCTCCACCTCTAATATGTTACCCCAAAATTAGCCAGTTGGCTCAAATACCATAAAAGGAGAATCCATGCATGTGGATGGAATAAATTTACCAAAGGAAGCATTAATTGGAGATAGTTTTAGACTGGACTCCAAGTGTACCAGGCAGAACAGTAGAAACAGAGGCCCTATACTAAAGCTGAGTCACAAGGGAAAAACGAAATAGTCAACTTTATATAGGAACCTTAATAAATTCAAAAAAGATTCAAGCTTTTTAGAAAATCATTCAAACCCATAGGTGGAGACCTCACTCTAGGGCAAGCCATGGATCAATTTTGAAAGAATACACCCCTTGTGAGAATCATCTAAGAATCATCTGGAACGGACAAAGAACGGATATATATAGAACAGATAAACATAGAAAAATTGCACTTGATTCTCCTTAAGGGAATTAATACAAATAAAGAAGGAATAGAAGCATTACAATAATATTTTTATTAGATAGTCCAAAATGCATCTATGTTCCCATCACCAACTTGGATGAGTGTCCCTACTTTGAATATAACATTTAAACGCAAGTAGCAGTCTAATAGCTTGGTAAAAGAGTAGTATTCTTTCACATATCAAGAATCTTAGGGAAAAGGGCCTTGTAGTTGTGCACCCTAGCTTTCAGTCTACTTAGCATCATTTAAAGTCAAAATTTCATTATAGCTGTCTTAACATCTTGCCTAGCTATACCTATTGTGTAGATATCTAATTCATTTTTGGGTATCCACATTATCATAGCTTTCACAAATTGTCAAAAGAGGCTTTCTAAACCCACGAGCCATATTAGATACTTGTGACACATAACCCTTGAAACTGATCATCTCATTTATTGAGTATTATTTCCCCTAATCCTTTTCAAAAGATCACCTAAATCATTCATATATTCTTATTTACAATCTCTCAATTACTTAATCTGTAGGAAGACACCGAACAAATAAAATAAGTTAACCATAAACAAGCTATTTTGACAATATATTATCAACATTATATGGGCGCTAATTTATTACACAAAACCCTAAATGTAGCTAGCAAATTCACCTTCGCTTCAAAATACCCGGAAAGTTCAGGAAAGATGGCCAATACCCTTGGTGTCTTCTTCCTTGGTATGCCATGTCACAACAAATAGATGCGAGTGCAAATCACATAGTAAAATGTCGCTGAAAACGATATCAGCTCATACACGTGGATGTCCTTGCTAATGTCTGTCAATTGGATAAACTTCTAATTCCCATCCTTGATGAGTGGACAAACCTCTGTTCTTGATCAATCAAGTGGCATTGGTTTCCTTTGTTATACTAACATCGGAAATATAAAACAAATTGAATATGAATCTGGATTGTTACTCAATGCTCAAACATGTAAATGCATCTCAAAATCTTCTTTGTAAATCATGTAAGCGCTCAACCCAAGAATTATACAAATATCCCATAATACTACTTTTCTATGGAAGACGCATACGAGAGTTATTCTTTCCTTCATCATTGGTGTTCTCATGTAGATTCGTCTTCCCCTTTTGCTTGCGATTTCTTGTTTTTTCATTTCCATGCTATATATGTGACGATGTAGATGGAGTTCCCAATATTTGCCATCTAAATGTCCACTAACCTTACAATGAGTACAAAAAATGGTAGACTTGCATATGCTAATATGGGCTTACTTTGCACCTCCTAGGTCTTATTCTTCTTGTTTGCTTGAAGAGCATATTCTTTCTTTCCTATATTTCTTAAAGACCTTAGGATCCTTAGTGGTTACTCATTTGAACATACTCTTCACAAAAAAGTGTTAAGGAATATCCACAATGGGATACGTATGCAATCCATTGTTAAGGAATATCCACAATGGGATACGTATGCATATTGTGGATTGAGAGGTTACTCATTTGAACATAGTCTTATAGTGGTTATTTATGCATCAAACCATAATGGGATTATGAATTTGCATCACTAATTAGGTTCAATTGCTTGAATTCCATGTTTAATGCTTTGAATTTGAGTCTTTTGGTGTTGTTAATTGAATTTCATTGGAGTATGCCTTTGATTGGTCAATACCTTGTTTAATTTGCTTTGTTTCATTGTTATTTGATCAATTTAGCTAACATACTTACATTTTGTCACGCTCATTGGGACCCCACATCCCTGATTTAACAATCTTTTTGAGCTTTATCAGATTGTAGGTTTAGGAGGACAGTTCGACGCTATTGTCAGAACAATGCGACACTTATGTCTGACAGTGCAACGCGTCTATCCAAACAGTGTGATGCTTTTGCACTTTAAAAGAGAGCTAACTTTGCAGGGTTTCATCCAATTTCATTTGATTTTTTGGCTAGCCCTAACTATCTTTTGTGATCTATTTTCTGGTTTTTTGGAACTAATTATTTGCAGGAAGCTCGAAAATCATTGGAGAACTCGAAAGTCAAAGCATACTAATGTTTATCTTGCAGATTTTTGTTAATCTAGGATCAAACATTTAAATTTTGGTGTTCTAAAATGAAGTCATCTTCCCTTGGTGCACTAAAATAAACACTACAACTTGAACATTTATTTTTGGTGCTCTAAAATGAAGTCATTTTCCTTTAGTGCTCTAAAATGAACAAGACAATTTGAACACTTCAATTGGTGTTTAAAAATGAACCACACATTTCAATCTTTGGTGCAATTAAAATGAACATGTGTGCTTTGTCTTCCGTGCATGGTAAGCTAAGGTACGTATTCTCTCCCCTCGTGCCTTGTGCGAACTTGGGTGAAGAGAAATTCTTTGAATTTGCATTTTATTTCTTTTAAACACTGAAGGAGTTGTACATGTATCCACTCCCCTTGCGCTACGTGTGATCTTAGGTGATGAGAAATAACATCAATCCTTCCTATTGTTAGGAGGCTTGTTTGGGAGTACACCCCAAGGTTCGACCTCAAGCATGTTTTTTTCGATGAGCTATATCAAAGGGGCAATAAACAAAAGTTGAGTTCTAACCACGTATGTAACTGCTAGGCATTCCTATGTGGTCCCAGGTGATTCTGGTTACAAGATGATGATATTTCAGTATCATGCTTATGTAGCTAGTGGTGTTCATGGAGTTCTACCCACTACGAACCTTGTTATTAGAAGACTATGAGCCATTTGTAGGCCATCTTCTTAAGGAGGTGCAATGCGACAGGATCAACACATGAAGTTGCTTGCCATGTACTAATCTTCATTGAGGCAACAAAACCTCTTGCAAGGAACTTTTCCTTCCGAGGTAAGAGGTGTCAAGGGGGTACATGACCTTGGCATACTCTAGTTGTTCATTTGTTGAGGTGTATTTTATCAGTGAGGTTGAATTAAGAAGATAATTAGATCTACCATTAAAAACAGGTTGTGCTTCATGGCGTGTTTTTATTGTGAATACCATTGTGAAACCAATTAGTATGGCCTTGTGGAAGAATGCACACAAAGCATCTAAAATACCAATTGAGTCAGTTTACATGTTGTTTACTGTGTTTTTGCAACATCCAAATTTCAAACACCTAGGTCAAATTACACATCAAAGATCCTTTGAAAAATCAACGCTTTTGTCTTGACAGTGTGACACCTTTGTGCAAATCAATGCTTCTATTTTTATTAAAATAGTGCTTTTGTTTGCACATCGATGCTTTTGCACATCTTGACTCGTTTGTCAGGGTAAATGGGCATTTACAAATCAATGTTTTTGTTATGACAATCTGACACTTCTGTCAAGCTTCGACACTTTTGTAAATACTTAGCTTTTGTAGCGAGCAATGCAACGATATTGTTAAAACAACTTGATTCTTTTGTTCAAACTTCAAAACATTCCCTGATTCTGTATTTTGGTTCACAAGCACAAAATGGTCTAAAATTAATGCAAAACAAATGTATGATCACTTGTATCTATCAAAACAACAACAAACAAATCTTGGTTCATCATCATTTTGGGCTTATTAAAACACTTCCTAGGTTATCATTGGATCAACTCATACCAAACATCACACCATCAAACATTTCACTTCAAAACAACTTAATGTTTTGACATAGATCATTTGGACCTTGATATTTCATCCTATAATGGCTCTATGCTTGAGAACAATCTCTTTTCAAGTATTTGGTTAAGTTAGCAACATCATCATGAGAAAACTTACTTTGAAGTCATAAGTCTACTCTCAAAGTTTGTAAGTTCATCATCATCCTCAAACATATCTAAGCAAAAGATCTAGTCTAAACTTTGTCAAAATTGAAAATTTCATATCCTCCATCCATCCACACAAATCATTCTACATTGGTCCTATACCTATCAAAGTGTCATTATTAGGAAAATTTAAGGCAACCAAAACATTTCAACAAGGTCATTTGTATCTAACATCTCCTAGCATTGACCCATTCCCTCATCATTCAAACATTGATCTTAGGTCACTTAGGAGTCTTTACAAATCCAACCTTGAAATCAACAAAAACATGTCAATATTAATCAACTATCCAAACTCACTTCCATATAATCCATACATGGGGTCATCATATCCTACTAGGTTCAATGACAACAACTATGCGATATCGAATGACCATCATCATCATATCAATATCCACATCAATCACAAATTCAAACACAACATCAACAATCAACACAACAACAACAAACCTTACAATCCAACATCACCACCAAATGTGAATGCACTCCTTTAGGGGAGCCAATTGAGTTGGTGTTAAACAAGCTATTCCATGCTAATCTTATCAATCTTCCAAAGTCGCTAGGTAATTACAAACCTCTCTTCAAATACTCATGGTATGATGATAAGGCTTATTATGAGTACCAAAGAACAAAAGGTCATGAAACATCAAATTGTATAAAACTCAAGAACCTCATACAAGACCTCATTGATCAAAGGGCAATAATTGTTGAGGATAACCTTCAAGATTCATGCACCAATAATCACATTGATGATGTCTCTACCTCACCCAATAAGAATGTTGACATACATGAAGAATCTTATTCAAAGCGTGATCAAGATAATCCACCAATGTCTAGTAATGATCCATTTCAAGACATATTAACATCATTTGACCTCATGGTGTCACACATTAATTCAAATAATCACATTGACAATGTCTCTAACTCACCTAGTGAGAAAGTTGACATACATCAAGAATCTTTTCCAAAGCACAATCATCTTCCTTTATCGGTGTCTAGCAATGGTCCATTTCAAGACATATTAACATCATTTGACCTCATGGTTGAAAATATTGAAGAGATTCATAATACAACACTTGATTCAAATCCCCTTGATGATCAAGAAACCCTTAAATCGATGCTCATACCCAATGAAGAAAATCTAAGACAAGAGCTATCACCCACATGTCCACATTTTGAAGACATTCAATAGTCCTTTGAAAGCAATCCATTCTTTGAAATCAATCCATGTCAAGAACATAATCCAAAGCATACCGAAGATAACTCCGAACTCAGTCAAGATCAAGAATCCATATCACCAAAATACTACGATGACTTAATGGGTGTCTTCCAAGCCATACAAAGTTCTTCAAAAGAAGACCATATCCATACACCAAACATTCATACATCTAACCATGAGACACATGCTTCCACAAATATGATCTTCCAAAACAAGAGTCTCCTACTCTCAACATCATTACTAATGAACAAGAGTTTCCTACTCTTAACATCCTTACAAAAGATCAAGCAATGGCAAAATCCATAGAATTTCATAGTAATCATGAAGAGGATTTCTACATCGACTATGAATCACACATCTTTTGAAGAGCAATCAAGATTAAATGTTTCTACTACCATTGACGATTCACAGGAGAGTAGAGAAGGATTAGGCCTACACGAACAAGGTGTCCTAGAACTAGTACAGATTTCCAACAATCCTGAGCAACAGGGTCTTGGTTATTCAACAATCAGGGAATCTAATCATGTCAGTGATACATCAATAATACTGAGGGAAACTTTATCTAATGCAAACATCAACATGGGGAGCATGAAGAGTCCTAATGATAAAACAAATGCCAACACTACAACCATCCATGTCATGAATCGTCATCCTCAGATATTTCCACCCACTAATTGGGACCAACAAAAAGAGGAAAATCTATATCAAAGAAAAGAGCAAGTCATCGAAGCAAAAGAATCGGAAAATCAAAATGGACAAATAAAATTCAAATGGATTCTAAAGAAAAAACAAGGAAATAATCCCAATCAAACTCCATTAATCAAATAAACTATGGGGCAAAATAACAAAAGGAATTTCATCCATTAAAAATGTCCATCAATGCAAAAGAAGGCTTCAAAAGTGACATACAAAGTATATCAAGAAGTTGGTCCTAATTCCACTCGAATCTCCATACCCTTCATTACACATCATCCCAAGTTTGGAGAATCAAAAATTCCAAACTGTCGACCAATCCATCTGCATCTCATACATCTCATCACATTCCACCATCCACTTCAGCATCCATAATATCCAAATCTCACATTGACCGTGTCTTGGTAGCAACACTTTATCATAAGGACTTTAAGGGCACTCTATCACAATGTGTGCATATGGGTGAGGTTAACTTTGGTATTTACAAAGAAGACAAAAACATTTAGGGGTTACATACAAGCACCTATATCTTGGCAAAGAAACTCCTTCAGGCAAGACATCATTAGCATATCTTGATAGTAGTACCGTCTACATCAACACCATCGGGTGGTGAGACATGATCATAAACATTTAAAAATACTAAAAATAAAAAAAATCAAAAATCAAAATCAAAAAATAAGAAATGGTAAAGAGAAAAACCGTCCTCCAGTGAAAACCATTTTGGTGGTGCTTTAGGTCAGTACCATGATGAAAACTTGGAAAACAAGTGTCATGTGTAGAATCAAACATCTACGTACATCATCTTAGGTGGAAGCATCTCATCCCCTTCATGATAAATCCAACATTCCCTCCATCATAATCCATCCAGTCCTTCTTCATCCAAATATGTAAAATTCTCTTGATCTTGACAAAGGTTCAGTGTACACTTCAACCTTGCTTAGGGAAAAATATTGGCATGGTCTTGATCATTGATCCTATTTTATCCCCTAAAGTCCCATGGCCTATATCTAAGCACTATTTTGATGATTCTATCACGAGAAAATATTGCGTATCCTTCGCATGCATCCACTCATGAAATATCAAACATTGCTAGACACTGGGGACAGGTGTAAGGAAATACTCTAGTGTGGAAATTGCTTTACTAATGTCAATTCACATGAGAATAATGTAGGAGTACTTTTAATTTCAAACTATAGAGCATTAAGATTCACACATACAAGAATAGACAATAATATCAACAGAGAATAGACACCAGCTTTACGTGGGAAAACCCTTTCAGGAGAAAAACCCACCACCAAAGAGAAGTCACTTTATTCACAGTAAAAACAAATTACAATAAAGTTACAAATCCCTTCTTCACAGGTATTAGTTCTCTGATATTACACATCATTACAATCATCCAACCACATAGTCAATCGCAACACTGTTACAATGTTCTTTCAACATACAGTCCGCTCAACACACAAATCCCATTGGTATGTCATTCTTCTTATTTGCTATATTCACTCTGACCCTTCAATTTCCAGGAATCTACTGTCCAAATTGATTCGGTTCGCTCAACTGCCAAGAAGCTCAACCATTGACATTATCCCACATTGGTACGAAATATTAACAGTCATTAGTTTATAAACAAAAGCTTGAATACTTTAGGTATCCATGAGTTAGCCCTTTTGATTACCAACTCACTCGTACACCCGCGGTCAAACCAACCATCGACATGGCCCCACAAAAGTGAACTCCCATCGGTGCGTTGCTCAAAATGATAACTTCATAACCACCGCATACAAGTTATGAATTTACCAATCCCTGCAACCATTGTCACCCAGTCGAAGAAAACTCAAACTTCATAACCACTGCATACAAATTACCAATTCCCATGACAAGCCGATACCACTATCACTTAGTTGGGGAAAACACAAACTTCATAACTCCCATTGTTGGTTACAAGTTTACCAAACCCCGTGACAAGCCGATACCATTGTCGCCTAGTCAAGAAGTTACGAAACTTCCAAACTCCACGAATTAGGTTACAAGTTATAGAAATCATCGATGTCACGACAACAAAGGAGTTCGGTCAATCGGAAGGTTATGAAACTTCCAAACTCTGGCGATCGACCGACAAAGAAGACTTGAATAGAGATACAAGCCAACAAGTTGAGGCACAATTTCCAACAATCTCCCACTTGATGAAGACTTACTAGCTTCCCCCAAACTCGAAGTTAATGAAGGTCATGGGCTCCAAGGCCCATCGAACTGGCACACCACCTATACTTATTCGTGCTCACGGGCTTTGTCAACGCATCTGCAACATTTTCTAGAGTATCCGCCTTTTCTAAACAAACCTTTCCATCCTCCACCATATCTTGTACAAAATGATATTGCACATCAATATGTTTTGTCCTAGCATAGAAAGTTGGATTTTTCACCAAACAAATAACACTCTGACTGTCACAACAAATTTTAATTTTCCCTCTATTAAACCAAATGTCAGAACACAAATGCTTTAACCAGATTGCTTCCTTACAGGCATGTGTTGTAGCCATGTATTTTTCCTCCATAGTGGACAAAGCGACTACAGCTTGCTGCTTGCTCATCTAACTAATTGCACCACCATTCAACATGAAAATGTATCCATTGGTGGATCTTCTACTATCAACACCCCCTTCCCAATTAGAATGCACATAGCCTCGAATGTTGATAGATCTATTTGAAATAGATGAGTTACCATGATAACACAAAGCATACTAAGAAGTACGTTTTAAATATCTAAGCACTCTTTTCATAGCATCCCAATGTGGTCTTCCTGGATTTTCCATAAATCTACTAAGTACTCCCACTGCTTGGGAAATGCCTGGCCTTGTACAGACCATTGCATACATTAAATTTCCAACAACACTAGCATAAGGCACTCTGGTCATGTCCTCCATCTCAGTAGGAGATTTTGGACAATCTTCAACAGATAGCTTCGTTCCCTGCAAAATTGGAACTAGTTGCTTGCAATCAGTCATACAAAATCTCTCTAGAATAGTATTAATGTACTTACTTTGGCTGAGCCAAAGTTTTCTACTCTTTATGTCCTTGGTTATTTCCATCCCCAAAATATACCTAGTTGCACCAAAATCTTTCATTTCGAACTTTGCAGACAATTGAGATTTAAGATCAGAAATCATGAGCTTACTATTCCCGATGAACAACATGTCATCCACATACAGGGAAATAACTAAGACACAATCACTTTCAGATTTGAAATGCACACAGTGATTAGATTTTGATCTTACAAATCCCAAAGACAAAACAAATGTGTCAAACTTTTGGTACCACATTCTAGGAGATTGTTTTAATCCAC
>VDFB02358134.1:239312123-239434927 GCA_007258455.2 Sequoia sempervirens
AATATCAATACAATGCTAATCTATCCATCTCATTCTTCTACTTCTACTTCTATCTATTTTATTATCTCATTCTTCTACTTTTATCTTTACTAACCATTCCTATCCAAGTATCAAATCTATTTGATATATATATGAGGCTACCCATAGTTGATGAGTATGTATACATCATAAAAATATGTCTACATCAAATATTTGAGCCTCCTAAGACTTATTTTTCGTCCTTTATCTAGTAGAAATACCCCCTTAATCTTTTCACAATCTCAATCTATAAATTATTTTTCTGCTCGATCTCTTGAGGGTGCAACACACTAGTATTCTTTCGTCCACTAGGGCACAATGGGGCATAAAAAACAATCATAATTTTTTTAAATTTTCTTTTGAGCAGTATCAATTCTTTGAAGCAACACAACAGGTGTCTCACTTCAAAGAGGGGCAAAATGTAGACAACTAAAAATATCCGAAGTATATCACACATCTTGATTCAGCTTACTAACATCATTTCTCACATAATTCACCTAATTTTTATATTTAATTAAATAATGTCCAATTATTTAGTTGAATTCACCTTATTCTCCTTTTAATTGAATAACTAAGATTATTTAATTAATTCATCATTTTCTCTCCTTTTGATTAAATAATGCCAAATTACTTAATTGAAACACTAATATACCACTTGATTAAATAATTCCTAATTATTTAATTAAAGTTCTTAATTCCTCAACTTGCACAATTAAATGATTTTCATGATTATTTATGTGACTAATTTTCCTCCAACCCTCCAATTTGCATAAAGAATGTTCCACATGGAATATCCCTTTTCAAATTTAAATTCTTCCCTCCAACTCAAAATTTCTCCAACATGATTCTTAGAATTAAGGGATGATGTTAAGTCTCTCATGAATTATGAACCCTTGATCTAATCATTGATCCATGTCTCATGGATTATCAACCACTTGATCAATCCTTGATCCACACTCACCTCTTCAATTCAATTTCATCCATTGATCACAATCTCAAAAATCTATAAATACCAATCCTTTTTCATATCAATTCAATTCACAATTTTCATAGCAAATTTACTCTCTAGGATTTAATACTCATTTCTTGAGCATTCTAGAGCATCTCTTGTGAATCAATCTTCATAAATCATCTCCAATCAATCTTTTACAAGGGATGATGCCTAAAATTGAGCAATCCACAATAGGATTGAGAGGTTTGCATCACTAAATTGGTTCAATTGCTTTGAATTTCATTTTTAATGCTTTGATTTGAGTCTTTTGGTGTTGTTAATTGAATTTCATTGGAGTATGCCTTTGAAAAAATTAGTATCTTGTTTAATTTTCTTTGTTTCACTATTATTTGATCAATTGAGCTAACATACTTGTGCTAGATAACCTTTTGGAAGATTTATTTGTGACATAACTTTTTAAGGAAGATTTCAAGCATTGTATAGGTTTTGGTTGTTTGTTTTTGCTATTTATAGGTTTTATAGTCTATAAAATAAAACTATCTAACTGTCAGGACACTTAGTCAAATCAAGTCTCCTCTTCATTCCACATGGACTAGATGGAACTATATCATGTTGTAGAAGAGTACAAGAAACTTGAAACTAGATAAAGTTAAAGAAATTTTGATTTAATTTAACATAACTGATAAAATCATGAAATAAAATTTTTAAATCTAAACAACCGAAAGTATGCATAAATTATCGTTTGATCATCTGAATACATTGGCACATTTTTTTCAATGGGTCGTATAACTATCGATTGAGGGCCAAATGATTGAGATGATAATTCCTAGATATTCAAATAAAGCAAACAACCTAGGTTAGAAAATACTAGTGATAAAAGTGATTTTAATTGAATATATAAATTTAAAAATACATAAACATTGTATAGGAAATTTAGTAAATTTTAGGACCTCAAACGATATGGGCTCATGGTCATGACCCCGATCAAAAGCCTTCCTAGCACCTATAAGGATACTGCTATCATCCTGCAGATATACATCATGATACATCAAAATAATCATAGTACATCTAGTGATTTTTTATAGCACATGTAAATTTCAAACTTAGATAACTTTTGAAAACATGCACCAAAGATGGCCCATGCATAAAAGTTGATGATGACTCAGGAGTGCTCACCACACCTTGTGGTTGGTTAGTCATGGATATCACATGACCTCCCTGCATAGATACAATATATTTTTTCACACATGTGTACAATTTCAAATTAAATTAGATAATATGGACATAAATTAAAATATATATCGGTTTACCTGAGTGTAAGGTGTACCCACTTGTACATTTGTCTTTAGAGATGGAAAATATATCAACATACTTGATCCCAACTACTAACACCATTTCATCTTGAATCACCCTTTAGTCTAACCATTTAATCAAATACCCTTATTTGATTAAATTCATCAATTTTCCTATCTTAATTAAATGAATCATTTTATCTAATTATGTCTTTCTATCTTGTTAATTAAATCAACCCATCTGATCTAATTAACCCTATGTCTATATTTAATTAAATAATTCATTTTATTTGATTAAATCTCTAAAGTCTATTAAATTAAATAAATTAAACCTTTTTTAATTTAAGCTAACCAATCATCCTCTTTTGTTAAATAAATCAAAATATTTATTTAACTAAGTCTAAAATCACTTTCTTCTCATATTTGATTTAAATTAACCTATAAATCTAAGTCAATTTTGTCACATCATCTAATCCTTCATTAAATTAATTAACCTTTGATTAATTTAATCATCATTCATATCCCATCCTCTAGCTTTTGCCACTTGCACATGAAAATAGATTTAATTCATTTATTAAATCTTTATTTTCTCTCAACATGGCATAATGGAGGAATATTCTCTCAAATTTGAATTCAAAATCCAAGCAGACTTTGTCCTTCCAACAAGGAATTTACTTTACCTATTAAGTCCTTTTGCCTTGAGCCAAGTGGTATTTAAGACATTTCATTTCCCTCTTACATTTCATTTCAACATTTTCAAATATCACCTAATTGCATTTATGGGCACATTCATCAAAATGTGCACATCCTCCATCCATTCACATTTAGACAAGTGGCACCTTGCCATTGGTTGAATGTTAGTCCCACATTGCTCCATTTTGGGCATTTCTCCATCCTATCATTCTATAAATAGGTCTCTTTCCTCATTTGATCATCCACAATTTTGTAAGGAAAGCAGAGGTGCAGAAACAACTTTCCTAATATCAATACCATAGGGGAGTAAGCAAATAGTACTTTTAATTTTCTAACTATAGTCCAATTAAGACACACATGAAGGAATAATAGAAATAGAGCAAATACACAAAGACAAATCAAACAACAGATTTTACGTGGGAAACCCTTTCGGGAAAAAACCCACCACACCAAGCTGTATCTCTTTGTATTACAGTAACAAAATTACATACAATCAGAAAGACAACTTTTTGGTGTTAGTCACAGTAGCTAATTCTCACTGTTCAACCAGTTACAGACAATGCTCTCTCTTCACAACTAGATTCTCTTGCTCTGTTCATTCCATACAAAACAGAATCAATCTACTTTAAATATTCTGTGCATCCTTATCCGCCAATGCCAACCATAGATAGTTTCCATTCGAGTCTTGATTTTTTCTTTGCATCCTATTTTTTTTCCAACGCTGCAACAGTTACAAAAAACAATCAACTTCAGTTTGAAAAAACACCTTCCTTTGATTGGACCAGCAAGATGCCACACAGGATGATCACACGGTCAACGACGTTCAACTTTGTTGGCATATCGGTGAGACACTCATAGTGTCTCCCCGATGCCACAAAGTTTCTCTATCGATATCGCTATAGCTTCCACGAGTCGGCAAGATGCTATAACAATAGTTACATGACATAACAAAACCATCGATATCCAATTCAATCCTATCGGAAAAGGTTTCCCTTATCGGCGAGACTCATATCGAATGCATAAGTCATAGTGATCAGACATTCCATCGACAAGACACTACGTCTTCGCCAAGACCTTCAGCTCACAACCTTGTGCTACCCCAAAGTCTTTCACCTATCGGTAAGACCCTTCATCTTCGCCAAGACCTTCTCCGAGCTCCCTAAGTCTTACCGAGTCGGAAAGACTTAAGCCCTTCGCCAAGATGTTACAACGGCCGAAGAAGTCATACCGAAACGCCTAGTAGTCGGCGAGACTACTCGCCTTTGCTAGGACTTCATACCGAAGTCCTAAGTCACACCAATGACTACCATTCGACAAGACCTATACCGAACGCATTACATCATCGGCAAGACATTTTAATGTCGCTGGGACATCTTATGGAAGCTATTGAGTTACCCTGATAACCTTTATGTTAACCCGACATCGGCGAGACATTTTGCAGATCGCCAAGACTTTATCCCGAGAGCCTTGAGTTTTGTCGATGACCAAAATGTTGTCGGTGAGACTTTCACCGTTCGTTGGGACTTCTCCCCAACACTCGTGAGTTAACCCGATAAGATCAAAACTATCGCCCAAGGATCTCCATTCGCCAAAAGGTCATGCCGAATGCCGAAAGTCACAACGATAGTCTTGTCGGCAAGACATCAACCCTGTCACGATGATATGATCATTTTAGAACTTCAGAACAGTTAGTCGGCCAGGCATCCGTGATGTCACACCAAATTTTCCTTCAAGGAGTTTCTTGTCATTAAGAATTGAGGCACAAATTCCAACAAATTTGAGAAAAGTTATTATACTCAAATCCATAGAAATTCTCATCCATCTTTATCCAATCTTAGCTAGGTTATGCAGATTTTCATCTTGGAGCATACTTCAATCATCAACAAAGTGGATCACATCATCATCATCAAATCATCAAAAGGTTGCATAGGAGTTGGGAAAGGGCCAATTTCCACATCAAATTGGCACCAACTCCCCTAAGAGATTAAGAGTTTGTTTTGTATTTGGATAGGATTTAACATCTTTGGTTTATGCTTGTTTATGTTCTTCATTTCATTTCCTTTTCTTTGCAATTCAAATGGATTTCTTGGGGAATCATGATACTAACTTGCATTTGATCTAATATGGTGTTTGTTTCTTGTGTTTATGTAGGTTTGGAATCTTGGTTCACATTTTGGTGCTAGGAGGGCTGACCATAAGTTCTAATCACATTTTTTCACCAAATTCTATGTTTTTTTGTTGTTTTTGTCTCTACAGGGAACTCCATTGTTGACAGACTAGTGTCGTAGTTTGGAACCGCTAGGACTCCAATGTCGCTATATCACATTGCTACAAACTTCAAACTCCGATGCTCTTTGTTTCCCGCTCAAGATTCAAATTTCCAAAGTGCACTGCTAAGTCTTTTTTGCCTGTTGGAATCTTTCCAAACTTCAAACTCCACCACTGGCTCAAATAGCGACACCTTCATGCTCTTTTTCCCCATTGTAGAGTGATGTTGACTGGTAAGCGGTGCCATATAGCGCCGCTAGAAGGCTTCAAATTGTGACGCCTTCATGGGTTGCACTGCTGAAGGGAAGTAAAAAGTGAAAATTAGTTTTATGACATGTGCTTTTTTTTTCAAATTTTGATCATTTGGATTATTCTCTGACCTCCTGACCTTTGTTTTTGTAGATCTAATTGGTTTTTTCTTATAGGTTGGCTTGATTAGAAATGAAGAAGAAAAGAAGCATAATGACATCATCACATGATACCAAGTGTTTTTAAACACTTTAGCATTTGTTTAACACTTGTAAAGGATTCAATATTTTCTCTAAGAAATTTTGTTATCTTTCATGCTTAGGACCTACTAATTTTCCTTTTGAGCTCTAAAAAGAACACTTCAATTTCTTGTTACAAAAGGGCTTAAAATGAACTTTAGGACACAAACTTACTAAATTTGGTTTTCATATTTAACAATTGAACAAGACAATCTTCACATTTTATTTGGTACTTAAAAAGAAGTCATTATTGCTTTGTGGGTCTTAAATGAACATGTGCTACTTTTTTTGTGATTACTTACTCAAATTAACACCATTGAAAAGACGTATGTGCTTCTCTCACGCCTCATGGTGATCTTGAGAATCAAAAGGATTTTTGGTGGTCTTAAGTTGGGATAAAGTGATTGCCTCCACATTTCATTTTGGGATTAAAATTGAACAAAACATCTTGCAAGTGTAAGTGGAACCTATTGTGTGTGTTCTCTGTTTGTTTCTAAACAAATGTTGATCAAACTGCGAATATGTTTTCTCTCCATTTTTTTATCTTAGAGGGCCTACCTTGGGGAAAAAGTACTCACCCAAGGGAACGACCCAACCGGTAACACATTAAATTCAAGTGTATTTCCAGCTGGGATATAAAAGTGGGTACTAGAACAAAGGCCAGTATCACGCAGTTAGCTCTAATGAGAAGGGAAAAAATGGTCTCTCGCCTCGATGGGTCAACTCCTACGAATGAAAAGTTTGAATTAAAACTTTTGTTGTAGAAAGGCCAAAATCCCAATCTATTTGTTGGTGCAAGAACGGTCATTTTGAAACCACCCCACACTTTTACGACTTTCAGTAGAGATGGAAGGTATGTCATGGGAGATTCATGGGTACTGATGCTTGGTTGCCTGGAAAGAAGTGTCGAGCCATGGAGGGGAGCTAGTGGGGTCAAGCATCTAACCATCCGCTGAAAGTAAGCATAGTTGGACTTGTCCAAGTGGAGACTCAACAATTATTGTCTCAAATATCCATAGGGTTGTGTAGACATCCAAATTTGGACACTTAATTTATCCAAATTTATCACTTTTCTTCTAAACATCCTCTTATCTGAGTTAATTAAGTAATATTACTATTATTTAATTAATATCTTTAATTCTGCTAAATCCCTAATTAAATACCTTACCCCCCTTAATCCTCTTTTCATCAAATAAATTAAATAAATATTATATTTATTTAATTCCTCACATGTCATTTTCATCTAATCCTAATCCATTTCCTAATCTCTTCATTAAGGATGTGCACATGCCTAATTCTTGATTAGGATGGGTCACATCCTCCAACTTTTGCAAGTTGACTTTTAATCTTAATTAGCCCCTAATTATCTTCTAATTACTGATTAATTAAGCCTAATTATTCTCCAAGGAATTTTTAATTCCTTTTTATTCTTCCTAGATTCCCCTCTTTTATATGTGAATTTTTAATTCACATTCCATCTTTCCAAGGCTTCTAGAACCTTGGACTTGTCACAATCTCCACATGTGACCAAGTCCCACCTTTTTAGAGCCCATCTTTTATCTTTTAGACTTTCCTAGGAATGCGAATTTTTAATTCACACTTATTTTCCCAACCACCTTTCCTTTTCCCATGTAGATTTTGAGGAATTCCAAAATTTCTCAAATGTCTTTCACCCCCACTTGAGACAAGAAATACCTTTTTGTGGAAATCTCTCACTCCCAAAGATGCATGTCCTTTTCCACCTCATGTACTTTCTTGACAACTCATCCATCTCATATCCCCTATGGCCATTTCACCCTCCACATGTCAAGATGTGAGGGCTTGTGGGTTCTCAACCCACCATAGCCCTTCATCTTGACCTTGTTGGATCAATCTTGACCATTGAATTCTCTAGAGAATTCAAGATCCTCTATAAATACCCCCTCCTAAAGGGCATTTGGAGAACACTTTGCATTTTCATAACTACATGCTGCCAATTTGAATTCACAATTATTTACCATCATCTAGCCATCTTTTTAATAATTTGCACATTGAATCTTGAATTTTAGTCATTCAAGCAATCATCTAAAGAGCACACAATCAATTCCAAGCAAGGGCCAATCAAAGAGATATCAACAGCAAGGAAGGTGAAGCTGTTTGTATTTCATTTCATTCATTTTCCTTTTCGTTATATCACTCTTTTGGCTAATCTTGAGGTGTCCTTGGTATTTTGTCATTCACATTTCTTAGTCATTTCACACATTTAGAGTGGGATAGATATCAAGGTATCACATTTCTGGCACGCCCGGTGGGACCCACACATGGGTCTTGCATTAATGTCTCTTTTGGTTAAGAATTTTGTAGGAAAAGCTCGCAAAAAGGCAACAACGCCCTCTACTTTACCGCAGAAAGGTGGTAGCACCCTCGCAGAAAGGTGGTAGTGCCCCTACAGAAAGGCGGCAGCGCCCCCACAGAAAGGTGGTAGTGCCCCTACAGAAAGGCGGTAGCGCCCCCACAGAAAGGCGGTAGCGCCCTCTTGGCCACCTGAAAGTTTTATTCTCTCTAACACGATTGCTGCAATTAGGGATACGTTTAGAAGGTTTTACTAACACTTTCCTTGCAGTGGGAGGGGCACAACTTTCCATTTTTTTAAATCTGACAAAGTTTGTTGCAGAAAGGCGGTAGCGCCCCCGCAGAAGGGCGGCAACGCCCCAAAACAGCACAGTTTGGAAGGTAAAATAGGCGTTTTGGCCTCGTTTTTCTCTAGTTTTTTGCTATTTTCACGTGATAACTCTCTAACATTGTTCTGGAAAGAATATTATTATTTTTCATTGACGTTTTGCAGCATATTAGGGCGTTATTGATCAAAGAGCGAAGAAGAAGACAACTAACATTTGCTTGCAGGACCAACCATTTGATCAGATTTTTAAAAACTGTCTTTGCTGTTTTCGAACATAGTCTAATTAGGGGGATTAAACCTCATTGCTTGCTGTTGTTGTTTGTTCTTGAGTTACCCAAGGGGATATTAATTCATTTTCACTTTCCCTTTGCACTTCGTGTGAGCCTGGGGAGTAGTTGGAAACAGTTAGTATCTTCTTTTTAGTGGGACCTGCTTGGGGATTTCATCACCTCAAGGGACGATTCCAACCACGCGTACCGGCGGGATATATAGAGGGGGGAGAACGAAAGTTGTACCCCAATCTAGTTGCATCGTAATTGGCGGAGCGTCGAAGCTAGGGTGATACCTAGATAGACGTGAAGAGTTGGTCCGAGCCTTTGAGTATCTCGCTGGGGTTCCTGACTCACGCCTGTGACGGACTGGTGTTCACGGTTGTGCCTCACGTACCGAGAGTATATCAAGAACTCCCTAGAAGCCTTGTGCATCCTAGATCAAGACTTTGCCTTGCCATACCCATAATATTAATCATAGGATTGTGCTTGCTTGAAGTGTTTTCTTGTAAAAAATCTGTCAAACTTTTGATACTTTGGACTTGTTTTATCATTTTGTGTCCTTGCTATAGCCTTTTCCATCGAAACCAAACTTTGTCTCCTCGCAGAAAGGCGGCAGCGCCCCTGCAGAAAGGTGGTAGCGCCCCTGATTTACTGCAGAAAGGCGGTAGCACCCCTGATTTACTGCAGAAAGGCGGTAGCACCCCTGATTTACTGCAGAAAGGCGGTAGCGCCCCTGATTTATTGCAGAAAGCTATCTACGCCCCTGCAGAAAGGTGGTAGCGTCCTTGATTTACTGCAGAAAGGCGGTAGCGCCCCTGATTTACTGTAAAAAGCTGTCTACGCCCCTGATTTTGCTGTCAACGCCCTAATCTTTGCTGCAGAAGGGCGGATTCGCCCTCCTGAACACCCGAAATTCCTCCATTCGGACCCATTTTAGTCTCTAAACCATCATTTAACCATTCCCAACCATTACCTCATCATCCCAAGCCTTCGTTTTGTCATTTTAAACCTTCAAAAACCCCTGTTTGACCATTTTAAACTTCCATCTCATTATTCCAAATTTTCGTTCAACCATTCTAAATCTCCATACATTCTCCACAATTATCCTTAATCCCCTATCCATTCTAATTTCTCCCTAATCCACCAATAATTTCTTACCATTTGCATCTCCAAACATCACCCATAACCAAACTGTCCTAACCTTGTATTACAAGGCGGTTACCCAAATTGACCATAGCACTTGAAGTTGATTATTAGTCTTTAACTTCAACCCCAATCAATTCGCTTCCATCTTGAGGTGAATTCGGTGTTGTAAGTTATCATCCTCAGCCCAATCAATCCATTCCTATCTTAAGGTGGATTTGGTACCATAATCATCCTCTTAATCAATCAAAGCTCTAGGGTCACTAAAGGTAACCTCTTGTGATCAAGCTTAAAGTATCTCTCTCACATCTTCCATCATCCAACCATACCCATCCAATCATCCAAATCTATCAAAACCAATCATTCGATCAAATTGTCTAATCAATCAAATCACATCCGTTCAACCAATGCTATCATACTGTTCTTAATAATCCAATCCAATTCAATCAAAATCCAATCTTTCCAAATCCAAATCCAATCCCGTCAAAATAAAAATCAATCCCATCGCATCATTCGATCATCCTAATTTGAACTTTAATCCAATCCTAATCTGAGCTTAACTTAAATCCTGATTTGAGCTTTAGTTCATCTCTGTCCAAAATATTTGATCCATTCTATTTATCCTTTCATCATCATGAATCCTCATCCTCCATCAATAGTAGTCAAGGGAAACCCTAATTACGTGGACGACGATAACGAAAGTCTTGTCGATCAAGAAGAATATGGCATAGATCCCCTTGATGCTATCATCACTTAGAAGTCGATCCACTTTTCTATTAACGACCATCTCTTTCCTAGCGATCTCTATGAGAGTTCTTTATCCATAAGCCGACCATGTTTCGAGGTTCTTTTGATACTGGATATCTATTTATTTATCCTTTATCTCTTCGACGAGATTATCCTTTATATTAACATCGAGATCCTTTCGATCTCGACGACATATTATTCCGAGACTTTATATTGTCCTTTATCCGACCTCGCCGACCTTTCCGAGATGATCCGAGATCTATACCTTTACGGACCTCGAGACGAGCCTTTATCCGACCGATTATCCCCGAGATTTTATATTATATCTCGATCTCTTTCTTTGTCTCAATATACCATCGCCGAGGAGTCCTTTCTTGTCCTAATCCACAACCATGTCCCCTATCTTAATTCACCACTCCAATATCCTTAACCTAACCCTCCATCCAACCCTAGTCCTCCATCTACTCCTAGTCCCTCCATCCAATCCTATCTTCATCCATCTACTCCTAGTCCTCCATCCAATTCTAATCCCCCATCTACTCATAGTCCTACATTCAATCCCATTCCTCCATCTAACCCTAGTCCACCAATCCATAATCCCTCATCCATTTCTACCACCCTAGCCAAGCCAACCATATGCAAATCTCTCATTTCAGAAGTTCTCCAAGGACTTATTACAAAGAAGCCATCCCCAACTCCACATCTTGAAGTCATGGAACCATGTCATCTAGATCCATCATCCATGGTCACTAATGATGAGACCCTTCTCCATACCACACCTCTTATTGATGTTACCACCCCTAGTACTGCTCAAACCATTGAAACCATTGAACCCACTAAATCTATTGAACCCCCATCTCCTACTCCAAGAATCACCGAATCCATTGAAGACACCCAATTCCAATCCACTCCCTCTACTCCTAGATCCACCCAATCCATCAAAGACACCCAAATCCAATCCACTCCTCCCACTCCTAGTAGCACCAAAGCCCATTCCAATGAACCTCATGAATCTTCCATCTCTCCATCTTCCCCACTTGAAGAGTCCCAACAAGACTCCATTATCATGCCTCCCGCACACGATGAGTCATGCCAAGAGTCTAATCCAACGCATGCCAACATATCCTCTTTTCTAGATCAAGATCCTACCATCCCATCTAGTCCACCTCAAGATCACAGTCCCCCGTCCATTCCATCCCATGATCCCCTTGTCATTCAAGCTTCCACTACTCCATCTCCATCTCCATCACATGAGCCTACTACCACAAATCCAGATCCTATCATGGCCCCTACTCATGATCCTCCATCATCTCCTTCTCATGATCCCCCATCATTGCCTAAAAATGCTATCACCACACGACTTGCATATCCCCTTGGTCCTCTCACATTCCTCCATGGTGGTCTCCTCGCAGAAGAAAAACAAAGCATATACACCAACCTTCCTCTTCCACCTCATAATGAACTCGCATCATTCTTCCAGAATAACAAAAATCCTGTCCTAGATCGAATACTCAAGAGAATGAACTATCAAGGAAAAGGTTTAGGCCTTCATGTATGTAGTGAGTTATAGAGCCCATCCAAGCTAAAGCACATTTCAAAAATCCTTCAGCAAATTCCTGGATGTACTACCTTACTAAATGCAAATGCTGGCAAACCCTCCTGGATGTCCTCAACGAGCCTTTTCCAAAAAGAAATATCGGGCTTTCTTCCCATCAGCCTCACCAGACTAAGTGGCATGTTGCCATCCCTCCTCCTCTATCATATCACCTCAAAACAACCGTCCATCTTCCTCCTTCATCCGCTCCATCCATATTGGGTCCTTATGTCCCCTCATCCCCCATCCCATATCCTCCAAGTCCTAAGTCTATTTTGGGCCCCTATATCCCAAACTCACCTCCTCCATCTCGTCCTATCCATCCTTTCATCCATTCATCACCTATCTATCTCATCCATCATAAACATCCCTCTCACATAGCCCATAGTCAGGATCAACAAAGGCACTTACCTAAACATCCTCCATCTACGCATAATCCTCATAATTCTACCTCCATCACTCCACATCATCCATCTCCTCACACCCATCCCATTGCTACTAAAAACACTTTGGCTGTTAAAGAAAAAATGCATAAATCCAAGCATCCACATGAAGCTAAGGCTCCTCACGTCCCCTCCAAAAGACGGGGTGAAGAGAAGAAAAGTCTAAATCTAAATCAAATCTGTAGGCCACAAAGGCCCACCAAAGCAAAGATCAAAACCATGTGGATCCCAAAGAAAAAAAATGCAATTCCATCACATGGAAAATTTGTTAGAACATCCAAAGTCGCTAATCCAAAAGCTAATCATACACCCCTTTCATCCCCTAAGTCTGTTTTGGGTCCTTATGACCCAAAATTCACCATTCCATCTCCTCCATTATCCCCACATTCTTCATCCCTCAATCCTATTATCTTTTCACATCCACCACCACATGTGCCAATGCTGGTCCTGAACACATCTCCCCATCACATATCCACCCCATCATTCCATCCATACCCTTTGCAGCATCCCATCCATTATCCCATGTATCTCCCCTATCAAATCCCTCTAATTCATCCTCTTGCATAATCCATTTATCCTCATAAGGTTGTACCAACATCCAACAGTCACTTCAAACATGGGCTCATAACACCTTGATACTGATCACATGTCTTCTAAATTTGCTTACCCACTTCCTTATCCTTACCCATCTCCTTCTGCATGACATCCAAAAAGTCAAAAAATCCATAAAAATTCAAAAATCCAAAAAAGTCCAAAAATCCACAAAAATTCAAAAATTCAAAAATTCAAAAATTCAAAAATTCAAAAAAAAAGCAGTGCCAGGGCCAATTGCCTGAATGGTGAAAACTTGGCAAACAAGCTTTGATAAGTACCCATGATGAAAACCCTGCAAACAAAGGCCATGCTTAAATCCCCATCCGCAGATTTGGGGCAACCTCCTCGAGTATGCATTCCCTCCATCCGCTTATGCTTCTAGCTATGCACCCGCTTTCCTATTCTCCGTCTCTTCATAAATCCCTCTCCATCCCACCTATATCTCCCTTCCGTGATCCTACCATCATATCCCATTTATCTCCCATTCCCTCCATCCTTCTTGTGGATCTTGATCAAAAACAGGCAATTTATCATGCATGCTTTGACACCTATTGTATACATTCCTTCATCCATGTCTCCCCATCATATTCCTTAGTCACCCATCCTATCCTCCTTTAGTTATCTCCTTTATCTTATCATCCACTCGTCTTACGTCCCTCATGCCTCATCATATATGATATATCTAGAGTGGGGGCATATGCTTCCTTTGTGACATAGTCCTTGGAGAAATCATTTATCATAACATCCCTTCATTTCTCTATCCATCTATCACAACATCCCTTCCATCTCCCCATCCTTATCTTCGTATCCATCTATCCTAGCATCCCTTTCATCTCCCAATCCTTCTGTCCCTATTCATCTATCATAACATCCCTTCATCTCCCTATCCATCTATCACAGCATCCCTTCCATCTGCCCATCCTATCTTCAGATCCATCTTATCCTAGCATCCTTTCGTGATCTTCTGACCTTTCGGTTCTTTTGTCTTTATCGATTATGGATCTTTTCATCTTCTGACGACGACATAGATTCTTTATCTCTTTATCTTTATCTTTTGATCGACGATCGCACGATCCTTTATTCGACCTTTGTTCTTTGTCGCGACGACATCGACGATCTTCGGACGACGAATGACAGAAGTAACGACCGGCCTTCGACGGATTTCAGATCTATTCATCTCAGATCCTTTTTTTATCTCTACGGTTCCTGGACGACGAGAAGATCATCCCTCTCCCCATCATTATCTTCGTATCCATCTATCCTAGCATCCCTTTCATCTCCGAATCCTTATATTTCCATCCATCCAAACAACCCCTTCCATCCCCCATCCCTATATCTCTATTCATTCTTTCATCTTTATCCTCATCCCATCTCACAATCCCTTGTCATTGGTATCTAGCTATAGGCCTCCCCCCATGCAACCCAATGCCATTTATCTCATCGTCATCACCCCTGCTTCTCTTGCACATCTTTCCAATCTCCTATCACTTTTCATCACTCACCTATCTATCATATCATCCTCCCAAGTCATTTTAATGATTTGGATAACTATCCCATCTTTGAGCTTTATGTGATTGTCATCATCCTATCCAATCCAATCCAATAGGTCTATCCTATCTTGTCGTATTGGTCCCATCTTTTTATCCACTTATCCTATCATCTTATCATCATTTATCCATTGTTTGCCTTTGGTCTTGTCGAACTACGTTTCTCCTGCGCTTTCACGTAGGCAAGGTCGATCACTTGATCAACCCCCGGGGCTCCTTTATTGTCTATCGTCTATCGTCTCTCATCGATTGCCATTGTCCACTTTACTCCTTTTGTCCATCCTATCTTTACCATCCATCAAGGTCTCCATCATGGTCAGTCGTCCACCTTTCACTGAACTACGAGGGCTCTGTGCTTTCACGTAGGCAAGGCTAATCTTTGACCGGCCCTCGAGCCCCTAGGTCCTTAGGGTGTGTCAGTCCCATGTCTTATCTTCCTTATGTCGTGCCATCAAGCTATGCCCTTATCTAGCTGGTTCTTAACAAACAATATCCACTTGTATCATGAGATCCAATCGATTTTGAACATCCCACATCATAACGATCTTTTAGTTTAGTATCCATCATCTTTGGTCTCAACAGGATGCATCCTTCCTAACAGACCTCATCAATCCCATCTATCCCCTTGATCCTATGGCAAGGGACATTTGAAATTGATTGTAATCTTTTGATGCTTTTGGATTTTGTTTATCATTTGAGCTCCCTATCATCACTTGTCAAGACCGCCATAATCCATCATATTATGGTGTGTTTTGACTGGTTAACATAGGGGCATATCTTGCTCTTTTACTTGATTGTGTCTTCTTGGTTGCCCCATGTAGTACCCACCAAGATCCCTGAGGTCTTGTGTTATGCTAGGGCATCCTTTTGTGCTTTTGGTTATCTCAATACCTGGCCCGACCAAGGTCATTGTGACTTTGAGGTGTTGGGATAGCTTTTTTGTCTGTTGTGTTTGTTTTATGCATTAGACACTAATCTGCCTTGGTCCTTCATACCTTGGTGTAACGTGTCTTATGCTATAGCAAAACTCAGTGCTCCGAAGATGGAAAATTGCATTTAGAATTGCATTTCATCATCTTGCATGTATCCCCCCATCCCCCCATCCTTTTTTCCTATCTCTTCATCCTTTCTCTTACCTCTTACATTCTTCTTTCCTCCCCCCTCCACCTCCTCGCTGGGTTAGTTTGCCCCCCCTGCTTTGCGGCTATGCTTAAAATTTGAAGTGACTCCACCCGTTGCCTTTCGGCGTCTCTAAAGATTGCCCACAGCGGTGACTTTTGCATGCCTGGTGACTCCATCCCGCTTGTGGTGAGGACGCGCGCGGTACGGCGGGATAAGCCAGCGTGGAAAACGTAGCATGCAGGGCAACTCCGCCCCAACCCAGTTTGGCCCCCCCTGCAATTTCACCTCAATTTGACCTTTTTTAACGCAATCTGATCCCGCCCCATTTCCTAATTTTCCTTCGCGAACAAAACCCATGTCTTGAAATTTTCAAAATTGATTTTTGATTTTTACACCGAAACTTCCGGAGGCCATAACTTTTGACTCGGGTGTCCGTTTGAGCTGAAATTTGATGGGTAGTTGCGTTACGCGATAACGAGTGGATTTCCAATTGGTTTCTTTAAAAGTCGTTGGACCCCGTTTTGACCCATTTTCGGGGCCTCAAAGTTTCATCTTGACCCTCAAAATCCCAATTTAGTATTTTTTCCAGCATTTTGAAAATTTGTTTTCGCTCATAACTCAAAATGCATATCTCAAATTTGGGATATTAGTTAGCAATTCATCCTATCTCAATATTGGGTATTTCTTGGAAAAAATTTGGACTCCCAAAAGTCTATCCATGAGGTTTCCTAAAATGGCAAAATCTGACAATTTTTGAAAATTGCCAAATCGGAAAAAATCTGCTTGTCAACACTTTACGCCCTTTAAACCCCAAAACTCGGTGTAAAACCAATCCCATCATATCCTTCAATCATTCTAGTCTTCAATCCAATCCTCCTCTGACCTTAACCAAACCCCTAATCTGAGCTTTAGTCCATCTGCAGTCCAACCCTTTGGATATCAAACAAAATCTTAAGATCCTTCTCTCCATCTCACATATCAATCTTCTTCTCATATGTTCAATCTCGCACAAATCACTTAATCAAATCCTTGGTCTTGTCCCCAGTCTCGTTACCAGTCTTAACCCATCATCATCATCCATTAGTATCCTTCCTTATCCCTTTGGTGTTGTTTTGGGATGTATCCTTCCCTCATCAACAACACTTTCATCATCATCGAGAGAGGTATTCTTCCCTATCCCTTTGGTGTTGTTTTGGGATGTATCCTTCCCTCATCAACAACACTTTCATCATTATCATCATCGGGAGGTATTCTTCCCTATCCTTTAGTGGTGTTTTGGGATGTATCCTTCCCTCATCAATCAATACCACTTAGTGGGATGTATCCTTCCCTATCCTCATGCTGTTTCGGGATCCTTCATTCCCTTATTGACAACACTCCATCCATCATCAACCCATTTTGGCTTGTACCTTGACTGGGGCAACATCACCTTTTGAAATCCATTTGTGCTTCATCCATCTCCATATCACTTACTCTCTTCCCCATCACCTTGCATCATCTTCCTTATATCTCCCTTGCATCACATCATCTATTTCAAACACACGTGTTCTCTTCAACCCGCATGTCCTCTCGGGGGCATCCTTCATCCCTAATTTTCATCATTTTCCTTTTCCCTTCCTAGTCACTCCTTTGGATGACTGGGGCATCTTTCAATCTAACCATCTTCTTCTAGGTTCTATATTTTAATATTCTTTGAAATGATGCTGTTCGTAACACCATCTCAAAGAGGGGAAAAATGTAGACATCAAATTTGGACACTTAATTTATCCAAATTTATCACTTTTTGTCTAAACATCCTCTTATCCGAGTTAATTAAGTAATATTACTATTATTTAATTAATATCTTTAATTACTGCTAAATCCCTAAGGTATTTAATTAATAATTAAATACTTTACTAATCCTCTTTTCATCAAATAAAATTAAATAAATATTACATTTATTTAATTCCTCACATGTCATTTTCATCTAATCCTAATCCATTTCCTAATCTCTTTATTAAGGATGTGCACATGCCTAATCCTTGATTAGGATGGGTCACATCCTCCAACTTTTGCAAGTTGGCTTTTAATCCTAATTAGCCCCTAATTATCCTCTAATTCTTGATTAATTAAGCCTAATCATTCTCCAAGGAATTTTTAATTCCTTTTTATTCTTCCTAGATTCCCTCTTTTATATGTGAATTTTTTAATTCACATTCCATCCTTCCAAGGCTTCTAGAACCTTGGACTTGTCACAATCTCCACATGTGACCAAGTCCCACCTTTTTGGAGCCCATTTTTTATCTTTTAGACTTTCCTAGGAATGTGAATTTTTAATTCACACTTATTTCCCCAACCACCTTTCATTTTCCCATGTAGATTTTTGAGGAATTCCAAAATTCCTCAAATGTCCCTTTCACTCCCACTTGGGGACAAGAAATCCCTTTTTTGTGGAAATCTTCTCACTCCCCAAGATGCATGTCCTTTTTCCACCTCATGTACTTTCTTGACAACTCATCTCCATCTCATATCCCCTTAGCTACTTCACCCTCCACATGTCAAGATGTGAGGGCTTGTGGGTTCTCAACCCACCATAGCCCTTCATCTTGACCTTGTTGGATCAATCTTGACCATTGAATTCTCTAGAGAATTCAAGATCCTCTATAAATAACCCCTCCTAAAGGGCATTTGGAGAACACTTTGCATTTTCATAACTACATGCTACCAATTTGAATTCACAATCCTTTACCATCATCTAGCCATATTTTTAATCATTTGCACATTGAATCTTGCATTTTAGTCATTTAAGCAATCATCTAAGGAGCACACAATCAATTCCAAGCAAGGGCCAATCAAAGAGATATCAACAGCAAGGAAGGTGAAGCTGTTTGTATTTCATTTCATTCATTTTCCTTTTCGTTATATCACTCTTTTGGATAATCTTGAGGTGTCCTTGGTATTTTTTCATTCACATTTCTTAGTCATTTCGCACATTTAGAGTGGGATAGATATCAAAGTATCACAGGTTGTAATTGTTCTTGGTTACAAAACATATTGCTTGATCGAAGACATTGGGAAACACAAATTTAACATAAGCATCAAATCTCAAACCCTTTAGGAGAAGCAAATATCCTTTAACAAATTCACATGCCCTTGCTTTCCCTTGGGATTCACATCCTTAGAGGTTTATAGGCATTTGAATTTCATCTCAATTTTCTCCTACTAAAGTAAACATTAGGTAACTCTTGCTTTGATTTCTCCGCTTTCCACATAATACACTTTGTGGGATGAGAAGAAATTAAAACATTAGAAATATAGTTTCAAAACCTAACAAAGAAGTGTTTGTGGTAAAGTGAAGTGATTAAGCAAAGATAGAAGAAAATTGAATCCAACAAATGTATCCCAAATGATTTCATGCAAGATCAAGATCAAGAAACCAAAGGTAAAAGCTCTCAGTATAAAAGATCACCAAAAGCGTCTCTCAACGCTATACAAGTTCAAATGAAGATTCTTTTTAACTTCTATAGGAAAACTTCAAGAAACAATCCTAGTTTGTATTTGTTCTATTATTGTCAGAACCCAAATCTTTTTAGAGAGTTTGAGCATCTTGTTTAGAGAAAAGCATGTTCTTCAAAACTGAGGTCTAGTAAGAAAGTGTCTTTTTTAGGTAAACATAGGATCAAAATCAAACCTTCATCCATCTTCAAACATCAAAACCAAAATCATCTCATCATCAACTCTTTGAAACTTTTGGTAAAATCCTCCATGTTAAACTTCAAGGGAAAATCATTTGAAACCAATCCAAAATCATCTTGTTTGATTAGATGTGTGTAGATGCATCCTTCTCCACATATTTAGTCAAATTATCAAATATTGTGAACAAATTCATCCCTTGATAGCATCTAACATCTTGGGATTTAAGAGTTCATTATCCAAAATCAAAGTCAAACCAATCAAAATCATCTTGTTTGGATAGGTGTGCTTAGATGAATCCTTCTCCTCACACCTACAAAAATTAGCATCTTTTGAACAAAATCTACTCTAGGACAACATCCAACCTCTTAGAGTTTATGAGTTCACCATCAAAATCCAATCGATCCCAAAACAAACATCAAAATCAAAGTCCTAAAATTTTAACATACCCTTCAATATTTTTCTCAAGAGTTCCAATCATCCATCAAACATCCATATCATCATCATCCTTTTATCTTTAAATCATACTAAAAATTTATCGTTTTGTACCTAAAGATATATCATTCTAAAAGAATTAGAATTTCATCTCTCATATTCTTGAAAAATTGATCCCTATTTTATGGTGCAAACTAGATCTCAACACAATAAGGACATGGAAGCCCACAAAGAAACATCAATCTCAAGTGACCTCAGTCAAACCAACACTAACATGAATCCTGTTGGATCAAGCAATCCTATGACCAATCTTTCACTCCCTCAAGACCATCAAGAGGATGGACAAGTGGAAGACCTCACAAAAAATCCTCATGGTATGACCCAAGATGAGATCAATGAGATAGTTCAAAATCCTGAAAATCACAGGATTGTTAACATTATGATGAAACTTCATCCCCAAAAATACATGCTCAAACTATTAAAATGAGAGACTAAAATCCCTTCTGATTATGACGTGAAAACCATTATGGAACCACCTTCAAAATCATGCACACTTCCCATATCATCCACACACCCCATCACATCAACATCCCAATTGAAAATATCACTCAACCCATTCCCCAAATCACATCATCAATCGCTCCAACTCAACAGATAGTTAACAAAGGGAGTGCATTTCTCAATGCATTGCAAACACACCCTCTTATAAACAATCTGGATTTGGATGCAAACACTATCTTGGGTCAAACTATCCCCTAAAACCCATTGCATCAATGTGTCCCCCTCACCTTTCATAATGACCCATCATCATCATCATTTAATGCAACACCACAAACCTCTCTTCCCATGACCTCACAAGGAGAAGGTGACCTATTTGGACCGGGGGGCATTTTCGATCACGCATCATCATCATTTCCCCAATGGATCTTACCACTCACTTTCCCACCACTCCCACCATTTCCATTAACATTTGTCTCAACTCTTGGTTTGGGGCTACCACCACTTCCATCACTCATTCAAAACACTCCCCCACCCATTACTCAAGGAATCACACAAAATCCTCCCCTCTTTCCATTGATATCACAACAACAGATGACAACCATCCCCATATCACAAACAAACAACACCTCATCTATCACCCCTCAAAACATGGTCTCTCAAGGACCAAGCATATCAATCACACCCTCAACTACAATGGTGCCTCTCATCACCACAACAAGCACCATTCTGAACCCACCTCTGCCACCACCACCACCAAACATGAACACATCAAAGCAATACAGTATTGTGTTGCAAGCAGCTCAGCAAGTTGCATATCAAAAGACACTCCAACAAGTACAAAGACAACAACACAATTAGCTACTCAACAAGTTGCTCAAGCTGCCCAAGCTGCACAACAAGTGCTACAAGTGCAACAAGCACAATGGGTTGCACAAACTCAAGCCTTATTACAACAACAAGCAGCCCAAGCTACTCAGGCAGCACAGGTTGCACAAGCCACACAAGCTACATAGGCACAAGCACAGGCTCAGGCTTAAGCTGCACAAGCTTAAGCTCAGGCCCAAGCTCAAGTGCACGTTGAAGCCCAAGCCTAATATCAAGCACAACAAGCACAAGCACAAGTGCAATATCTTGCACAACAACAAGCAACACAACAAAAAGCATATCAATAAGCACTAAAGCAATATCTAGAACAAAAAGAAGTAACCCAATTAGCAGCTCAACAACAAGTGTTGTTGGCTCAACAACAACAACAAGCGCAGAAATAGGCCTTAATAGCACAACAACAATTGTAGGCATATTTGGAGCAGCAACACATACAAATTCCATCTATCAACATACCAACCAATCCACCCATCCCACCAACAATTGAACCACTTCAAAACACTTTCATTCCACCCCCTGATCCACAAAATGATGTGACAACACAAATAAAGTTGCTCTTGCAACAAGTGCTTGATCTTCAGTCAAGGCAAACCACGAAAACACCCAACAACTTGTTTCCTTATCCATTCGACATAAGTCTTGTAATAAAACCATTCCCAAAGGGATTTTGAGATCCCAAAATTTGAAAAATACCGTGGGATGGGAAACCATGAAGATCACATCAGGGAGTTTCAGGTTCATTGCATGGAAGTCACATATGATGATACCTATCTAATGTGGTTGTTTCCTAGAAGTTTGGCAGGCCAAGCCATGGACTAGTTCTCTCGCCTCCCTCTAGGCATCAAAAAGTTCCAAGAAATCATAGATGCATTCATAAAAAATTATGCATTCAACAATATTGTGATGGATGTCAGTCTAGAGGAACTATCAGCTTTGAAACAAGGAAAGAATGAATCATTTGCTTCATTCCTACAATGATGGTGATCCAAGGCCAATCAGAGCAAATGGGCCATGCCAGAAGAACAAGTGTGCACTATCATCTCCAACCTTGACGGCGCCTTGGCTTTCCATATCAAAGTCCAAGGGATCACCACATATGATCAATTGATCTCCAAGGTGATCAACATTGAATGAGCCCTTGCTACACAACCAACAACACAAACATATCCTGATCAACAAAGAAACTTCCCATCTTCAAACTATAATGACAAACCTCGCACATGGGAAAGAAACAAAAACATTACCAATGATGGTTTTGTCAACGCCAAAGTTGTCATCAGTGCACCTCGACAAAACACACCCGCACCGCAACAACAACCTCAAAATCACCATCAAAACAATCACCAAGCCAACATAATAACTCAGCAGCGAAACAACCAGACCATCAACAATGTCAATGATCAAAGGTGGCCACCCCAGCGAAACAAGAACTCCCCCAAGAGGAAGTACATTTCCCTTTGGGAACCACTCGAGGTTATCATAAAGACATTGATAAACAAAAACCTCATCAAGGCTCCCACCTATGAGAATTATCAGGAACTAGATGTGAAACCACCCTGGTACAATGAAAATCAGCTTTGTGACTTTCACAAAATCAAAGGACATACCACTAACAACTACATGAGGTTGAAGAACCTAGTCCAAGACCTCATTGATAAAAAAATCATAAACGTGGGGTAGCTAGCTAGAAATCAGAACCTCAAAATATATACAAATCCAATGCCAAACCATAACAATAAAGGGGACAATAACACTGATAAGGGGAAAGGTACCTTCAAGAGCATGAATCATGTGTACGACCATGTCGTCACATCCCTGGATGACTACTATGCTACCATCACCATCAAACGATCCCATGTTGATTGTGGAGTCACCACAAGAGGCAACAAAATTACCATTGCATGATCATCTTAGCCAAATAGAGTACCCACACCCAACCCCAGATCTGTTCCCAACAGTTATAATGTCCTTGATCAGCTGAAAAGAACCCCAACACAAATATCCATCATGGAGTTGCTAAAAATTTCATCTTCCCACAAGAAAATCCTTGAAGAAGCATTAGCCTCATCCACTGTCTCTGCAGATCTTGATGTGGAACAATTCCAAGCTATGGTTAGCAATATCATTACTCCAAACCTCCTTACATTCTCCCATTAGGACTTCCCTACCTAACCATCTCATAATCGTGCACTCCATTTAGAGGTCCTGGTATATAAGAACAAGGTCAAGAGGGTTTTGGTGGATGTAGGTGTAGGATTGAACATTTGTTCCCTTAAACTAATAAAGAATTTAGGAATCTCTGAAGATACCATAGATAAAGGCAAGGGAATTACAATCAAAGCATATGATGATCAATAGAGAGTATCACAGGGAACTATCCAACTCCCTGTCCAAGTAGGACCAACAATAATAGAAACCACTTGTCAAGTCTTGGACCTTGATTTTCCATATAATATTCTCTTGGAACGTCTGTGGATTAATGGGATGCAAGTAGTGGCATCAACCTTTCATCAATGTGTAAAATTCACATATCAAGGCCAAGAGGTCACAATCCATGGGGATCTTGAACCATTCTTTTATTGCAAGAGTCTAGAAGCCAAATACTATAAAACTCTCGAAGTGCCAAGAATGATGAAGGCCCATCTACACCATACATTGATCCAACCACTCTCACCTCCACTTCTGCGACAAAGACACCTACCACTCCTGCCATCCCCACCATCTCTGATGTCAAAGTCATCATCTAGGACAATGGTTGCGGAAACTATAAAATTCTCAAAAATGCTTTTGTGGTAGGAGAGTTACCACAATCTCCCAGATCATGAGGATGACTTCCATCAAATGAAGCCTCAACATCCCAAACATCCTCTAAGGGATATTCCAACTTCAAAAGTTGGGGAGACCTCGGTCGAGAAGTAATAGAGGAAGATCCATCCCATCTCCTATACCAAGATAACAGACTAGCAGCTAATCTACCTATGGATGACAACAACAAAGGTTTGCAAATGATGCTCGCAATGGGATATGATAGAAACTAGAAATTGGGACAAAAAGATAACGGGCTTCTAATACCCATCATTCCAAAGATGCGAATGGGAAATATTGGCCTTGGATGTACCCCTTCGAGCATTAGCATTCGTGGCCAAAATCCCCTAGTTAAAAAGGTCAAAAATCCTTAGCAAATGACAGTTGCCCTACAATGCCTGTATCTACTGGCCTACCCTTAGACGACTTCACATTTGACATAACTGATGTATGTAGTAGTAGTGATGACAAAGATCCCACAACCAACTTACCCATGCTCTTCAAGGATAACACTCTTCTCATGATTATTACTATGTCATTTGAGCCCACTGACCATCAAAACCATGAAATCCACCGAGTATACCCACAACTCATTGATTATGACCAATGAGGACCACCAATTTTGGACACATTCAAAAATGATGAGGCACTTTCAAAATTCATGGGACTACGGGATAATATTTTGTGTGGGGGCCACAAAGCAGGGTTCATCATTGAGTTGGACACACATGCATATTATGTGGAAACAATTGAATCCCTTAGTCGCAAAAGTGAAAAACTAAGAATAATCTCTAGGCCCTTGAGTGAAAACCACACTGTGGCACTTTGACCTGAAAAAAGTAAAAAGAAAAGACACATCCAATGGTGAAAACCTCTTTGAGTTACCTGAGGATGGGGGATTCAATATTCCTCACAGAGCTATTCATCAGGAAACATCAGCAGTCCTAGCCAAAAAATGTAATCCAGTCAACCTAGGAATAGAGCAGACACCGCACATCACATTCTATGCAGAATCATTACTATCAGAGGAATAAGAGCTCCTAGTAGCCTTCTTGAGAGAGTGAAAAATCATTTTTTCATGGAGTTATGCTGACATGCCAAGGCTCAATCCATAGATTGTGTTCCATCACTTAGCAGTCTACTCTGAAGCAAAACCTGTCAGACAAAAACTAAGGAAAATACACCCTCAGATTGCTCTGTTGGTCAAGATGGAATTAAAAAATCTACTGGATGCAAGATTTATACAACCAATTGACTATCCAGAATGGGTGTCAAATTTGGTTCCTGTCTCAAAGCCAGATGGGAGCATCCGAATTTGCATAGATTTTAGAGACCTAAACAAAGCATGTCCAAAAGATGATTTCCCATTGCCCAACATTGACATGATAGTCAACATGACGACGACACATGAAATACTTTCTCTAATGGATGGTTTCTCAGGATACAACCAGATAATGATAACTAAAGAAGACCAACACAAAACGGCCTTCACTTGTCCATGGGGGACTTACTATTGGAATATGATGCCATTCGACTTGAAGAATGCTAGGGATAACTACCAAAGAACCATGACACTAATATTCCATGACATGATCCACAAAAATATTGAAGATTATGTTGATGACATACTAGCAAAATCTAGGAAGAGGAGAGATCACATAGCAACCTTGAGTGCTATTTTTGATAGATTGGAGGAATATAAAGTTAGATTCAATCCAAAGAAGTGTGTATTCAACGTATAATCAGGAAAGCTACCAAGATACATAGTGTCAATCAAGGGTATATAAATAGATCCAGCAAAAGTGAAAGCAATCCTAGAGATGGAGGCACCCAAAACATTAAAACAATTGAGAGGTCTCCAAGGCAGGCTTCAGTCCATCCACAGATTCATAGCACAACTGGAAGACAAGCAAATCCCTTATTCTCACGTAATCCACAAGGGGGTAGCGTACAAATGGGATGAGAAATGCAAGGAAGCCTTAAAAAAATCAAAGAATATCTGCTCCCATTGCTAGTCCTCATGTCGCCAATCCCAAGAAATCCATTAATCCTCTATGTGTCATCAACAACAATAGCCCTTGGAGCTCTCCTAGCTCAGCACGACGAAAATGGGACAAAAGGGGCCATCTATTACATCAGTTGTACAATGGTTGGGCATGAGTTAAATTACTCATTCATCGAAAAAGCATGTCTAGCAGTAGTGTTTGCTTCACATAAATTCAGACATTACATGTTGGCACACAAAGTCAAACTCATCACCAAAATCAATCCCCTCAAGTACTTACTGTTAAAAGCAATGCTCACAGGAGGGATGGCCAAATGGGTCATGATACTATCAGAGTATGACATTGAATATGTGGAACGAAAAGCAATCAAAGGTCAGGTAATCGTAGATCAGCTTACGGAAGCACCAATCTATTAAGAGAACCCACTTAGATTAGAGTTTCAAGATGAATCCATCTTCAATCTCAACATAGCCGACCCTTGGAAACTCTACTTTGATGGCTCCTACACACAACATGGATTAGGAGCTGGTGTTTTCTTCATCACCCCACAAGGAGACTGTATTCCTAGATCTTATAAATTGGCATTCCCCTGCACTAACAACATTGCAGAGTATGAGGCTTTAACCATTGGTGCAGTACAATGGCACATCATGACCCTCAAAGTATATGGAGACTCCCATCTGATAATAAATCAAGTGAATGATGAGTACCAAACAAAGGATGATAAACTAACTCCATACAAAAATTTAGTAGAGAGCCTCAAAGAATCATTCATTGATATCACATTTGAACAGATTCCTAGGACAAAAAACAGAGTAGTAGACGCCATGGAAATGATTGGATCCCTACTGGACATCCCTTGTAACGTCCTAAGACATGAATTCTTGGTAGAGAAGCTTCTCATGCCCGTATTCAAGGTACTCGAGTCAGAATTTGTGTGTGAAATTGTTGGTCCCGGTGATCCCTGGTACCATGACATTTATACCCACCTACGAATAGGGGTCCTACCTGCTAACTTACCCTCAAGATTGAAGTGAAACTTTGACAAGAAATCATCCTGGTTTGTCATCCTAGGAAACACCCTTTACCGTAGGAGCATAGAAGGAACCTTATTACACTGCCTAAATGTTGAGGAGGCATTAACTGCCTTAACTTAGGTGCATAACGGTATTTTTGGTTCACACTCGAGTGGAATGACCCTAGCTAATAAATTGATGAGGATGGGGTATTATTGGCCTACAATGGAAAGAGAAGCACATGACTACGTCAAAATGTGCCTACAATGTCAGCAGCATGGGGACCTCATCCATGCTCCAGCTCAAGAACTTCATTCCATCATCACACTATGGCCCTTTTCGCAGTGAGGGCTCGATCTCATTGGAAAGATAACCCCCACCTCATCCAATGGCCACAAGTTCATCATAACCACCACTGAGTACTTTACCAAGTGGGTGGAAGCCATCCCCATGACATATATCATTGGAAAGTAGATATCTAAGTTCATCCTGAACTATCTCATATGTCGAAACGGTGTTCCCCAAGCTATTCTCTTAGATAATGGGACACCTTTCAAGAATCAGGAGGTTCATGATCTATGTGAAAAATTCAAAATCCAATATCGCTTCTCCACCCCATACTATCCCCAAAGCAATGGCCAAGTAGAAGCTACCAATAAAACCATTTTGAAAATCCTCAAGAAAACAGTCAATGACGTAGGTCATGACTGGCATCTACAGCTAAATCCTACCCTCTAGGCCTATCGAACTAGCATTCGCACACCCACCTACGCCACTCCCTTCTCCCTAGTCTACAGATCATAGGGATTATTACCCATCGAGATTGAGCTCCTATCACTAAGAATATCACTGCAAAACCTCATCACGGATGAAGAATACCGGATATGAAGACTGAATGTGCTGGAGCTATTGGATGAGAGGTGTATAGATGCTTTAAATCATTTTCAAGTCTATAAGAATAGATTTAAGAGGAGCTATAACAAGAAAATCAGAAGTAGGACCTTTCAAGTCAGAGAACTGGTACTAAAAGAAAATTAGAAGAATGCCTCAAATCCAAACAACAAAGGAAAAGTTGAACCCAACTGGTTGGGACCATTTGTTATCACAGTGAGCTATAATTCAGGGGCATATCAGTTATCAACACCTGAAGGGGAGCCTCTATAGGAGCCTATGAATAGCTCCTATCTCAAAAAGTTGTATGCCTAATCTTACAAGGTATAGAACCAAAAATCCAAAAAATCAGAAAATGTCCTGAAAAAATGGTTACCTTGATGAAAATCTGGCAAAAAGGCATCATGGTGACAACAAAAAAAAGAAGAAGCAAAAAATCCAACAAAATCATAAAATGGATCAAAAACAATAAAGAGAAAAATCGTTCTCTAATGAAAACCACTTTGGTGGCACTTTGGGCAAGTACCTTAGTGAAAACTTGGCAAACAGGCGCCTTGTGTAAATAATCACTTTCCATCCACTAGGATCTTTATGACTCATCCTGAATCATTCATCCATCCATTACGCTTCTATCATCTATCACAATCCATATCTCCATCTATCATCCACCCACATCTGCATCATAGCTTAGTCTTGTGTTCGTGTTATGATCCCTCCTAGTACTACTCGGCCCATCCTCAAGGTTAGTTTATACTGCCTTTATCGGAGTAGTCTATTGCATCATGCCGAGGGCATGTTCTCATCGGATTGGATTCGTGTACATTCTTGAGATCCTAAAATCAGAAAATCCAAAAACATCGGAAAACCAAAAAAATCCCAAAAACATTCAAAATAGGTCAAAAATTCAATCAAAAAGTAAAAAACAAAGTCGTCTTGTTGAACTACGGGTCTCTAAGCCTTAAACGTAGGAAAGTTTGATCTTTGATCATCCCCCAAGACACTTAGATTAGTCCTTTAGGAGTCCGTCATAATAAACTAACATTTCATCATGTATATCTTCATTTGTAAATTGTTCAAGTTGTTAGTCGAACTATGTGGTCTCTTCGTGTATAACATAGGCAAGGCTAATATTTTGATCAACCCTCGAGGCCCCTAGGTTAGTCTCTTGGTCAAGATACTAGAAAACTCCAAAACATTAGAAATTGAAAATCAAAACATTTGAAAAAATCCATCTGCCCCATCTCGCTTTCACCCGCAATAAACATCACTCACAATAAATCAATCACCACCCTCAACCTTTGGTGAAACAGTCAGAAACAAGTCTAGTAGGTCAAAAGTGAAAACTCAAAACGTCAAAATCTCAAGTCTAGGTCAGTACGTAAACAAGTTAGTCAACTCTTCGGGTCAATATCTTATCATCCAATTAGTCCCATATCAAATCATTTGATATTTTCATGTCCTAGGATGCATCCTTCCTACAATGGACATCAACATCAGGCATCATCATAGTTTAGTCCTGGCTAGTGGTTTTGAAGAACATTAACTTGTTTGCTTGTTTTATCTTGATGTATTGATTTATCTTATTGCGCTTTTTCCAAGGACCTCTCGATGATATCCCGAACAAAAGGATTTAGAGAGATAGGAATAGGGAAATGATCATTATCTTTTTATCTGTTGCACTTGTTGGATGTTCTTGTAATGTAACCTTAGTCATGTGTGCTTTATTTGGGCATAGGGAGGGTGCTTTAGGTGTCTTGTTGACCACATAGGAAGGCTTGCTTTTCTATGTTTTAGTTTGAGATGTTTGAAATATCTGAACTGCATTTTAAATAAGGTTTTCTATGTCAGGTGTGAATGGGATTACTTCTATCTAATTGTCGAGTCAAAGTCCATCACACTAGGTACAACATCATCTTGGTTCTTCATACCTTGATGCATCGTACCTATGCATGTTATCAAACATAAGGTAATTGGCCCCTTGAAAACCCTAACTCCTTGGCAAGAAAATCATCACCATCATCATCATCTTATGTCTTGTTGGAATCTCTTGCTTTCTTTTGTCTCTTGCTTTTTGTCCTAACATGTTATCGTGACAGTTATTCATTATCATTGCATCCATCCTGCATCCATAAAACCATCATCATATTGCATATCATACCAATTACACATCATTGCATCCATCCTGAATCCATATTACATAGCATATCATATAGAAACATGTACCGCATTTCCATACATATAGATTGGTTATTCTAAGCATTACATAAATCATACATAAGCATCCATCACATATAAAAAAGAAAAAAATTTATTACATAAACATCATAAATATCATCTGCATCATCATATCATCCCATAAGCATCATTTACATCCACCATATCATTTGCACACCATAACATTGTATAAACATCATCCCATTAATACATATAAGCATCCATTTGCATATCATAACCATCATATCATATCATAAAACATCATAAATATCATCTGCATCATCATATCACCACCATAACATCATAAAATTCATATCATACATGAGGAAATTACACACATTGCATAATATAGATCTGTTAGTCTAAGCATAATGCATATCATAACATTTTGCATACATCTTGAAAAAGTGCATCAAAAAAAGATATTGAAAAAAAAATGCATCCATAAACCATTTACACCATCATATAGAATCATTACATAAGCATATAGAAAGTAAAGATGTCCATAAATGCATCACATATCATATCAAATCAAAATCATCATCTCATATATCATCAAATATGTATTGTCATGATACAAAAAATTGGATCAATGTATGAGGTGTATGTCAATAAGTACAATCGGCCCATGGGGCTATCAAAAATGAGCCCAAAGGGCATGAAAAGAATATTGGCTCTGATAAAAAATAAAGGCCTAGCCCTCTTGGCTATTGCCCTTGCCACCTACTCTCTCCCCATGCTACTTTGCTGGCCTGTGGTTGGTCCTCTGTGAAAAGTTTGACACTCATCTTGCTCTCAACATGGCTTGATGGTAGTGCATCATGTAGTAATCGACCTCTTGAACGATCTCTCTATAAGCCCTAAGTGATACTGTGTTCTAGGAGGAGGAGGCAACCATGCCCTCTAACTGTTGTTGGCATCCCATCTCTGCTACCGCCTGTAACTCTACAACCTACCTCTACAAAATGGCCCGGTCTCACTTGACCCTAGCCTGATATCTCTCTGCTGTCAGTGCCTATACCTGGGCTTGCAGCTACAAAATCTACCCATCTTTGGGATCTGGTTGTAGTGGTGGTTGCGCATGGGGTTGAGCCTAATCCCCATCCTTGGGTGGTGTCAGAACCCTGTCATGGTGCCCCAGATCTTTCTCCTACCTCTGCTCTCCCATCGATTGATCCTGCACTGGCTAGTCTTGAACCACCTGATCCTGTAAGTGGTACATCGGCGGTGTCCCGCAACCTCCTTGATCTTGAGCCTGTGCTCCCCGACCCCGCTCTGCTCCCCTACCTCTCACTCATCGTCGAGATGATGGTACACCTAGAACTGTGAGTCATAGGGGTGGATGAAACCAATCTCTGTATGCTTGTGCCACTCCTAGATCTACCTCTCTCGAATTGTATGGCCACAACTGGGCCACTAGTTGCATGAAACTCTGAACTGCCTCATGGGAAGGTATGTATTGCCCCCAAGAGCCCTGACTCGTTGTCCTTGCAAAGATGGCCACATAACCATCATCTAGCCTATCATGCGGCTCCTCGAACTGATGTTGTATCCTACTCGACAGGTACATCTCTATCATGGTATGCTCTCGCCCCTACATCAGACGATCCCAGTGAGCAAAAAATAACTGTTGTGCATCATTGAACCAAGCTGGCTGTCCAAGGTAGGTTCACCATGTGAACACGCACATATCATCAAGGACCCTCCTCCAATGAGGAATCCTGTGCTCTCCAGTGTGAGTAAAGGAAAGGCCTCCCCTGTAGCACCAAACCACTAGATCATTTGGCTCCATCGGTACTGGAACGAATCTCGACCATAGCACATGGATGTGCTCCCATGCCCAGATGTGTAAAAGTTTAACTCCTGCGCCAAGTGCTTTGTCATCCAAGTATGCAAACTCGTGTAAATCCCTATAAAGGAAGGCTAGCAAAACTAGACCCCATGCAAAAAGTGTCAGTCCTCGTCGGACCATTCACTCCCAGGAAAGTCCCCATCTGGGACTGAAGTATCGGCCTCGTTGATCAAGGGCAACAAGGCCTGATATAATCGTAACAATCACCAAGCGGTAGGGTCAGGCCAAGGCCCTATGGCACTCTAGCTCAATTTTCCCCTCACAAAATACAATCTAATCAGTCTCTAGGATGGCATAGCAGGCGTTCGTCCCGAAAGCCATGTCATAGATCACTCACTCAGTATGGATGGGTAACCTCAAAATCTGCCACATGTCCTCTAATGTGACTGTGGCCTCGCCAGTCATAAATTGGAAGGAAGAGATCTCATTGTGCCACCTCTATGCAAGGGTAGTCATCATGCCCAGGTGTGTGCACACGGGTAGTGCATAGGTGATTTACCAAAGCCCCATCTCTCCTAGGCACTCCTACTCCCTCTAGATCAAATTGCACAAATATCCAAAAATCTCTCGAGACCTGTGCTCACGCAAATAGATCTCTCTCGCCTCCTCCTACATTAGGAAAGGTCACCATGTTAAAATTCATCAAAAAGTCTTTGCTCGAACTAATCTCAGTGTTCCGAAAGTTACCCTAGTGTCACAACCTATGAAGGTTTTGAAGTTTTAAATTTGCAAACTGCGACGCTGGAATCTTCTTAACTCTAAATTACACTGCGGCAATGCAGTTTGGCCAAGTGTGGCACTTTGACCAAAACCCTAAATCTAAACTACACCGCGATGGTGCACTTGATAAAAGCATAAAAATTTGAAGTTTGTACTCAAACTCCAAACTCCACCATGGTGGCCCATCATGCAATGGTGGTGTTGTTTAAAATATTGAGTGATCTAGTTTAAAATTTGAGTGGTGCAATATGGCACCATGCCTAGGGACCTAACTTTAAGTGCATTGAATGATCGCGAAAAATGAAAAGCAAAGCTCGGGTCAAGTTGACTCACTAGTGGTCTAGTGCCAGGAAGTCTCTGGTATGTCTAGACTTGGTCAGAAACGTGCATCAGGAGTTGTCATTGTGCCATCTCGTTAGGGTGTCAGAGCTCAAAAAATCACAGTCACTAAAGGCTGAATGTGAAAATGAATTGAAAGTTGTCCCCCGAGGCCTATTTAAGCCTAAAAATTAAGGTTTTTTGACCCTGTTTAGCCGTCCTACTAAGGTTTTGGTTCCCCAAACACATTTCTACCCATCCAAGGGCTGTTTTACATCATTTTTTTGCATTTTACCTTATTTTTTGACCTCTCGGAGCCTTCCTAGACCTGTCAAACACCTTGTCCTCTTTTTTCGTTAGATCACCCAAAAATTAGAATTTATGTTCGATCTCTTGAGGGGGCAGTATATCAGCATATTTCCTTCACTGGAATAGTAGTGGGGCAAGTTTTAAATCAGAATTTTTTTGGCTTTTTGATCGAGACAGTGTATTCTTTGAACCATTGCAACAGGTGCATTGCTTGAAAGAGGGGAAAAATGTAGACATGGAAAATATACTGACATACTTGATCCCGACTACTAACACCATTTCATCATGAATCACCCTTCAGTCTAACCATTTAATCGAATACCCTTATTTGATTAAATTCATCAACTTTCCTCTCTTAATTAATTTTATCTAATCAAGTCTTTCTCTCTTGTTAATTAAATCAACCCATCTGATCTAATTAACCCTATGTCCATATTTAATTAAATAATTCATTTTATTTGATTAAATCTCTAAAGTCTATTAAATTAAATAAATTAAATTTAAGCTAACCAATCATCCTCTTTTGTTAAATAAATCAAAATGTTTATTTAACTAAGTCTAAAATCACTTTCTTCTCATATTTGATTTAAATTAACCTATAAATCTAAGTCAAATTTGTCACATTATCTAATCCTTCATTAAATTAATTAACCTTTGATTAATTTAATCCTCATTCATGTCCCATCCTCTAGATTTTTCCACTTGCACATGAAAATAGATTTAATTCATTTATTAAATCTCTATTTCCTCTCAACATGGCATAATGGAGGAATATTCTCTAAAATTTGAATTCAAAATCCAAGTGGACTTTGTCCTTCCAACAAGGAATTTACTTCACCTAATAAGTCCTTTTTCCTTGAGCCAAGTAACATTTAAGACATTTCATTTCCCTCTTACATGTCATTTCAACATTTTCAAATATCACCTAATTGCATTTATGGGCACATTCATCAAAATGTGCACATCCTCCATCCATTCACATTTGGAAAAGTGGCACCTTGCCATTGGTTGAATGTTAGTCCCACATTGCTCCATTTTGGACATTTCTCCATCCTATCATTCTATAAATAAGAGGTCTCTTTCCGCATTTGATCATCCACAATTTGAGCAAAGTTATTGCACTCAAATCCATTGAAATTCTCATCCATCTTTATCCAATCTTAGCTAGGTTATGAAAATTTTCATCTTGGAGCATACTTCAATCATCAACAAAGTGGATCACATCATCATCAAATCATCAAAAGCTTGCATAGGAGTTGGGAAAGGGGCAATTTCTACATCAAATTGGCACCAACTCCCCCAAAATATTAAGAGTTTTCTTTGTATTTGGATAGGATTTAACATCTTTGGTTTATGCTTGTTTATGTTCTTTTATTTCCTTTCCTTTGCAATTAAAATGGATTTCTTGGAGAATCATGATACTAACTTGCATTTTATCTAATATGGTGTTTGTTTCTTGTGTTTATGCAGGTTTGGAATCTTGGTTCACACTGTCGATGTAAAATAAGCATGATCATCGAGATGACCTCCTATGATCATGCATCTACACCGAACACTTCAAATTAATATTATATATAATTTAATGTTATTAAACATGAATTTCATACATTTCAAACAAATTAAAATGTGCTTCAAGATGTACAAACCTTTGTAGGATGATCGTCAAAATATAGTAAATCCAAAAATGATTCCATTATTGATGTACTAGGTACATTTGAAGTGGATGCTTGAGTATGCCCATAACATGGATGACTAGGACCATCTTCTCCATACTCTTTATCACCCACTTCAGTTGCCATATGGGTAGTTTGATCAATGAGATATCCTAAGAGAGAACCCAATGCTCTTAATTTTGATATCATTTTTTGGTGATGGAATGGAGTTGGAATACCAAGAGATGGAGGAGAAACTATCGGTGAAATTGGAGCACATCACTGAGGATCAACACATGCTCCTACTCTATTTTTGGGCATGCCATGTCCAACTCCCTGAAATGATTTCATATCAAAATAGTTGGGTTTTTTACCCAACTCAAACTCAGCCCATAATTTTCTCAAAAAATAAAGGGGCACCTCACAATTGGCATGTGATGGAGTATCAAAGACCATCCAATATCTATCCCAAATATGTGCAAATATTTGTGGGTGCCTACACCATTTAATTAAAATACATTTTTTATTGGGTGGAATTGGTTGGTTAGTATGGGGGTTAATGAAATATTGGGAAATGGTTTGTTTTCTTATATGAAGGTCTTGGATCTCTTTATAAGATAGTCCATCTTCATAAAATTTTCTCCTCTCTTTTGTCCATCAACAAAAACTATCTAAATCTACATTGATGGTTTGAATAGAGTCAACAATAGTTTGCATTGAAGATGTAAATTGTGCTAGATGGGGGGGAATGTTAAGCTCATTTTTTATCAAATTGACATTTTTTTGAATGATATTTAAGTTTGAATTGATGTTTTCTCATAACTGAGTTTGATCAAATGTAGGACGTGGGGGGTTAGGAGGTGGAGAGGGTGGAGGTGTTGGGTTTTGATGTGGCAAGCTATGATATGGAGAGGGTGGATGTAAGGGGTTTTGAGGTTGGTCATTATGTAAGAGAATCTCATCTATACTAAAGTCATCGACTAATGGTAAATTTTGCTTCATGTTGAAAGGGCCACTACATGTTAAACAATTAGGAAAAAATATATCAACAAACTAATTAAATAATGTACATGTAATTTGAACTAAAAATCACATTGAACACACAAATTCAAAATACATCATTTAAAGACACATTCAATTTAACATTAAAAATGCAAAACATGAATTTAGACTAATTTATGTCATAGAAAATACAAACAATTTTCCTCCCTTAACATACATTAAATTGTACAATTAAAGTTATGTACCCAATGTGACACTCAATGAAATAATAAAAACATATGAATCCCAACTTCCCTTCCTAAGCTAACACTATTAATCTTCCCCCTTCATGCCATATTTTTGCTAATAAGGTCCTAAAGAATGTGATCTCATGTAGCAATTGTAATCCACACAAGATAAAATATCTCTTTTGGAACTAAATATTAGAATTTCCTTGAACTCTTAAAGAAATCATCAAACAATCCTTTTAAACAAAATATTAAAAATTACCTATCAATTGATAGGTCATGGACGAAAATTAGAAAACATATTTTTCTATCACACCTAGTAAACTCACTTAAATGATATTCTCCAAGTGGATGACTATGGCTCCATGAATGTGTGTCAAGTATTTGGGATCCTATAATCCACCATGTATCTACCTAATTTTCTATTATATTTTTATGTGTTCTTAATTATCACATGTATGTTTTCGATCCAAAGAGTTAGTTGGAACCTATATCATGTTATTTACTATACATAACGAGAACTTGTTTGAATGATGTCAAATGTATTTAAGAATTATGTGTTGTCCTCTTTGACCTTTGGCATTGTTGTCAAAAGGGGGAGAATGATTAGTAATTGAAGCTTGGTTATATGGTTATTACATTTGTTTCATCTTGGTTATATGGTTATCAGATCAGAAGTGCATTTTATTCAATGATGGCTTACTTGGCTATTTTTGACATGGTGCAATATGTTGTTTCTAACATTGTTGTTTCAGATTTAATGCTATTCCTTTAGGCAGAATTTTGGCAGAGTGTTGATATTTATTCAGTTGATATTCTTTTTGGTTGTTTGGCAGGTTTGACATTAATGCCAAAGGGGGAGTTTTTTGACCCCTTTGACATTGTGGTTTTGGCATTGATGTCTTGTTACTTTGGTACATTCATGAAGGGCATGAGACATCATGGTTTGGTTGATATTTTTGGTGACTATGCATTAGCATTGATAAACTATTGAGACAACATTATTTTATATGGATATGGGTCTTGACTTTACACTTGATGTATTTGAGGACACAAAGCATAATATGTGAAAAGGGAACTTTATAATGCTTTCATTGATTATTGCAAAGGTAGTTTCTAAGGTTTTATCACATTGGAAAAAGTAATAACTATTTTTTTCTTGGTTTGTAGCCTTGACCGACATATGGTTTTTAGCATTGGTCATTATGATGTTTTATCACATTCACAAACTTATGATTCTCAAACACCAACATAAAGATTATAGTGCTTGATGACATTCATGCAATAAGCAAGGTTATGATGTCGACACATTGTATTGTTATCATTTTCCCTAAATGATTATCATCTTGCAAAATACAAGATATTGCTTAAAGGTTGAGTTAGGGCTCAATGAAGTCTGGAGAGATAAGTGGAATAGCAACTGCAATACATGGTTTCAATTTGGTCATTGTTTACATGAGTATATTTGAAGAGTCTTTGCCTCGACCTAGTAGTGGTTGACTTAGGGCATGGAACAGTTTGTTTTTGTGATGATACATCGGTTACAAAATGTGGTCTTCAACATTCGACTTCATGAGGTGATATATATCATTTGAAAAGTTTGAATCAGGTTCTTATTTTAGATTAAAACCCTAGTTTGTGATTTGAGTGTAATGCAAGGTCTCGGTTGAGTTTTTCTCATTTTGCATACGGGTTTCTAAAGGAATTGCACATACAAGGGTTTACATTGTTGATAAGGTTACAATGAAAATATTTGGGTTGGTTGATAGTTATGAAACCATATTGTTGTATGGTCTTTTTTCATTCATGAGGACAAGTTATCATGATGTATATAAGGAGGTGACATAGTCACTATGTTGGTTTGATGCATATGTGAATTACTTTACAATATCATTAGTGTGGCAATATTATGCTTTAATGCAAAACTTATTTTGAAATGAGAAGAACTTTAAAAATGCATATTGTATTTGAAAACACAAACTTATGAATCCTTGAGTCTCAGTTGAAGGTGAGACAATCAAGGAATGCTTTGTAATGAAATAGAGATTATACTCTGTCTTTTTATTTTAGAATCATTTTGATGTGAAAATGTTTTGCTAGTGAGGTAGTTGTTTTTTCTAGTGAGGAAGTTACTACCATGAAATCTAGTGAGGCTACCATGAATGTCAGTGAGGCTGTAGTAACATGAAAAATCTAGTGAGGTTGTCTTTTGCCAATGAGGCATTTTGTGAAGCCAGTGAGGTTATGTAATCAGTGAGATTCATGATAAGCCAGTGAGGCACTTTTCAAGTGGTTTTTTCTCCCTACAAAGGGTTTTCCACTCATTAAAACAATTTGTTATGGTGATGTTGTTTTGCTTTGATTATGCTCTTTTTCATTCAAATTTTGAAGGCTTTACAAGCATGTTGTTTTTATTTGATGAATGATCAAATCTGAAATTTGCATTCCATATGTTCAAAATAATTGAAAGAGGTTATTTAAATTAAGTTTAAATTTGTCATACAATTGATTCACCCCCCATCTCAATGGTATTATACTCCAACAAGTGGTATTAGAGTAGTGATAAATTTACATCTTGCCATGTTTGGACAGTGGTAAATCTTGCTTGCAATAGTCTGCTTGCAATAGTCATGGACAGTTTGAGAAATCCTTCATTCTTTATATATCAAGTGTATACACCTTCATAAGTCAGGTATAAACCAAGAAAATGAATAAGCACAAGCCTTGAAAGAGGTAGTGAAGGTCTATGATGATAGGTTCCTTATGAGAGTAGTCAACAATCACTCCAGTAGATAAGTCCAAAAGAAGTTGATAGATCTCACAAAGATGATAACTTCCATATGTCTAACCAAGACCTTTATTCAACATTATGATGATCAAGATGAATTATTAAAAGACATTGAGTATTGTTATGTGATGACTGTTTTTATCTCATTGAATATCTTAACTAGAGGTTGCAACTAACACAAAGAACAATGCTCAATATAATGCTATGTATAGTGACATGTGGTAGCTAGTAGAGATTATGATGCATTGGAGTCTTTTTATATTCTTCAATCATGAGAATGGAAGAAATGGAATTATTGACCTCTTTTTCAAGAAAGGTATTTGAATGCTATCTAGACAAATGGACACCATCTTCTTCGATATGTTGCTACTACAGTGATTGTCAATAAAAGGAGGAACATGCTAAAGGAGCTGATTAAAGTTATTCAACAAGAGAAATATGCATATAAAGATCCCATCACAAAATTTATGGAATGCTTTCTATTGTCAAAGAGGGAATAACATCCTTGATACCATGAGTGGTAGTTTAATAGTGCTTAATAAGAACAATGTTGTTTCTACAGTCAGTTTGAGGTTGATCTTTTGTGACAAAACAATACATTTTGATCTTATTACAAAGGCAACTATTGATGTTTTGAAAGATTTGTAAAGGAAATAGCTTGGAGTAAAGGTTTGAAAAGGAAGTTGTGTGGTGTAATTACAAATTTGGAGTGAAAGTGGTAAGACATTTTTTGGCATTTGATGTGATATTTAAACACATACTTGGATAGTTGCAGTCTATTCTTTTTTTACATTCTTTGGATAGTTAGGTCACATTTACTTTCTTAAACAGTATAGTCTGTTATGTGCAAGTGTTTCTTGTTTTTTTTTATGAAGTGGTATTGTACTCCAAAATTGTGATAATTATTAATTATACCTACTTAATTATAGGTCCTAAGTGGGGTAATGTATGGAACCACATAAAATTTGGAGACACCTATCTTAAAATATATAAAAATGATAATGTTGTGCATGTTAATAGTGAATTTACACACTAAAAATAGATAATGTAGGTAACTCCCAAGGTTAACCAATGAGAAAAAAAGCATTTAAGTTTGAGTTGGTGTCCATCCTTATCACAATAATCTATATTATAGGTGTTTAATGTGTTGTAGCTCGTGCCACAATTTATTCTATATACATTTGGTATATAAAGATGTCTAATATGATTGGTGGGGGCCCTATCTCGGTTGGCTAAGTCTTTCCTGTTGCAGGAGGCTGGTCACGAGTTCTAGTCTCCCCCATCTCATGGTACTAGAGGGCGTGTTGCGCCAGTGCCACCGGTCACGTTAAAAAGTTTACCAGGCGTGCTACAATTTATAGGGGGTCGTGCTATACAAACCCGATTTCTACAGCCTAAAAAAAAAAAAAAAAGATGTCTAATATGATTTGAGTATAAATAAAATTAGTCAAGATCAAGAATCCTACAATTTCAACTATTGGTTATGTTTTCACTAAGAGCGCAAATTCTTATCAAGAACAAACTTATGTGATTAGAAAGGAAAGCAATGGCATTGAAGAGGATTATAATAATGTAGTTTTGAGATGAGGGAATTTTTGGATGGGGACTCTTCTTATGTTCATGAGACACTAAGCACTATTGAGAATTAAATGTATCTATATAACTTATAGTAGCTTTTAATTTGTTTCTTACATTTTTTTTGCACTTTGGATTTTTTTCTTGTGTCATGTGTTGTTTGTAAATTTGAAACTCAATTTTATTTTTTTCATTTTAAGTGATAGTTCTCATTGCTATATCCAAGTTTTCTCTATACTTTAGCTATAAAATATAGGGATTTGACTCCTTCTACACATCTTTCCTTGACTTATTGGAATGTATCCTCTTCAACATTGATAGTGAGCTTATCTATGCATATGCTAAGATTGACAAGATTGATGAAATTGAAGAATTTATATTGACATCAAATGTTGTTAATCTTCAAAGTGAGGGAGATTGTGTAATTGATTAATATGAGGCTATTGAAGCATATTTTGGTGAAGATGAATATATGTATTTAGTACCTTAACAAAAATAATTTGAATCAAATCTCTAACACTTTATAGGTCTACAACATACAAATAAAGTTTTTGGTGACCCTTGCTACTACCTCAAGGAATGGAAAGAATATTGTATCCATTGATGGACATTCTCATGCTATCATAGGAACAAGTGGAATGCCAGTGGCACACTTTGAGTAAAGTTTTCCATATGCATCATCATTTTTATCAATTATGCAATTTCAAGAATAGAATAATTGGTTTCTTACTATTGAAAACATCAAGGCATGAGAGGTTTTTGTAGAGCAAGTTGTGGCCTTTATGCTGCATGCAGACTATCATTCAACAATTTTTCATTCTTGTTGTTATGATTTCACTAAAAACTTTGATAGAGTTAGATGTAGAAGAGAAGGAATTTCCCTAGCACAAAAAATGGTGTTCATTTTACAAAGAGATTAATAGGATAGCCAAAGAGTCTGATTGTGATCAAGATCTAGTGCATTTTGTGCTATCATTGTTTTTAGAGAAATACTCAAATCCAGACAACAATAGAAAGGTAATTGGATTTGAGATAATTATTTTGGTCTAGTCTAGACCCTAAAGAATTAAATGATTGTATTAGTGATCTATATTGAAGAATATTTCACAAATATGAGGATATTTATGACCCTAAAAAAATGATTTTTCTAAAAATAAAGTTGAAAAATTCCATGTTACAATATGGTGGAAGGAAACTTGGGTTGAGCATGATATGAATGGTAAGCCTAAAATTTAAAAATGGGATAAAAATAAATTTAAATTTAATTTTATCCTTGCAAATTATCAATTTTAGGGTTTAGGGTTTTAGTTTTTAGGTTTAGGTTTTGTGGTTTAGGTTTTAGGGTTTAGGTTTTAGTTTTTAGGTTTAGGGTTTAGGGTTTAGGGTTTTAGTTTTAGGTCTAAGTTTTGTGGTTTAGGGTTTTAGTTTCTAGGCCTAGGTTTTGTGGTTTATGGTTTTAGTTTAAATTAGGTATAGATTTTGTGGTTTATAGCTTATGATTTAGCATTTTTGGTTTATGTTGATGATTTTTTTTGCTAATAGAATTTAAAAACTATATAATGAACAACCTAATCAACTATTTCAAACAAGCCCTAAAACATAATTAGAAAACAAAAAATGCAAAAAAAAACTATCCTAGAGGTCACTGAGGTGAAATATGTTGAAGGAAGGAGATGGCAGCCACAATTTGGGGGTGTAAAGTGCTCTAGAAATGCGTACCCATTGTCTCGTGTTGCTCTCTGTCACCTCAAAAAGTTTGTAGGTGAAAATGAGGCAATTTTTTTTTTTTAAATAAATACCTTTTCAAAATGGGTACCCATTTCATAATGCATACTTGTTTTTTAGTGGGTACATGAAGCATAATGGGCACCCATTTGGATTTAGGCTCAGGTGCCCATTACTAAGAGGGTACCCATTTTTTGAAAATGAGTATGCATTTTGTGTGGCTTTTTTTGTTTGGTCAAAACTTCCCCTCTTCGTGGACCCAACTTCTTGCTTTTACCCTATTGAAAAAAGACTTTCTATCATCTATAATTTTTCTTTATGATGAATAGAACTATTTTTATGCCTATTTCATATATTTTTACACTATATTTTTGAAAAATCTAGACTTTCATCTTCATAATGATCAATTCCTTTATGATTTCAATTCTATTTCTTCACCTTTATAGAAGATTTTATCAGTATTGTACAAATATGTTACTTGTTTGAGATTATTTTTCACATATATAATTGATACAAAAGTTCTTCAAACTCATTTTGGTGCATCACCACACATCTATTTTATGTAAAAAAAATCTTGTTTTCTCATCATGAAGAAAAATAGTATAGAATAGTTTATGTCAGAGAATTCTAGTAGATAGGGAACCAACACTTCATTTGGAGGTTGATCTCAAGTTTCAAGTCCCACAACTTGAGAGATCATTCAATGTTTTAGTAAATAGTTGAGTTGATTTATCAACAAGGGTGCATATTCCAAGTGATAATAGTTGTAAATGGAAAAGATTTATTATATGATATTTAAATAATTTAATTAAAAATAATAGACTTCCCAAAGGATTGGTCAATTTGGAGAAAGAATTTGATAGTATTGATAGGTCTAAATCGAGATCTTAGCCCATAAATAAAAATGCATTTAAGAAGTTAAACCATACTATTTTTAATATGTTCACCAACTTATTAAGGTAACACAAAACAATGTTCACTTGTTCTTATGATGCATTTATGGCTTATAGGGAAGATATATTTTGGTATGAAATACCATTCAAACCAAATGCAAAGTTATTTAAGTAGAAGAAAAGACCTGTAACTCTAACATTAGAATCAAAGATGTAGTTGAAATTAACCAAACTCAAATATGGATGAATAATCAAACCAATTACACATTCCACTTGGGTGTTGAAATTAATCCTTACAAAAAAGAACGGGGACATAATATAGTGTGTTAATTTTATAAACCTAAATATCTCATCTCTTAAGGACAATTATCCTCTACCCAACATGGAGTTTATGCTATATAAAATTACCATATGTGAAATTATATCAATGATAGATGGGATTTTCTTTGGTACAATTAGGTTAAGATCAAAGAGGTTGAATAATATGAAACTATATTTTCCACCCTATGGTGCACTTGTGTTTGTGCAAGAATGTCATTATGACTATCATAAAGCATCTTTGAATGATTAAAATAAGATAAATTTGGTTTCCCAAGTTGGAAGGATAACTATGGCATGTTTTTGATTGATTTAGTAGGGAAAAAAGGGCCCTAACGCAAACGTAAATTACAACAAGAACAACATAGCCAGAGGTGAGAAACAACAAAAAATAAGAAGCTCAGCGGACTTCCCAATTCCCCAACCAAAAACCTTAACCAATCCCCTTTCTATCAAACATTTTAGTTCTATCAAACGGATCAAAAAACCTAAAGCTATCAATAGTAGCTGTAGACGTCCAAATTTGGACACTTAATTTATCCAAATTTATCACTTTTCGTCTAAACATCCTCTTATCTGAATTAATTAAGTAATATTACTATTATTTAATTAATATCTTTAATTCTGCCAAATCCCTAAGGTATTTAATTAATAATTAAATACCTTACCCTCCTTAATCCCTTTTCATCAAATAAATTAAATAAATAATACATTTATTTAATTCCTCACATGTCATTTTCATCTAATCCTAATCCATCTCCTAATTTCTTCATTAGGGATGTGCACATGCCTAATCCTTGATTAGGATGTGTCACATCCTCCAACTTTTGCAAGTTGGCTTCTAATCCTCATTTATCTTCTAATTACTAATTAATTAATCTTAATCAGTACCTTGGTCAACTCTCTCCATCCCCAAAGGAATTTTTAATTCCTTTTTATTCCTCCAAGAATCCCCTTTTCCCATGCATCTTCTAGAATTTTGACTTGTCATATCAAGTCACATGTGACAAATTCCCACCTTTTGGGAACATTGTCTTATCCACTAGATTCTTCCAATCATTGTGAATTTAAAATTCACTTTTATTCACCCAAGATTCTTTTCATCTCCCAATGTACTTGCAAGGTACTTGTACTTCCTCCACCTCATGTACCTTTTGGCCACCTCACTTACACCTCATCTCCCCTTAGCCACTTCACCATCCACATGTCAAGATGTGAGGGCTTGTGGGTTCTCAACCCACCATAGCCCTTCATCTTGGCCTTGTTGGATGCTTCTTGACCCTTGAATTCTCTAGAGAATTCAAATTCTTCTATAAATACCCCCTCCTCAAGGGCATTTTCAAAACTTTTTTTATTTTCATAACCTCATGCTGCCAATTTGCATTCTAAAACACTTAGCCATTTGATAACTACATGTTGCCAATTTGCATTCTCAATCACTTACCATCATCTAGCTATCCATTCTAATCACTTTGCACATTCAATCTTGCATTTAGTCATTCAATAAATCATCTAAGGAGCACACAAAATCATCCCAAGCAAGGGCCAATCAAGGAGACATCAACAGCAAGGAAGGTGAAATCGTTTGTGTCTTGTTTTGTCCATTTTATTTCTTGTTTTATCACTCTTTTGGCTAATCTTGAAGTGTCCTTAGTATTTTATCACTTGCATTTTTAAGTTATTTTGCACGTTAGAGTAGGGTAAAACATTAAGGTTCACAGTAGCATCCCTGCTTAGCCATCTATAGTGCTTATAGATAACCATCATATAGTTCCTACTAAGAAAATACATAACATTATAAAATTTAAAGTTTCAGCCTCCATGGCCATAACCAGTAGCAACAAGCCAAAACATAAGAAAAGTAAACATCAAAAAACCAAACAAACCAACATAATTGAGCACTTAGGCTATGCATCTTCAATTAGCTTCCAGGCTTTGACCAGGTCTTCAACAGTACCATTCACCATGGCCTTCTGCTCCATCTTACCTGCAAGGTCCTCACCAACATCCACTGCCTTCTTCTTCTATTTCTTGATTTTGCTCATCCCCGAGACAGTGGCCATAATGGCTTTCTTCATTACTGCATCCACAACCATGCACACATTCTTGATAGCTTCTTCCAGGGTTTGAATCTTATGGTAATTTCCTTTTGTTTGAACACCTTTCTCTAGCACTTTTAGTCTGTCGTCAAATATTCCACTTATTAGATTTTTAGGGCTTGGACTCTACCTTCCTCTACTTTCTCAAAAATCTTCTGCTCCAAGTTTTTCATTCTCTCCTCCAGGCTATAAAGTCCCCCATGCACATCCTCAACATCTTCAATTTTCTCTCTATTAATATCCTTCGCTCCATCTTGTTTTGCTTCCTCCTCATCCCGAACTAGGTTTTGTTGTGACTCCTCCCTTTCCTCATCACCCTTACCTTCTTCACTATCAGCCCTCGAATCCTCTTCTTTAGTCGAATCATCCCCTAGGATATCTGGAATTTCTTCGATAGAGGAATCAATTTCCTCATCTTCTTGTTTCTCAACACTTTCTGGAGGACTTTGGGGTTTTTCCTCTGGGCTTTGGTCATTTTCGTTCTTCTCCTTTCCTTTATATGTTTCCATTTCCAATCTTTTAGACCTCCTACCACCCTGTTGAAAACCTTCCATCTCATTATCATTGAGGATAGTTATGGTTTCCACCTCTTCGCCTAATTCACTCAGTATCAACCTTCCACTGAGACATATTTTCTTTTTTTAGGAGTGACCGCAAGTAACTCCTTCCACATGGCCATTTCTGGGATTTTGTCTTTTTTGCCAGAATTCTTAGGGCTTTGAGATTTCTTACCAGAATTTTTAGGCATCAAGGCGGGAAGGTTTTCAAGGAGCTCAATCTTCACTGAGCTTTTGGGTTTAGGGCTTTCGAGCATTTTCAGAACTAGGTTTTTCTGCAAGGTTCTTGATATGACAAATTTACATATAGCCCTTATTAGGCCTTGATGTAAATGTGGGTTTGCACCATGAGTGAGGCTCTAGCTTAGGGAGGAAAATAGGAAGAATGACAAGTTAATTTTCTCCTAGTGTCTAATATGATTGAGAATGGGGAAGTGATAACTATGGACAGAATGGTATTGACCCTCAAGGGTAAAATATTTCATTACTACAAAGCAAACATTATGGTATGGAGGAGGAAGCTTAACCCTAGAATAACCATTTTGAAACCTTTCTTGTTTTTCTTTCCCTTTGAATTTTTTTTCAAAGTAATCCTGATATTTACCATTACTAACCTTAGCAATTTTTGTGCCTTCATATGCCAAGCACGTCGCGTCTGCAACCAACTTAGCATCCAATTTGAATTGAAGCCCTCCTAGATTAACCTCTCCATCTCTCCATGAATTGGAAAATTTGTAGCTGAGCCTCTCATTATACCCTTCCATAGCAACAAAATACTGGGTGAAACCCACTTGTTCAAGAAAACTCCAGAGCTCCTCATTATTGTGAATCAAGTCAAATTTATGTGGTTCAGTCTGCTTCCTAGGACCACCCATATTCACAGGACTATGGAAATTTTTAGGAACAAGAAAGAACTCACTTTGTTTTCCTTCAACGTCCTCAACACTCACCACATGAATTTCCACACTCTGTTTGAATGGAAACTCTATGATTATACATTTGAAGATTAAACTACTTAGGGTTTTTTCTATTTTTCATAAGCAAATCACACTTGCCACCTTTTCGTTGGTGATCATTATTATGCATGGCAACTCTACCTCCCTTCCAAGCAATAATTTCCTTAGTTTTATTCCACCTTTTTTATTATTCCCAATACTTCCCCATCTATCACATTGGATATCTATTCCTCGATTACACCACCTGCCAATTAATTCCCAATTTAAATTTTTTCTCTCCCAGTACTCATCCTCGCCATCCGGGTGACCATTCCCATGCTTGGAAATCCTTCTATCGAGGTTTAATGATCTTTTTGAATTATGTCGATGACATCTCCCACTTATCATGCCAACACACATCCATGGGGGCCACCTCCTAATTATCCCTATCATCCCGTTATTCATTTTCATAGTAAAGAAGACCCCCTCCATTAATCTTTATTTAAATATTTTTCTCCAAGTCTATCTTTAGCAAGGATTTCTTTTATTTGATTTGACAAGTCCTTGAAGTCCCACATTATTAATTTTTCTTCATTATCTCTAATATTGGCCATCGCATCTGCCATTTTATTTCCTTCCCTTAAAGTATGGAAAATTTTAACACTCTGAATTTCTTGCAAAATGCTCTTACAGTCTTCTAGAATATCTTTAATTTCCCATGGTATTTGTTGGTTCTCAGTTGTGATCATATGGTTTGTCCTTGATGAAAAAATCCCTTTCTGTTGATTCTACTTGTTGAAAGTTTCAGATTGGTTTCTCATGCTTTATCTTGGTACAGTTTTGTCTATATGGTTTACATATCTTGGCATTCAATGGACAGTTTACATTCAAAATTTTAATATCTTATGGTACTGTTCAGTTTGAGCTTCGTACAGTCTCAGGTTATCTTTTTGTACATTGTTTCAGTGACAAGAAAGAACGTATCAGCGTGAGAATGCCAGGGTCTCCCTGATCTATTTCTCTGATAAACGATTGTGTTGCCTATTGGCAAGATGTTTCTGATGTCATGACAATTGGATTTTACTTACAAGCAGCTTTCGAAAAGACTTCTCCATTGTTTCGGCAACAGAAAAGGATCACATCGACATGAGTTATATCGTCATAATGATGTCTTAGCGAACTCATCATGTCTCCCTGACCGGCAACAAAGGGTGCTCATCGGCGAGAGGTTTTTCTTCGTTGTAACGTCTTGGAGAACTTATTTTAGTCGTGTCGACCACCAGTGGAAAAATTGCATATCGGCAGGAGGTCTCAGCTTCGGTGTAATGTCATAGCGAACCCGTCAAGTCTTGCCGACTAAGTCTTATGAGGGGCTTTCGGTGAGAGGTTGGTATTGTCTCAGCGGCTCAGAGTGGATAAATATTTTTGGTATGACATAGTGTGCTCTCCGAGAGGTCTCCCCGACATTGATATGTCTCAGTGATGCATAAAACAAAAGGAACATTTTGGTATGACTCGTGTGCAACGAAGAAAGGTCTTGGCGAGTTTTTTTTCTTATACCGACCAACAACATAAAGGTATACATCTCGATAAGAGTTAGGGTTTTTGGCGTGAGGTCTCGGCAAGTGACCTTCAGTCTCACCAATGAAACACAAAAGGACCTTGTCGGCATAGGTTCTAACTTGTCTCAGTGACACACAAGATGGTGGGTGACTTTCGGTATAACGAAGTATTATCTATATGAGGTCTCCCCGAGAGCGATGTCATGGCAAAAAGTTTGATCATGAGGGGTTCTTGGCAAAACAAAGACTGGTCTACGAGATGTCTCTCTGATATGAAAAGGCTACAGTGATAGTGAATGAAACAAAAGGGAATCTCGGTGAGAAACTTGCTTATGTCTCAACGATTGGAAAGAACATAACATATGAGCTCTTCGTGTTACATAATGTATTCGTTATGACTTCTCCCCGAATTTGATGGGTCATGGTGAAAGCGATAACTAAGGGGAATGACTGGCGATTTAATTTCCTTCGACAGGACTATTTGGATGTCTCAACGAACGATTAACAAACTCTATCACTATGGCTGACATGTGAATTTCTAAATATAGTTGTAGGCCGACATCATTGGTTGGCATCAAATCTCTGATATTTATGTGTTTCATGCTGCACATACTAGTTTATAATCACTATTTTTAGAACTGCTCTTTGCATCTCAGTTACTAATGTGGAAAATAATGCCTTGTTAGAGTATTGTTATTCATGCATTAGAGGTTATGATCTACTTTGGTGGGTAGTCGTGCTTTTTAAGTAGTGAAATGATATCACACGTTTTAGATTTGTTGAGGATGGCTCTTAGCTGGGTGAAATGGCTCTTGTATTGGAAAATTAATTTCACTTTGACTAATAATCTTGCTGGGTACAAGATGAAGAATTCTATTGTAAAAAGCTTTGTTAACTTCAGTCTGAATCTTTTCAATTTGGTTGTTCAGTCGTTACTCCTAAAGAGTTACTTTTCTGGCATCCTTTTTTCCTAAAAATAGAAAGGAGGTTTCAGCTCTCCTTTGACCTTGAATCTCTTTGAAGACTACACACTGGAAAAGATGTATAAAACGAATTGTTGTGAATACTGAAAGCTACTGGATAGAAATTTTGAGACATAGTTATTTTGGCCGTATCAAGAGATGTATTGGAAAACTCTGTGATACAAAGTTTGGAAAACATGATGCATAATAGAGTTGTAATTATTTTCTATTTAATATTTTAAGGATTCAAAGAGTTGGATTCTTAGGGTATTAGGTAGATAAGAGTGTTGAATTTCTTGAGCTTACTAGAAAACAGAGAGATCCTCTGATATTATTATTGTTCTAAAAATAATTTGGGGGGTTGGTGCTCCTTGAAATTGGTGTTTCAAAATGAGGGGTTGGTGCTACTTGAGTTGGTGCTCAGAAATTAGCCTATAAGGCATTGTTAATAGTGGTTTTTGAAGATTAAGCCAGTAAGGCAGTTTAGGAGTGGTTTTTCTACCCTAGGAGGGTTTTCCACTCAAAAAATCCTTTGTCTTATGGTCTCTTTGTTTTGATGTCATAATGTTTCTTGATTGTGATAATTTTTATCAGTCTGAACATTTTTGAATGATAGTTCCTTCATATTTACAAATATTTAGTTCAAATATCTTGCATAAGTCATTGCTGAAAAGTCTAATTCAAAAGGAAGCTTAAAATTTCTCATTTGATTCATTGCTCAAGAATAGTTATAATTAGCTAAAGGTTTTTGTTGTCTCAATACCTTTCTTGTCTTTAGAGCTGCATTCAAATCAATTGTTTAAGAAGTGATTCAATAATGTTGATCATCATTTGCACAGTTTTATGAGTTGCACCTGCACTGTCATCATGCTTTGATTGTTAATCAATGTCAACCATAACTATTTTGGAAAATGCAAGATATCTCACTCAAATCACATTTTCATAAGTTGTCTAATAGACTGATTTAATGTTGTCATATCTTTGTGCTTTCAAAAGTGATTACTCTACTCTATTGTTGAAAGAAAAGGAAATTAGAATTAAAAATCTTGGTCGAAGTTAAAAAGTTTAGACACTGATTCACCCCCCCCCCCCTCTTAGTGTTTGTCCATAACTCCAACAATATTAGCCTTACTATCAAAGTAGTCTATTATCAACTTCGAATCACCTTCCACAATGCTCTTCTTATGTCCCCTTTCCCTAAGGATTTTGACTCCTATCCAAACAATCGAAGTCTTAGCAAAGTTATTGGTAGTTGTTCCTAAACCTTTGTTGAACCCAATCAGATAAGCTCCTTTATCATCTCTTATCACTCCACTAGCAACAACCCTTCCTATATTTCCTTTCGAGCATCCATCAAAATTACATTTCACCCACCCTGGATCTGGGGGAATCCAGATTGTGCTTCTCCTCATAATTTTTTTTAACCAGTTAACATTATTTAAGTCATGAGGGAGTTCCCATTGTTGTTTTATGCTTAATTCCTCCTAAGTTGGTTGTTTCTTAGCCTTTTTATACTTACAACTTTCCATATTTTCTTGAATTTTCTGTTTGACAATTAAGCATAGCTCCTTACTAGTTCTAGCTATCTCCCTAAACACTCTATTATTCCTCTCCTTCCATAAACCCCAAACCAAAAATGGTGGGATTTGTCCCCACAAGTTAGATTATATTGTGGGAATAAGGGAAAAAGTTCCATCCTTCAACAAACAGTTCAATACTATCAAGAAAAACCCACTCCACTTTTAGAGTATTAAGAAAAAAAACCCCAAACATCACAAGAATAAGAGTATTGGAAAAAAAAATGCATTATAGTTTCCTCTTCTTCATTGCATAGACTACACCTATTGACAAGGTACCAGCCTCTTTTCTTAGCATTATCAATCATAAGGATCTTAACATGTACAACAGTCCACCAGAAGCAATTGATTTTTAGAATGAGGTTCTTCCTCCAAACCTTAAGCCATTCAAAGGAGCCCAAGATCATGGTCGGCTGCATCGTTGACTCATAAGTAGATTTGACCGAAAAACTACCTCTAGTAGTTGATCAATTGAAGATTATATGAGGCCGACATAGGGGTTAAAGTAGACCAGGGATCATCCCAAAAATCAGTGTTGAGACCATTGCCAATCCTAATTTTTGCACCTCTATTTAGCACTCCTCTAATTTTAAGGTGGTTATTCCAAAACACCAATCCATGCAGGAGCTCCTTCTTCCTTAGGAAACAACTAGCATCCTTGTTATTAAGATACTTGGCTCTAAGAATAGTGGCCCAATCTTTTTCATTTTCCAATAGGAACCAACCCATTTTATCCACTAAAGCCTTATTAAACACTTTTAGTCTTCTAATGACTAACCCTCCTTTTTTTGAGACACATACCTTCTTCCATTTGATAAGAGTCATTCTTTTCCTTTCCTCCACTCTTGACCATAAAAATATTCTTTGAATTGTTTCAATTTTGTCAGTGATATAATTAGGAATATTGAACATTGAGAGATAATAGACAAGTATATTTTGAAGGGAGGCTTTTAAAAGCTGATTTTTTCCTGCCAAGCTCAGCAGCTTACCTTTCCAGCCAACTAACTTTTTCTGAACTTTTTCCACAGTTCCAATAATTACTATTCATATTTCAAGAGAAGAGAGGAAGACCAAGATAAGTAGCAGGAAAATTCGCTTCCTGGCATCCTAGAATCCTTGTTACTTTATCTTTCACAAGCTAGCTAGTATTGAAAAAATATATTTTACTTTTATGGTAATTTATACACTGCCCAAACATTTCAGCATAGTTATCCAAAATTGTTTTCCATTCTTTAGCTTCAATAACCGAAGCCTCCCCCATAAGGATAGTATCATCAAAAAATTGTTGATGTGAAGTTGGGGGCAATGAAGAAGCAACACAAAACCCTTTCAAAGACCTATTATTAAGTTGTTTCTATATATTTCATCCAAGGGCTTCTACCACAATATCAAAAAGGTAGGGGGATAAGGGATCCCCTTGTCTCAACCCTCTTACAATTGAGAAATAATCAATGGAAATACCATTAACAAGAACTGAATACTTAGGAGTGGTAACACAGGCCTTTATCAAATTGATAAATTTACCTTTGAAACCAAATTTCTCTAAAATAGAAAATAAAAAATTCCAAGTGACTCTATCATAAGCTTTAGAAATGTCCAATTTCAGCACCATACTTGGATTTTTGTTGTAGTCCATAGAGTGTGAGATCTCATGAGTATAGATAGCTGCATCCAATATTTTCCTTCCCTGAACAAAACCTTTTTGATTAATTGCAATCATCTTCCCTAAAACCATCTTCAACCTATTTACAATGATTTTGGAGCAAATCTTGTAAGTAGTATTACATAGACTTATCGGTCTATAATCATTCATGGAAGCAACTTCATTGGATTTTGGAATAAGGGCCAAAAAAGTGTTATTCATTTGATTCAACATGTTTTTGGATCTAAAAATATATTTGACAACAATTAATAGATCTTTAGATACAATCTCCCAGTAGACTTGAAAGAAACTTGGAGGAAAACCATTAGGTCCGAGAGCCTTGAAGGCTCCAAATGAGAACACCGCCATCTTCACCTCCTCCATAGTTATATTCTTTGTTAAGCTTTTCAGGTCATCATCAATAATAACATTGGGTATAACCTGTAAGAAATCCTCCAAATCCATGTTATTAATTCTTGAAGGCTCCTGCTAATTTGAAAAAAAAAGAAACAGCCTCATTAGCAATTTCATCCTCCCTTTCTAGCTTGGAACCATTAATGATAACAAGAGATCTGATTTTGTTCCTTCCTCTATGCTTCATAGTTGATTGGTGGAAGAACTTAGTATTCCTATCTCCTTCCTTTAGCCACTGAATCCTTGATTTATGTTTCCAATAGATTTCCTCCTTATTTTATGTCATTGGGCTCTAAGCTCCATTTCTATTATGTATATCTCCTCATCACAATTTCCATCCTCCATTTGATCCTGAATCCCCTTTAGTCTTAAATTCAGCTCTCTTTTAGTGCTAAATATATTGCCAAAGGTGTATTTATTCCATCCCTTAACCTTTTCCTTTATTATTTTTAACTTCTGCACTAATCTGAACATCGGGGTACTATCACACGACATATTCCAACATTCTTAACAAGAGCTTTAAAGTCTGGATGAAGGGACCACATAATTTCATACCTAAACAGATAAGGCTTTTTCATCACCCTATCCTCCCATTCTAGAAGAAGGGTGCTATGGTCAGAACCCATTCTAGGAAAGGAAGTAAGGGACACATTGTATAAGATACTCTAGTTGGAAGAAATTAGAAATCTGTCTAATTTCACTTGGATAAGTTTATTTCCTTGCCTTCTATTGGTCCAAGTAAAGTGAGACCCCATAAGGGGGATATCCATAAGACTCGCCGAATCTATGAAACTTGAAAGATCCATCATACTTTATGAGTAGTTAGTCAGGCCTCCTTTTTTCTCAAAGGGATACAACGGAGAGTTAAAATCACCACCAAGCATCCATAGATCTTCTTTTCTATTAGAAATAACTCCATTCAACAAGTTCCATAGGTCCAACCTAGCCAATCTAGAATTCGGGCCATATATATTCCCCAAATTCCATTTAATAGAAGTGTCACCATCCTCCATACTTATCAGAAGGCTGTTCTTATTTTTGAATTTCAACTTCCCACTTAACTGTGAGGAATTCCAGCAGGTGGCTATCCTGCCAGAAGCCCCATCTGCATCACTTGCATCAAAACTAGCACCTGACCAAAGCCACTTCAACGCTTTCTCAAAACTTTTATTTTTCATTTTATTTTCCTAAACCAGAAGGATATCAAGTTTAACCTTAGCAAGGCACATCTTCAACACATGTTGTTTATACGGGCCATTAAGACCTCTCACATTCCAAGAAAGGATCTTCGTGATTGCAAAGAAAAAAGGACAGAACCAAGTTGATTCTGCCCGAAGAGGGGATTCGAACCCCCTACTTCCTTTTTAGTTTGTTCCCTGCCAATAAGTCCAAGGTCCTTTGCTTCCCTGCTACCACATCTTTTTCTATTTCTTTCACTCTTGCCTCTTTTAATTATGGTTTTCCAAATTTCTCGTTTCCTCCCGCATCTAGTTTTTTCTTCTTTCGTGATTTGGTGTTTATCCATCCTTTATCATCATTGTTTTGAGACATTTGCTCATCTCCCAAAATTGGTTCATGGTGTTCCTGAGTTGGGGTTAAAATCTGATCCTTTTGGCTGATTATTTCCCCTTCCTCTTGGCCTTCATTTTGTTGTTCCTCCTAAAATATTTGTTGTGAAGCCATTTCCTTATCCTCCTTTTTTTTGTTTGTTTTCTCCAAAGATGGAGGGGTAGAAGGTTCATTGGTAGCCTCAAAGAACTACCTTTCTAGATTACCTATGGGACTATTTTCTTGATCTGGGTTTAAAGGCTATTTCAGTGATTATTAATTTTTTATTAGGGGTTGCAATTTCAGCTTCCTTTGAACTGTTTGCCAAAGTATTTTTTGCTAACAAATCATTCTCATGTGCTTCAATTTGGGGGATCTTAGGATTTAAGGGGAGAAATTTTACAAGCATACTGTAAGTGTCCAAATTTGTTGCACCCCTGACAAGAAATTGTAGTTGTCTCATATTCTAGGGGTTGAACCCATTTCCCAAACTTAGATTTTGGAGTGATGGAAGTGGGTAGGATTGTATTAACTTCAACGTTAACACAAATTCTAGCATAGAGTAATTTGGCCTTTCAGAGAGTAACATTGTCAATGGTAACCAATTAACCTACGGAATCTGCTATTCCTTTAAAAATCTTTTGGTGCCAAAACTCCAGTGGCAACCCTGAGAGTCTAACCCAAGTTGGGGCAACTTTCCCTAAATCAACTAAGGCGTCAAACACTGGTTTCCACTTACATAAAGACAAAACATTTTTAAAACCACTATCAAAAGCCCATGGTCCCCCTGTAAGGACCTTTAGCATGTCCTCATGGATAACAAAGGTAAACAGAAATAAACCCTTGGGCATAGCACTTATAGAAACATTTCCTTTGAGTTTCCAAGTGTCAGAGGTCCATTTTTGTACCTGGTCAATGTTGGGTCATTCGAAAAAGAATTTCCCAACCAAAGACAGCTTCAACCCTTCCATGGCATCATTCAAAATGTCACCAAGGACATCCACTTCATCCCCAACCATCGTACAAAAATCCATTACAGACTTTTGAGGTGTCTTCGTCGAGGTTTGACCTCCAACAATTTTTTCCACAAAGGATGCCTTCTAGGCTTTTGGGCCATTGCCCTTAGGTGCAAAAACCTGGTTTTTTGATCCCCCAGGCACTGAAATATACTTAGAGCATGGGGGTGTCCTTCTGTATGGAGAAACAACAATATTTTGGCAAACAACATGCTGCTTTGGTGGGGGAGCCTCCTTGGGGCCCCCTCCAAGTTGATTCATCAAATATCAAAGTTGCAAAGCGCGTGCAAAATTTTATTGCTTAATTAATTGTTATTTAAATGTAGTTAAAAGATTTTTTTTTGAAATCAAAGGGGTAAAAACTTTATTAGAAATCAAAAAATAGCATTACAATAATAACCACGGGACCCAGTCCCAGAAAACAAGGCAAAAAACCCACAACATAAAACAAAATCAACTATCCCCATGTATCCTCCTATCCTCTTCCAAGAACCGGTCTAAATCCAGATGCAACTCAGGGTTAACTTGATCCCAATCCTCAACCTTCCAACCACTATCTTGCTCAGAGGCCCATTTGGCCAAGCAGTCAGCAGCATGATTCCAATCCCTTGGAATGTGAACAAAGGATGCCTCCTCCATCTGAGAACTAACTTGAAGAATCCGTTGAACCACCGAAGCCAACTGCCAATTTATATCAGATATCTTTCGCTCATTCAAGAGATTAATCAAAATCTGTGAATCAGCTTCACATATAACCTTTCTCCATCCCAAAGCAAGGGCCCGCTCCATAGCATGAAGAATTGCTAGACCCTCCATGAAGTTAACAGTCTTCACCCCCTCATGTATAGAGAATAGAAAAATCACCGAACCAGCTGAGTCCCTGCCAACCCCACCAATTCCAGCAGGCCCAGGATTTCCCCTAGAAGAACCATCAGTATTGATCTTTAAAAATCCATTGGGAGGAGGTAACCACCTTCCAACCCGTTGGACCCTCTTTTTCCCATGCCTACAGTTCCTAGAACTGACAAAAGATGAATGAATTTCTTGAAGACCTAGTCTGGCCACCAACTCAGCATCACCTCTCTCCAAGGGGAAAACCACATCACATTTAGCTAAAACAGACTCCTGCACCATTCCAAGCATACGCATCCAAACTTGCCGACCCACCAACTTCTGATCACGAAAAATTCTGCGGTTCCGCTCCAACCAAATCTGCCAAAGCAGAAAGGTAGGGCCCACGAACCAAACTTCCTGCAAAAAGGAAGCCATAGAAGGAGGTCTTCCCATACTATCCCAGAATTCAACCAAAGAGCACGCATGAATACAGGGAAGCTTCCACACCTCCCACCACCAATGCCAAAGCTGCACAACAAAGGGGCACCGAAAGAACAAATGTGAAGAATCCTCTTCCGCTCCCCCACACAAAACACAAATTGAAGGTCCTTGAAATCCCCGTTTACGAATGTTATCCCAGGTCAAGCACCTATTCCAAGCCAAAGTCCAAACAAAGCAGTTGCATTTAGGCCACGAGAGTTTATTCCACACCCTTTTCCACCAATGAACCTCCGCCCCAGTTAGCTTCTGAGCCAATAACACCTGATAACCAGAAGCAACAGAGTAAACCCCCTTAGGATTATGGGTCCAAGCAAGAATATCTTCTTCCAGAAGAGAACTACAACTCCTACTATGAAGAATCTTGTGAAGCTCAGCACTTTCTTCCAAGTTAAATCGGCCACTCTGAGGGATCCTTCCATGAGCTACCTCCAACTGACCAAAGAAGCAGCAGACTTGAAGTCACTCACCCTAGCCCAGCCAGCCTCGAGAATGGCACAAAGGAAGTAGATGGGGAGAGAAGTAAGTGGAGGGAATCCATCCCAAAGAAAGGAGAAGAGAGCTTCAGTTCCTCGTCTACAGATCCAAAATAAACCTTCCTTAATAAGCTTTGCACCCTTCTGAAGAGTATTCCAAATCACTGAACCTTTCCCCTCAAGAGGGTAACGAGGAAGATCCTGCCGTGGAATCCCCGGGAAATACTTATGAGATAATATCTTGGCCCACGGCTGATCCTGTTCCACACACCATCTCCAAAATAGCTTAGCAGCCACAGCCACTCCAGATAACGCAGACTGTCGAAGACCAAGACCACCAAATTGCTTTGGGCTGCACACAACATCCCACCTAACCAGGCTCCACTTGGAAGAAGCCAAACTTCCCGCCCATAAGAACTGCCTTTCAAGAGAATCCAACTCCCTCAGAAAACCCATCGGAGCCACCTGAAGCATACATCTGTAGGTAGGGAGAGCCTGCACCACCGACTTGAGAAGTGAACCCGCCCCGCAAAGAGACAACCATCTGTGGGTCCAATGATTAACTTTGCACGGAGCTTATCAATAATATTCTGCCAAGAACCCTTGGGAAGATGGCGAACAGAAATTGGGAAACCCAGATAAGTCAAAGGGAGAACCCCTATCTAAAACCTTAAGATATTAGCAATTCTTCTCTGTATGGGGCTCGGCGTGTTGAAGAAGAATATGGAAGACTTCTCCTCATTAATCAATTGTCCTGAAGCAACAAGATATATGTCCAACACCTGCCTCAAGTTAGTAGCTTCCCTAACAGTAGCCATCCCCATCAGGGCAGTATCATCAACAAACTGCAAATGAGATTGCGGAGGCAAGTCTCCACCCCATCGCCAACCTTGAATGATGCCAAGCTCCACCCTTCTTTTCAACAAACGACCAAGGCCTTCCACAAGAAGCAGAAAAAGATACGGAGAAAGAGGATCCCCTTGGCGCAAACCCCTAGAGGCACCAAAAAGTTCAGAATGATCTCCATTTATCAAAACTGAGAAGGAAACAGACGTGACACAGCTCATGACCCATTGGATCCACTCCTCACCAAAACCAAAAGCAACAAGGATCTTCTGCAAAAAAGACCATCTAACCCTGTCATAAGCCTTAGCCATATCCAGCTTAATGAACATAGCCTTCTCATGGGAGTTGTCCATGGAGTGGATGGTCTCCGTAGCAATGACAACCCCATCAAGAATCTGTCGACCTGCCACAAATCCACTCTGTTCCTCTGAAATCAACACTTTAAGCCACTTCTTCAGTCTCTCAGCCAATAACTTTGAGATGATTTTATAAGCCACATTGCAAAGAGAGATAGGCCGGAACTGAGATAACCTATCAGCCCCTTCACACTTGGGTATGAGAGCAAGGAAGGTGGAGTTCAGAGCACGAAGCATCTGTTTATTCCTTTGGGACTCAAGGACAACAGCCAGAAGATCCAACTTTATGATATCCCAGAATTCCTGAAAAAATTCAATCGGGAAACCATCGGGACCAGGAGCTTTACCCTTCTTCATCTGAAACACAATCCCCTCCAGCTCATCAAGAGAGATATCTTTCATCAAATACTCATTCGCCTCCCTGGAGACCAACTGAGGAATACAAGAAAGAACCTGTGCTTCCTCAACAGAGCCCCCTTGTGAATCCTCCCTAAATAAAGTAGCAAAATACTGAGATGCCTCAGTAGAGATTTCTTGAAATGAGGCAAGACGTTCACCCCTATCATTCACCAGAAAAGGAATGGAATTACCATGCCTCCTATCCTTCACAGAATTGAAGAAGAAGGCGGTGTTTTTATCACCTTCCTGTACCCATTCAACCCGGGCCTTTTGCTTCCAATAGATTTCTTCCCGCAATTCAAATTCCTCAACCACTTTCAAAGTCTTAGCCTCCTCCCTTAGAAGATCCTCAGAGGCCCCATTCTCACGAATCAACCGCGTAATATTATTCAACTCCTCTTGTGCGGCAACCTTAGCATGAAAGATATTACCAAAACATCGCCGATTCCACCTTTTAAGCTGATATTTGACAAACTGAAGAAGCTTGGAGAATGTGTACATTGCCGTACCAAAAGTTGGTCTACCAATCCGCCACCACTCAACCACATAATCATGAAGAGTGGGATCCCGTAACCACATAAGCTGGAACTTGAATGAGGGAGACCGAGGCCCCCGTGCAGAGATAATACTAAGCTTAATAGGCCAATGATCAGAACCTCTCCAATCAAGAATTTCAGATCGAGTGGACCATAAGTTTCCAACCCAATAGCAGGAAACCAAGAAACGATCTAGCCTCTCAGCAACACAACTCTCACCAATTCTCCTATTATTCCAAGTGAAGCGCCCATTACTAGGTAGAACATCAATAAGATTTAATTCAAAAATGCTATCTCTGAATAACAGAGCAGAAGGCTCCAACCTAGGAATTCCACCTCTTTTCTCAGACAATTCCACAATAGCATTAAAATCGCCAGCCATAACCCACGGATGGTAAGGAGCTAAGCTACGAACAAAACGAAGATGGGACCATAAAAGTTGTTTACCCAGAAACTCAACAGGAGCATACACATTAGAGAGGAGAATACACTCACCAGTCTCATACCAAGAGGCGACAAGGGATATAGAGGATCTAGAGGACATCCACCATAGGGGGAAAATCTTCCGAGGGTTCCAAAAGCAAGCCACCCCTCCAGAATCACCAAGAGCCCCCACACACTGGCATTCACCATATTTCCACAGCTTAGGAGCCATGGCCAACATATTATCTACAGATATTTTAGTCTCCTGAAGAAAAAGAACATCCGGAGAATGATTCCTAACCAAATCACGAACAGCTTTTTGTCGAGGGCCACTGTTCAAGCCCCTTACATTCCATGAGAGAATAATCATTTCTGGGGGCATGAAAAATGTGAATCAAGAGTCTTGACTGACCCTGACTCCACCAAAGTTTCCCCAGTTAATTTAATCTTCTCCATATCCTTTTCCTTCCCAGCTTGGAAGTCCTGTCACCAACCCCTTTCTTCAGTTCATTTTGCTGAATACCTAAACGAGAGGAGGCCAAAGAGCTCTTCCCCACATCCTTGCCACCTTTCAGGGGCAATGGGGAGCCACCTCCACCACTCTTTGAAGCTCCAATAGAAGATTCTTGTTCAGTCTGGACAATCAATTGTTGATCTGTATCCATCTGCCCAACCCCAATCTCCTGCACATCCTGCATGGCCTCCAATGGTGGCCCATCCTGTCCTGTACCCAAAGTTCCCTGATCCAAGTTCAGCAACCCGGGATTCACTTCCTCCTGGCTGAGATCATCCAGCACCTCAAACCTATTAAAAGTTTCATCATCCTGCCTCTCCCTCAAGGTCCGCTTCTGGCCCCGATTCCTATTGCGAGCCTTAACAGGGACAAAACCATCATCTCCATTACCATCACCCGGAATAGGCTCCTTACCATTATCAGTCCTAGGAGGATTACGAGAAGGCTGAGAAGGTTGGGGCCCCACAGGCTTAGCCCTAGGGCACCTACGCTGCAAGTGACCATATTCATGACAAAGACGACACCGAAAAGGTAGGGTTTCGTAATCTAGTTGTTGAACCCAAGTATATGATCCAGCACTCACTTCAACAGAATCTGGTAGTGGCTTGCTTAAATCAATTTCTACACAGATACGAGCAAAATTCATTACCTTTTTGTACTGCGTCTGTTGTGAAGACCCAATAGGTTTACCGAGCATTGAAGCCACCAAATGCAACATGTCATCCCGCCAACACTCAAATGGAAACCACGGCAACCGAACCCAAACTGGAATCCGACTCGGTATTGCCTCAATCGGGTTGAAGCCAGCATGCCATGGCTTGATAAACAAACCCACCTAGTTATAAAAATAGGGGCCACCCTCGAAGACCTTATTCCGATCTGCCATGCAATCAAAAGAGACCATAAAAAAGTTGTTCGCAAGGAGCCTAATCTCCATCTCCCCCTCCGGCATCCAAGTCCGTTGAGCCAAGGATTCCAAAAAATGCAGCGAGACTCTCAAACCCATGAACTTGCAATAAAAAGAGTGCCTTGAATAGTATTCAGTATCATCTGCAAGCATTTCCATCGGGATAATCAGCTTCGGTCGCTCTTTGCATCTTTCCAAACACCCATTAATCTTCGTAATTCGGGAACCATTAATCGATCCTAGATCATTCATCTCCATCTCTGAAGAAAACAGCGTATTATCAAAAACATTCACTCCATGCGCCGAAGGCTTCGAACCAAATGCTGAACGGAAATCCAATTTGGGGCTAACCCTAGATGTTTCCCCACCCGACATAGCAAAAAACAAGATCCCCAGCAGGCATGCAAACCCCCAGGACACTTTAGCAAGAAATGGAAAAAAGAAAAGACCCCAAGGGCAGGATCAAAACCCTTCCACCCACAAGCCACCCAAACAGTAGCAAGAAGGCCTCCAGAAAAGAAAAAAACCCCACCACCACAGCCCCGATAGCTTCAAAAAACCCCCCCCACAACGCAGAAGCGAGCAACACACAAAGAACGAGCTAGGGCACGGTCGCCCTAGCTCGGCTTGCAGAGCACGCAAACGCCATCTCCGTGTCATGTAGTTAAAAGATTCACTTAAGTGTCGATAGAAGCTTTATTTTCATAGTTTGAGTCTTCTTGGGCGAAATTAACTATGGCATGTTATGATATATTCTTATAGGAATTTATTTGCAATTAGGGGTTAGAATTCAACTAGGGGGTATATAAACCACTTTTGGATGGTATTATCTCATAGTTTTTATTCCCCTTTGGTGATTTCATGCATTGGTTTCTCTAAATACTAGGTTCTTGGTTGGATTTTGTAAGTGTATTTTGTAGGTATAGTTATGTTAATATTACTCCATTTCTAAATGTTGTATCCTATTAAGGATCCTTGCTTGGATTGCATAGTTATTATAGGAATTTATTTGCAATTAGGGGTTAGAATTCAACTAGGGGGGTATATAAACCACTTTTGGATGGTAATATCTCATAGTTTTTTATTCCCCTTTGGTGATTTCATGCATTGGTTTCTCTAAATACTAGTTTCTTGGTTGGATTTTGTAAGTGTATTTTGTAGGTATAGTTATGTTAATATTACTCCATTTCTAAATGTTGTATCCTATTAAGGATCCTTGCTTGGATTGTATAGTAACTAATATTATTGTTAATTAACACATTGGTTTAGAGTTTGGAGACAATATTTTTAAGACTAAAATATATGATGAATCTAGCACATAAGAGGAGCCTAGACTTATTTGTGGTGTTGCAATGCCCAATATTGGGAGCAATCACCCTTTATTAAAAAAATCCATAAAGCTCTGAAAACTATGAATGCCTCTTCTAACCTATACACCAATTTTTCAACATCAAAATATATAGAAAATAGGTGTACTCTATTTGTTTTGTCATTTTCTTTATCAATATCCACTTTATGCTTTTTTCTCTTATTTTATTGTTGTTAGCCTATCTTGTCTCATATATTTGATAATTTAGATCAAATTAGAGTAGATTATGGTACTTTGTCTCCCTTTATTTGATTTATGTTAATTCAAAAAACCATAGTTTTTCCTAGGAACCAAAAATATTTCTTTCAAGAATTAATTGTAGGTATTCACTCAAGTTAAATATTATTATAATATAATAAATAAACAAAGGACTATTCCTCACATTATTGATACAATATTCAATACGTCTTTTGATAATGCTAGGCATGGTATTGTTCATGATGCCAATAAGAGGAAACAGAAAATGGAACCTATAATTGAGATTCAAAGACTAATATTAAAGTATCCAAATAAGAAAAAATTCCCTATTAAAAAAATATGTTTGTTAAAATAAATTTATACCTAGTGGAAATATTATGGCCCGACTTGTGATTAGTGCTAATATATTAAACAAAAAAAATCTAATCACAATGGAATTAAGAATTATACTAATAGGAGATTTATGAACTAGAAAAATATGAAATTCCTACTCAAGTAAAAAATGATCAAACATTGTCTCAAGGGACAATTCAATACATCCCTAATACTAATGTGATTGCAATATCTAATTCTACTTTATTTCCAAATTACATTATGTGATAAGTCTTATGTTTTTTTTAAATTAAAACTACAAGCATCAATAGTAAAGTTACTTTAAATTCTTGAGCATAAAATTAGGAAGTTAAATTATTTAAAAAATATTCCTATGCAAAGAGGATAGTCTAATAAGTGTCCAACTATCTCCCAAAGTGTAATAAAATTGAATTAAGCCCTTGGTACACTCATAAGTATATAAGTGGTTAGAATCCAAATTATTGTAGACCCACTTTATACTTCTATATTGGTAAAGGGATGGCTTGTACATAATTGTATGATTGGTTAGATTGCATCCAATAATGGCATGTCCCTTGAAATCATGAATTAATTGGGTTTGAATATCTCTAGGTATTTTGGTAAGTGTAATTCCATGGAATCTAGAAAGGTGCATACAATTAGAATTTTCAAATTTTGTAAGTGATGACTTGTGGACTATGTTCTTCAATGATCATGTTCAAAGGAGCTATCAAGTGTTGGTTTTTTTCTCATATCTCATTATGGTAAGAGCTTCAAGTTTTCATTTAATTTGATATTTCAATAGACTAACAATGTTTCAAAGTATTAATCATTGTTGTTAGGCTTAAATGTTGCTCTTAAAAATGGGATAAAATTTATAAAATTGTTTGATGATTTAAAATTAGTAGGTTTCTAAGATCAGTATGCAATCACTCTCTAAGGTGATAAGTAAAGTACTCTCTAGGTGAGGAGTAATGCAATCTCTAAGGTAAGGAATAAATTACTCAATGAAGGCATGCCCAAGCATAATAAATTAAGTAAGAAGTATGATTCATATCAAACCATTGTAAGCCTTGTGCATTAACTTTTATCAAACTATATTTATTAAGAAAATATCATCATATACATTATCATAATGTCAAATTAAAAATGAATTGACATGTAAAGGTGCATCACTACTTCCACTAAAGTTGTTGATAATTATGTTTTTCCTGAGAGTACACATAACAAAGTATAGTACATTATGAAATAATGAATCATCAACAACATTATGTGAAGGAGAGGACAAAGTATTTTCATCAATTAAGTGAATGCACTAAGCTCCTCACTAAATAAATTTTCATTACATTATGAATTCAAGGATATAGAGAGGGCACTCTTATTAATTATATGAGGCATATCATCATTATTAAGTCTACTAAAATTATGGATATATGAGAAAGAAGGATCATCATTGCTAGATGTATAACCATAATGGCTCTCATGAGTAAATGAAGTAAAATTCTCCTATGTATAAGAAGTATGAAAAATCTAGAAAATATTAAAATTTAGCATCATGTTGAACCAATGTATCCTTAGGAAATGGATCACCCTCCCTTTGATAAAAATATATGATGTATTTAAAGAATGGGGAGTTTGATGCAATAATTTATAAAAAAATCTTAATATACTTGAGTTTTGTAGGATAAGAGACCAAGAACAATGGTAGAGGGGGGTCTATTATTATTTTACAATGAAAGGCATACAATTTTTTTGAATTTAAACTAAACATAGATAAAAATGAAAGAAATATATCAAAAATTATAAATGAAAAGAAGGTCCAAAAACCCTAGAGGATTCAAAGATTGTGGTTCACTAAAATATGAGGACATGAAGTAACCCTACAAATATTGATTTAACCAATATAACTCAATCCTTAGGTAAATTAAGTTGAGAATGATAACTAAGTAATATAACTTTGAAATGAATCAAATCAAACTTGGATGGACTAGGGATTATCTTTAAATTGACACAATGAAGTTTGACAATTCAAACGTTGCGACAAAGAGATGCTATCTAAAATATGGAATTGAATATGGTAAAAAATACTTAGGATGTCTGAGATTTTGGATTTCTAGAGGTTATGAAACAATCATGTTTCTATCTTAGGTGGCATGCGTGTATCCACTATGTAATTTTAACTTCAATACCTTTAATGAGTGTTTACCTAAGTAATATTTATGTTAGGAAAACTTATTGGTGATGAGAACCACATTGGGAGCCTACTAAGTATAGATGGAACTGTGGAACTTCTTTGATGGTAATCTAGCTCTAGAATTTATTCAACATAAAAATAGAGATTTTTTTTAGTGTTGATGTCTTGATATAAATTGTTCTTTATAAGACAAATATATGTGTTATTGAATCTATGAATAATAATTTATAATGTTTTTTAATAATTATCTTCAATAAGGTTCTATTGTGTCTTTTGATTCATATTTTATTGTAAAAATGAGCTAGGATGCCTTTAAATACACAATTTGAGACTTTTAGGACCATTAACCACATAATATCATAAAAATGTGTGCAAATTGGTTAATTATAGAAGAGACCCCTTAAAAAAATAAACATGAATGAAGTGGTGAACAAATAGAGGTGAAGGAGTGATGTATTCACTTGTCTACTCTACAAGTGGAATACAAACTAAAATATGGTTTGATAAGGGGTAAAATTGCATGCCCTCACTTTTGCACCTTCATTTTACACCAATTTAGGTATTGTTGTGATTATATTGTTATAGTGATTAAATTGACTTGTTTGGTACACAAAAGGATCCCAATCTCGAACCTGTTAGCCAAAATGACCTTTGATCTATAACAATATATTCATTACATATTAACACGTGAAATTGACAAGATCTAAGCACTCATTCATTTTATCTTTATTAGGCTCAATTTAATTAATTTAGGTTTGACAATAAGTTAATGTTTTTTCATTTAATTAAAGACTTAAATTATAGTAAGGAAGCATTTTATTTCCTTATATTTGTGTGAAATTGATTTAGCTCACACCGCCTAGTTCTTTTCCCTAAGTTTTCCTTCTTCCATTAATTATTTTTTAAATTTGAGATTACTAAATTCATTCATTTATTTTTCATATCTAAGATTTATTTTACTTTTATTACTTTATATGTCAATTCTAGTGCATTATCTCTTAGATTTGCATGGAAAAGAAGCTTCAAGTTCCCTCATTCCAATTAGGTGTCCCTGAGATAGATCCTTTTATAACCACAGATTCTTTGGATGCTCCTAATGTTGAGAACCTAGCTACAATTTCCATGCACCACAATGATGAGGAGTACTTGACTATAATATACACTTTGAATTTTTAGAAACTTGAAATAAAATTAGAATGGACCATAAGCTACAACTTCTTGAACAAGACATAATTCAATTAAATGATAATGCCAAATATTCAATACTAGTTAATGAGCTTAAAAAATTTATACTAACTAAATTATATGGATTGAATTTTGAACACCTGAAATATTGAGAGGGGGGTTGAATCGGTATTCTTAATAACTTAAACATTCATTCAATGCATCACTTTAAACTTGAAGTAATGGAAGAGAACATAGAAAGCATGCATCACATCAAGGAACATAAGAACACCAGATTTACATGGAAAACCCAAAAAGGGAAAAACCATGGTGAGGATTAGCTCACAATATAGATATTGTAACCAATTAAAAGTTTGATACAATTGGTGGACTCATTGTCCAAAAGAGGAAAGGCTCACTATCGATGGCTCATTGCCAAAGGGCTCACTACCTAGAATAGAAAGAGATAGAAGAAAGGGTGGCTCACTACCAAATATGAATTGCTAACAATGCATCTAACCTATGTTAAAGATACAGTTCTATTGAAGCTCAAAATACTAACTTAACACACTTCATTCTACACCTCAACAATAATTCATACTTCTTTGTTCTAAATCTCACACACACACACACACACACTTAATTATCTTGCATCTCAATTACATCATCAAAAAAAAAATTAACCCTGTATATACACCACAACCAACCAAAACATCAATTAGGTCAGCCCAAAACATGTAGCATGCAATACTTCATCTTTTCAGCTCAAAACTCAATCATACATGCCTTGCAAAGGGAACCAAAACATATAACATATTAGGATAGGTTAGCATGACTTGTAATTATTCCCATAATACCACTCCAACCTCTAATCATCTTCACACAACCCAAAATACTTAGGTTGGCACCACTGGTGAAGTAACAATAGAATGAACCATCCGTTCACTCACAACTTGAAATGTGAACAACCAAGACACTTGCCACTTGGAGAAAAAATACTACAGGAATCCTTAAACACTTATACAAATCTACATACCAAAATTTTCATCCACGATGGAATGCAGAGCATTCCAATCATACACTCTGTCATAGTTACATTAACATTTTTAGATGAATACTCTATCACTATTATCTTTGACTATGGAAGACATCATATCATGAAACTTTAGATTTAGAATCTTCCAACATACACCATCATTACCTCAAAACGACATAGCCAAATTCTTCATGGCAAAGCAATGCGGATAAAATACTAGTTCTTTGAACATTGGAACTACATTTCAGAATTAGGCAATTATCCAATCATCTAATCTTCACTAGACCAAAACTTTTTCATATTTACCATGGATTTCCATCAATAATGGGTTTTCATCAATGACAACACCATATAACATCATATTTTCATCAATCTATGTTAATCTCTCCATTCAACTTAGATTATCATCACACAAACTTCAATGAAAAACTTCCAACAAGTCAGGTTTCAAACAATCTCCCCCTTTATCATTGATGGCAACACTACTCAAACTTCTCCAATATTCTCTAATCTTCTCCTTATTTGGCATCAAGGGAAAAGGGGCCCTTAATATCAAATTGTTTAGCTTTCTACTATTCTCCCCCTTTGAAGATATATATATATATATATATATATATATATATATATATATATATATATATATATATATATATATGTACATGGGAATAACTCCCCCTTACTACTTCACTCCTATACTCATCTCTTCTCCAACAAAACTAACCAAAAAGGTACATTACAAAACTAACTAATACATTTGCATATGTGCATTTCAATATGAAAATCTATCTATACAAAACAAAAATTTACAACTTAGCTTGTGGAGGGAAAATTGCCTTGATTGGAAACCTTCAATTTTGCAAGGTGTGGCTCTAGATCCTTCTTTGTTTTTTGTCATTCCTCAGTAAAGGAAATTATTCCACACTAATGTTCAAACTTCAAAAAGAGCTCTTCACCTTCTTTTGAGGAGTTGGGTATTGGATTCTGTTGTAGCATCTTCTTTGCATCAACCAAAATTTTAGTTAGAGAAGTAAGCCTTGCACTTACTAAGTCTTTGAGTTGGCAGTATTGCACTATTATCTTTTCTTTCTACTCCTATAGCTGGAAAAACTATCCATACAGATTTTCAATTGATATCCTTGTTGTTTTGTTTGCATATTTCATTGGATTATAAACTTTGAAGGCCTTACAAATTTGAGACTCAATTGAGTGCATCTGGTCTTTCATGCTCTTGGTAGAAATAGGCTATTTCAAGAAAAAATGAAACAAAACATATGCTTCCTCTAGACAATTATGAATATCCTTCAATTTTCTTTGCAACTTACCATGTGATGTAGCACATTTATCAAAATCCTCTTCCAATATCTTATCATTTATCTTCTTATTCACTTCCTTTTCTAACTTCTCTTCTAGACTAGTAAAATATTCCTTAATAGAATCAAGGAGTACCCTTGACTGTTGCACATGAGATAAAAGAGTTGTCAATATTTGCATTGGGGAAGTTATCTTGCAGCACTTTCACCACCTCATCTATCATCTCAGAACTCTTTTGGTGAGTTTGTAAAATCTCCTTTCTCATAGAGGCATGAAATGCATCACCAAGTTGTAGATTATGCAAGCAAGATATTTCTTCCATGTCAACCTGTCCTTGTTGCATAGGAATTTGTAGCAATTGTGTAGACACCATTGGTTGGAATTGAAGTGAAATATCTAGTAAACTCTTCAAGGAATCCCCAAAAGCTCTGAAGGATTCACCAACCATTTGATTTCTTCTCTCTTCCTTTTTCTCTTTCTCCTTCTCTTTCTCTCCACTATTGAAGCAACCTTTTGCACTCTTCTCTTCCTATGCAACTTTCACACCATCTAGAAGAGGTAAGTTTTTATTCTTTTGTGCCTCAGGGTTCTCTGTGTTCTATTTTTCTTCTTCCTTCTGCTCAAAAAAAAAATTGTGCATCCAAGAGAGGCAATTCTTGTTCTGCTTGAGCTTCTTCCTTCTCCAAGGCAACATCATTCTTATCTTTTGCAACAACATTCTCTTCTACCAGAGGAAATTTTTTTGTTATCATGGCTTCCTAATCACCCTCAAGTCTAGACACACATTCTTGTTCAACATTCTTAGGTTTTTTAGCCTCCGGAGTAGATACATCATGCTCCATTTTAGTCTCATCATCCAAAGACATGTCTAATTCCTTCACTAGATTTGCAACCATTTACAGTGTTTCATCCTTCAATATTTTTATGTTCAATCATTTTATGTCTTCTTTATCCCTGCTCATCAGGGTGTTGACTCTTTATTTTGTTTTGAATTCCCTATTGTAAACATGATCCAATCTTGCCCTTTCCTCATCAGTGAGAGAAGATCCAATCTTCTCCAAAGAAAAAGTCCTTATCTTTGCATCCTAATTGAATGCATCATGTGTTCTTGTGCTCAAGACTCCTTTTAAGTCATCCAAAAGCTGACTTTCAATTTCACTTAGACTAGTATTAAAAGTAACCATATATTTTACAATGGCCTCTTCAATTTTGGTCTTATTCTCATTGTTTCATCTGAATGCATCTATGCATTTTCTTCCTATAGACCAAAATCTACAATTCCATTAAACAAAGCATCTAATTTTAGAGGGTTGTGCTCCCATACCAAAGGGTATTTTTCCTTTTTTTTCTTTCCCTTAGGAGACTTTTCCCCTTTTACCAAATGTCTTTTCTCTCTTCTGAATGAAAAATGCCTTTTTCTACTTCTCTACTTCGCTCTTTGTATCAATAATGTCAACTTTGATTCTTCTTTCACTTCTCTTTACTTGAGTGATAGTACACTTCCTTTTTTGGACCAACTTAGGTCCTTATTATTCTTCTTCTTCACCATCATAACCTACATACCTCTCTCTTGTAGCTTTCTCTTTTCTTCTTCTCTATGGAGGCTTTTGTTGTGCTACAAGGACACTAGATGTAGATTTCTTCTTGGTAGTAGCCGCAAACTTTGTTCTAAAGGCTTTCAAAAAATTGGAGAGGGAGTAGAAGTCATGATGGACCTTCTTGTGCTTGATGTACCCTATAGATCCACATATGGTCCTTTTATCTTCTCCACAATCCTCTTGGAATAGCCAACAATCTCTTCCACTTTTTCCTTCATTTTCTCTAGTTTTTTCTTTATTTCCTTTTTTTGTGTGCTTTAGATGCACTTCACTATATCTCTCCTCATAGGTTCCAAACATATCTATAATAGGGTCTCTTGGTTTTCTTAGCATAAGATCTGCAAGACCTATGATTACATATTTTTCCACTTCATAACCCATTTCCCAAATCTAGACTGTTTTGGGTTCCACTACTTCCATAATTTGCATTCATCCTTAGTAGCCATAAAGGTTATATCCTTCTTGTACTTTTCAACAAAAATTCTAGGAATCCTTTCTCCTTCTTTCATCTTCTCTTGAAAGGTCTTAAAGAAACCCCATAGCATGTTATCTTGATTTTCTATGTTTCCAAGCCTTCTTAAGTGATCCCTAATCTGAATTGCAATAGGAATACTATACAACCATACAACATTCTTTGCACTAGGAAATTCTCTGATAAAGTAAAATAATAAACATATGATAAGGGTACCATACCAAAATGGGTACCAAGACTCTTTTATCTTTTGAAGATTCTCCATCAACTGTTGTCTCAAGAGCTCACATAAATCTATGTCCAAACCTTCTTTCACCATCTTTTGAGTAGTATGTATAGATGTTCCCGAAATTGAATTTTATCTATTTGTGTTGTAAATATTGTAACCTATCATCATGGATGCATATTTAACTATCAGATCATCTATATCCTTCAATGTGAGGGCACACTTGTCAAATTTCACTTCGGTGAGCTTCATAACCATCTTATTCTCCATGGCCTTCAACGTTGGAACAAGTCCTTCAGAGCATAATCTTATAACCGCATTGATGTATTGCTTATTGATTAAGTGTGGAATATCCAACCATATAACTTATCATGGATGTGGCTCAATGCATACTTAACCCATGCATTCTCATAATAGAAGTTTAGAAAATTGTTCCATACATCTAGCTTCTTCTCTATCAAGATCTCAAGTTTTGGTTTCAACTCAAAAACATCTCTAGTGATCCCATTAACCCAAAATTCTCCCAACTTTGATTAATCATATTCTTCTATTTTCACTTGAATGTATATTCACACATCCTCGGTATGTGTAACATCTAGAAAATGCAAAAGAAAAGGTTAAAAGCACACAACAATGCAAAAAAATCTCTAAATGCAATCTAAGTTAAACAACAGAGAACAAAGGAAAGCTAAAACGTAAATAAACTGAACAATCTCACCTAATATCTACGTAATTCCATGTATAACCTTGATTTCCCTTCTCCATTTTGTCGTTGTAGTATAATTTCCCTCATATTTCTCTTATACAAGTATAGCCTATGATAGTGATTTAGCAAAACATCGAAGATTCAAGATAATTGCTCCAAAAGTCATATGATTTCGAGAGAGATTGGAATGATCAATGACAGATCAAATTATAGAAAATTGATCATTCGAATGACAGGCCAGGATTGAAAGATCAACAGACGGTTGAGATTGACAGTTTAGACATGCATTATGATAACTGTTAGTAGCGACATGAGTGATAAAAATTGAAATAGAAATAAAGAATAAATAAATGATTTAATCTTTGAGTTAGGTATCCGAAAAATAGAAGAATAGCCTTTGTGTGACAAAGATAAAAATGGATTAAAGCAACTCTTTGTTTGAATGCACGCACAAGATTTAATTAATTAAATAGGAATATTTAATTAATATGCATGTACACGCAATTCAGTTAGAACGAGATGACTGAATGATATGACAAATAGATTACTCGTGAAATCCATTCAAACAATAATCTAGAGTTAACTAACTGATTAAAATAGATGTCAAGTAAGAGTGAATACTTAGATAATTTGCACAATTATCTAAATATAGAAGAATGTGTTAAAATAGAATTTATGAATTAAATAATTCATTTAATTCAAGATTTAATATTTGAAGAATAATTAAATAAATAAGATTTATTTAATTAAGTGATGAAGGGATTTAAATGAATAATTAAATAAATAAAAGATTTATTTAATTATAGTTGAAATATGATAGAGGGAAATTAAATAAGAATTTATTTAATTGAAGAAGAAGGATAAGGTTAATTAGTAACATAATTAAAAAGCGTTTATTTAATTAATCAGATAGAAATAAAGAGAAGTGTGAATTAATTAAATAATTAAGATTATTTAATTAAATAGAAGAATAAATATTAAGGTAAATTAATTAAATAAATAGATTTATTTAATTAATAAAGAAATGAAGAAATTTAGAAAACAATTAAATAATTGACATTATTTAATCATGACTATGGAAATACGAATTATGAAGAAATATTGAAGTCGCAAGCTTAGACCAGATTTTGGTGTCTACATTTCCCCCTCTTTGATACTATGTCATTTCAGCGTTGTGTCAAAGAAAATCGATCAAAAACATGCCCCAGTAATGCCCCAGTGTAAAACAGGTGAAGGTATGCCCCCTCGAGAGGACAGGCGGGTTCAAAGAACATGAGTGTGCTCTCGAAATCGATGAGAGAACTAGAAGATGAAGGACAAAAGGATAGAGGAAAATAGATAAGGGTGGTGAAGATGTAGAAAAGAAGAAATGTTAGTGCGAAAATAATGATGAATAATAAAAGACATGGATGTTAGTATTAGCAATCTTCAATGTTTTGTTGTATCACCAAAGGCATTGCACTTTATCATCATTGGGCGGGACTAATACAAATGGAGAAAAACACCATGATATGACATAGATCAAGGTGTACAAGGCCGTCCACTTGCTAACAACAGACAGTCGTAGACAAGGATTGTCACTAACTCATACTAAAGGAACAAGTTGCCTTAGTCTTTTTGTCAAGACAAACCACAGACAGCAAAAAAAATAAAAGACGGGTCATGAGACGTCATCGCTCCTCTAAATCTTTCATGGGACATCCTTGAGGAAACTAGTAACATGACTCAAAATCAAATTTAAAATACAGTTGAGAGACAACATTCAAAGAAAATTGAATTTGGATACATCGTTGCTTCTCTAAATCCTTCATGGGACATCCTTGAGAAAGCTAGTAATAGGATTCCAAGCATAAAATAAAATATAGTCAATAGACAGTAGTCAAAGAAAATAGAATTGTGATACATCGTTGCTTCTCTAAATCCTTCATGGGACATTCTTGAGAAAGCTAGTAACATAATTCCCGTCATAAAGTCAAGTGAAATGTTAAGATAAATAAGCCATAAAGTCAAAAGGTAGTAAAATATTTTCCAAAACTTGATTTGTTTGTTTGATTTGTTTTGTTTGATAAAAGGATTGATTGATAGAGCCTGATTTTAGGAGATACACATACCGGATAAGACTTTAAGTCTGGTTTCAATGTTATGACTATCTATATAAGGCATGACAAAGCTTGGTTTCAGAAAGACATGTATCGTATAAGACGTTGAGTCTGATGTCGTTGATGTGACAATCCTGTGTAAGGCTATGTTGATTTGATTGACAGTGTCGATATGCAGGAAGGACTCATCCTATATAAGATATATTTTTTTGCTAATATTGGTATTCAGGAAGGACTCATCCTGAACAAGACATAGGTTGATTGTTTTGATGATGTCTGTTTCCAGGAAGGACACATCCTGTAGTAGACATTAGTTGATCTGTTTTGTTTGTTGCTTTGGCAATTTGTTTGATTTGACTTAGAGAATTGCTAACTTGTTCACCAAATTGATGCATGACTTGATATGACGTGTTGACAATTGACTGTGTGTGACTACAAACCCTAAAGGACTAACCTAGTGCGGCCTCGGGGGCTCATCGATGGATGGCCTTGCTACGTTATACACGCAGAGACCTCATAGTTTGACTTGACTTTGACTGACAAGATTGACTACAAGTAGAAGACGTGTGTGATAGTAAATGTGACGAACCTTAATGGATTGACCTAGTGCAACCTCAGGGGCTCATCGATTGATGACCTTGCCTATGTTATACACACAGAGACCTCGTAGTTCGACACAACCAATGACTTTGTCATATAGACATATGGATTGAGTCATGATTTTATACAGACAAACCTAAACATACTAACCTAATGCCTCAGGGGCACATCGGAAGATGGCCTTGCCAACGTCCAATTGCAGAGGAAACATAGTTCGACAAATGACAAAGATTGACAAGTGCGACTGACTCTGACTCTATTTTTGGATTTTTGGCATGTTTTGATTTTGATTTTTATTTTTTGAGGTTTTTTTATGTTTTTGTGTTTTCTCAGGTCATTTTGTGATGTTTTTGGATTTTTCTATGGTTTTATGTCTTCCACATAGCCAATGTAAGAACCACTATGACTCACATCAAGCGCTTGCCCCTAGTCGAGTATAAGACCAATTGATTATGAATAGAATAAAATGGGGGATATGAAATGCACTCGATGTCAATCATTCCAGGTTATGGGAAAGACTACCACTTATTATGAATGGTGTACAAGTGATGGATAAGAAAGATAAATGATATGTACAGGGATAGATAGTATGTACAAGGATAAGGGATATGTACAAGGATCCTAGATTAGAATAATAGTAGACAAAGGAGTAGAGTCAACTACACATGGCGCCTGTTTGCCAGGTTTTCACCATGGTACTTATCCAAAGCGCCACCGAAGTGCTTTTCACTATTGGATGAATTATTTCCCTTTACTATTTTTTGAATTTTCAATTTTTTGGTATTACCAAGATGCCTGTTTGCCAAGTTTTCACCTTGGTAATGATTTTTTTATTTTATTTTTGATTTGATTTTTTTTTTTTTGTATTTTTTCTAATTAAGACAAGGCTTTCAGAAGCTATGCATAGAACTTCTTGAGATGAATACTATTGATTGGCAAGGACAATGGTTCCCCTTCAAGAGTAGAGAGTTGATACGCTCCTGATCCAAAGGCTTCTATAACAATATAAGGTCGTAACCAGTTAGGTTCAAAATTTCCTATTTTTTCTCTGTTTACTTGATTCTTTGGGTTCTCCATTAAGACCAAGTCACCAATGTCAAAGTTTATATTCAAGACCTTTCTATTATAGCTACAACAAAGGCAATTTTGATATGCTTGGATATGGTCTAGTGCCTTCTGTCTTTGCTCATCTAGGAATTCTAGCTCATGGAGTCTCAATACTCAGTACTCTTCATCATCAATGTGCCCTTTCAAGGATACCCTCAGGGAAGGAATCTCGACCTCAATAGGAAGAATGGCTTCAGAACCAAATACTAGTGAATATGGAGTGGTGCCCGTGGGAGTACAAATACTTGTGCGATAAGCCCATAAGGCGGGATTAAGCTATAAATGCCAATCATGGCCAACATCATTGGCAGTTTTCTTGAGGATTCTTATGATAGTTTTTTTAGATGCCTTTGCTTGGTCGTTACCTTGTGGGTAGTATGGAGTGGAAAAGTGATGTTGAATATGAAATTCGTCACAAAGATGGCGTACTTCTTGATTCTTAAATGGGCGGCCATTATCTATTATTATGGACTGAGGGACACCATACCGACAAATGATATAGTTTAGGATAAACTTAGAGATCTGTGTGTCAGTTATGTATGTCATAGGAATAGCCTCAATCCACTTCGTAAAGTACTCATTGACAGTGATGATGAACTTGTGGCCATTGGATGATGTGGGATGGATCTTAACTATGAGGTCGAGTCCCCATTGGCCGAAGAGCCATGGTGATGTTATAGGATGGAGCTCCTATGTTAGTGCATGTATCAAGTCTCCATGAACTTGGCATTGGCGACATTTCTTTACAAAGACATGTGAGTCCTTTTCCATAGTAGGCCAATAATAACCCATTTGCATAATATTTTTAGCTAAGGTAGGACTGCTAGAATGGGAACCACATATACCCTCATGCACCCCCCACAAGGTTGCTTGTGCTTCATTAGAATCAAGACATATCAGTAGGGTATTATCTAAGGCGCGTCTATATAGGGTGTCTCCAATGATGGTGTATTTGGCTGACATGTGGAGGAATTTCCTACGTTGATTATTGGAAAGGCCAGGGGGTATGATTTCAGCATGGAGGTAGTCATAGATTTCCTTGTACCATGGGGAATCAGGACCAACAATGTCACATACCATCTCAGAATCTGGGATATCGTAGGCTAGGACCAAAAGTTGTTCTACCAAGAACTCAAACTTAGGCACATTGCTAGGAATGTCTAGAAGTGATGCAATAGTAGCCATAGCGTCTGCTGCCCTATTTAGAACATGAGGTATCTGATGAAATTCAACCTTTTCAAATTAATCCTTAAAGCTATCAACCATGCATTTGTATGGAGAAAGCTTCTCATCCTTAGTCTCATAATTATCATTTACCTCTCTAATTACTAGTTGAGAATCACCATATACCTATAGGTTCTTAATTTTCCACTTGACTGTCATGTGTAACCCTGTCACTAGAGCCTCATACTCTGCTATGTTGTTAGTACATGGGAATGTAATCCTGAATGACTTAGGGATGGAATCACCCTGTGGTGTGATAAACAGTATACCAGCCCCTGAGCCATGATTTGTATGTGAGCCATCAAAGTATAGTTTCCATGTTGTGTTTGTGTCAATTGTGAATATAAATTCATCAAGAAAGTCTGAAACTAATGGGTGATCTGCTTGTATTGGTGTGTTAGCTAACTAATCAGCAATGACTTGTCCTTTAATAGCCTTTCTCTCTACATACTGGTTATCATACTCACTAAGTATCATAACCCATTTGGCCAGTCGCCCTGTTAATGTTGCTTTTCTTAAAAGATATTTCAAAGGATCTATTTTGGCAATCAACATTGTTTGATGGTTTAGCATATAGTGCCTTAGTTTTTGAGTAGCAAATACTACTGCAAGACAGGCACATTCAATGGTACTATAGTTAAGCTCATAACCTACCGAAGTCTGACTGATATAGTATACTTCCCTTTCATGACCTTCATCATCATTTTGTGCAAGCAATGCTTTGAGTGATGAATGGGTTGCTGTAATATAAAGAATCAGTGGTTGTCCTTCAATAGGTGGCATTAAGACAGGTGGTGTGAGTAGATATTCTTTGATCAATTGAAAATCCTCTCTGCACCTAACTGTCCATGCAAAGGGTACCCCTTTCTTAAGTAAATGTTGAAAATGATGTGTCTTATCTGCTAACTACACTATAAATCTTCTGATGGATTGCAGTCTCCCTTGTAATGTCCTTAGCTGAATGAGATTAGTTGGTGGAGGCATGTCTATGATCACTTTTACCTTGGCTAGATCTACTTCTACTTCAATGCCCCGTCTAGAAATGATATACCCTAAAATCTTTCTTGATTTTACTCCAAACACACATTTCTTGGGATTGAGTCTCACTTTATACTTCTCTAGCCTTTGAAATATCTTGTCTAAAACCTGTAAATGTTTTGACCTTGTCTTGGATTTAACTATAAGTTCATCGACATAATCCTCTATAAGAGTGTGTACTAGATCATGAAAAATGGTGGTCATGGCACGTTGATAGGTTGCTCTAGCATTCTTGAGTCCAAATGGTATAACATTCCAGCAATAGGTTCCCCAAGGACAAGTGAAAGTTGTCTTAGGTTGGTCTTCAGTTGCAATTCTGATATGATTATATCTTGAAAATCCATCCATAAGGGACAACATCTCATACCCTGCTATCATGTCTATGTTAGGCAAAGGGAAGTCATCCTTAGGACAAGCCTTGTTGATATCTCTAAAATCGGTGCAGATGCGGATGCCCCTACTGGTTTAGTGACTGGTACAAGATTGGAAATCCAATCTACATAGTCGATTGATCTAATGAAACCAACATCTAACAGTTTCTTGAGTTCCACCTTGATTAGTAGAGCAATTTGTGGGTGCATTTTCCTCAATTTCTGTTTCACTGGTTTGACAACTGGTTGTAAGGGCAAGTGATGTAGAACAAGTTCAGGATCCAACCCATGCATGTCTACATATGACCAGGAAAAAATTATTTTTCTTTGTGTAAAGAAGTTGTGGAATTCTGGCTGCTCTTCTATGGTCAAGGATGCTGCAAAATAAACCAGTCGAGGATTCTCTTTTGTGCCTATGTTGACTTCTACTGATTCTTCAATGAGCATGGGTGACTTTTCCTATGCAACAGGGAGAATGTTCAAACCTCCATCCTTAAGTGCCTCAGAGAGGTTTTCGCCTTCGGATGCATCCTTTATTTTTACTTTTTCATTGTCTAGAGGCACCTTTCGGTTTTCACCTAGAGACTTGTCATTTTTATCTGGTTTATTATTTTTCTTGTTTTTTCAACTGGAGGGTTGAACGAATTCCCTAAAATATGATTTTTTTTCCAAGTCAATGGTAAAACCAGCCTTATGATCACCGCTAGGTATCCTTCTTGTAATCCTAGCAACACAGCAATTGCTTCGTCATTCTCAAAAATGTCTAAGATGGGTGGGTCTTGTTGATCCCAATCAATGAGTTGGGGATAAACTAAGGGCATGTCATCGTCGGAGTTATCAAAGTTCAATGGAGTCAAGGTAAGGACTGAGTTGTTCATATGGTCATAAAATTCTTATACTAAGTCCTTTTTGCTCTTTGGTTTAGATCTAGGTGGATTGAGAGGTGGGCCTAATTCCAAGGTTTGGTTATTTGAAGCAGTTATAGCAAGTTGCCAAGAGGTAGGATCAAGTGATTCCCAATAGTAATGTTTAAACCATTCCTCTTTTGTCATATTCTTTGGTGGATAGGAATTCAATGGATTTGGTGAGGATCTCAACATTAAGTCAAGTTTTCCAAATAGCTTGTCAAGGTCCATGGAAGAGGTAGAGGATAGAGAATCCCACTCATATGCGTTTGAGTTGGGGGAGTCACAGTGGTGTTGGTCAGATGGTTCGTGAGATGTCTCAATATCTTCTAAAGCACTTGCTTCCTCGATTAAGGGTGATGTGGTACTAGGAACGCCAATCTAAATCGGTTGAAACCCAAGCCCTAAGCCTTTTGGCCTCTGAGAAACAAGTATTGGTTCAATCCTCCCATCTTGATTTAAGCCTAAACCACTCTGTCCATTATATCCCTTACTCTGCATGATTGTGAAACCTTTGCCATATAGATATGTAGGAATGTGAGCAAGTGAGAGAGGTTCTTCATTATCTTCCCTATACAGCCAGGAGGTGACATCTTTTGTATTTACAACTTCTTTGCTTAATTCTCCCCATTTAGTGAAAGTTGTTGTGGGAGGAATATGTATAGTGACCATAGATTTCCTCCTATCTGGTGTAGGTAAACCGTATGACTTAGGAGGAATCAAATGGCTAACACAATAAGATGTCTTCATGTAATATTCTCCACAACCCTTGTCTTGGATCTCAACCCTAGGAGTGGTAGGAGGGATTGACATAGTGAGATGAATTGGGCGCTGAAGCCTCTTGGTTTACTGGCACTTGGCATAGGGGTATCTCTTTTAGATTGATGCAATATTGGAATGGATTTGGGTCACCATCTATAATTATTCCAGTGCCATTGCAAGGGAATTTGAGACATTGATGATATGTGGAAGGGATTTCCTTCATGGCATGAATCCATGGTCTGCCTAATAGAATGTTGTATGGAAGGGTGAGATCCAAGACCTGGAATTTCATCTTCATTATTGTAGGACCAATTCTGATAGGAAGTGTTACCACCCCCTTTTATTTTTGTTCCTCATCATCATAATCTTTAATGCCAATACTTTTGGTTGTGTCTATGCATGCTTCTGAGAAACCTAATGCCTTAATCAATTTTAAAGTGCACAAATTTAACCTTGCTCCTTTGTCTACCAAAACTCGTCTAACTTCGGTGTCATCAACAAGGACTTCAAGATGTAAAGGGTCGTTATGATTTGTCTTTTTAGTTGCATAGTCTTGTTCAGAAAATGTCGCATGATGATTATTGGTCAAGTAGCCCACCATTTCTTGGAAACGATTGACATCGAGATCATTTGGGATAGTGGTATTTTGTAAAGCTTTATCTAAAATGGATCGATGCTCAGGGGAGATACGCAACAGTTCCAAGATTGAGATTTGGGTTGGGGTCTTCCCCAGCTGGTCAAGTAGGTTATATTGTGACTTGGAAGGCTATGGTGTTTGCTGCAATGGAGGACCTTGGATAGTGATCTTAGTATGATGAGTGTTGACAACACAATTGGGAGTTGTATATATTGTAATGGTATTGATATTCTCATCAACAATGAGAAGGTGATTAATGGTTTTTCCACTATTATAATCATGCTTGATATTTGCATACTTGGCTGACATATTGGTCTTGTTACTTGAACTGGGGACATTTCCTTTCCCATGGTCATGTAGTGGATCAGAAAATACTTGATGATCAGTGTTTGATGAATTTTGTTTATGTCTACTAACTTCAATAATTCTCCTTTCGACAAGATCCTGTATGATATTTTTCAGTTGGCGACAATTTTGTAGGTTATGTCCCTTAGTTCTATGATAATCACAAAAGGCATTGTCATCCCACCAAACTAGTTTAAATTGTCCTGGATCGTATTGTCTTGGCTCTTGAAGTTGTATAAGATTATGTTGTAATATTTGTTTAAATACAGACTCGATGGGTTCCCCTAAGGGAGTGAACTCACGTTTTTGAAACCTCCTCTGTTGTTATGGATGTTGAGTATTTTGGACCATGTTGGAAGGTTGATTGATGACATTAAGTGTGTTGGATGAATGGTTAGGTCCTCGTAATGTGATGATTGGTCCTGCTTGTACAGTTTTAGCATCAACTACCCCATCATTGGTGACATTTTTGTTCCAAGACCAAAATTTGTTTCTGTCATTGGGGGTGTTTTGCACTATCGGATTTCTATTGGGTGTTGATGTCTTAAGTTCTCCTTTCTCAATGAGATATTTTTCTATTATAACCTCTTTTCCCACTAGTTCCAAAAAAGATGTGCAACAATGTACCCTTAGGTTACTCCTTAGTTTTGCATGAAGGTTTTCTTGGAACATAGTGACTTTTTGTTTTTTAGGTATCTCTATAGGACATCGATTGGCTATAGTCCTCCATCTCTAGAAGAAAGCGATGAAAGTTTCTCCTTTGTCTTGTGTTGTGTGACACAAGGTTGCTATTTTTATCTCATGATCTATGTTGAAGGAGAATTTCTCAACAAATTTCTCAGCCAGTTCACCCCAAGATTTGATGCCATAGTCTAGACCTAAAAACCACTCGAGTGCAATTCCTACAAGACTTCTTGGAAATAGTCTCATAAGATATGTGGGGTCATAAGCGACATCTATGCACATGGTAGAAAATTTCCATATATGTTCTATCAGATTTTGTTTTCCATTGTACTTAGGGAGATTCGATATGACATACCCGTGAGGGAAAGGTGCCATGTACAATGATTTATCAAAGGGAAATGGGCATATGTCCTTTGTTGAAAAAGATTTCTTAGTTGACACTACCATGTTATCCATTTGTGTTTGTAGTGCCTACATTTGTGTTTGCAAGACGTCAACCTGGGTTAATGATGTGTTGGACAGATTACTCGGATCTATGTATGTATTCTGAAATCCAAGGTTTCGTGATGGGTTTTGATTGAATGTTGGTATTTGATATGGATTTGGATTCAGAATGTTGGTGAATGTGTTCTGATTCAGAATCTATGTGAATAGATTCTAATTTGGAATCTATGTGAATGGATTCTGACTATCAATCTGATAGAATGGATTCTGACTACCAACCTGGGAGAATGGATTCTGATTGCCATATTGGAAAGAGGGAATCCCTCATGTCTGTGAAGTCTGCGGTATAGTAATAGTGACATGAACACTAGGTATGGTTGTTGATTGTGGTATGGTACCAATGACACTAACATTTGGTGTAGAAACTGACATTTTAGATCTTTTATTCCCAACAAGAGGACCAAAGGGAGTGGACGATGATGCCCCTACAATGAAATTAAATTGCAATGTCATGCCAGATGTACCCAATGGAGACGTATGGACTGTCGTACTTTGTGTAGGTATGCTAGATGGTATGGTTGTATTAACCTGAGGTATAGAGGTACTACTAGTCATTGTTGTTGTCCCTTGTGTAGGTTGAGTTTGTAAGGTGCTAATATCAAATTTTGTAGGTAAGGTAGCACCTTTAGCTAACAATTTGGCTAAGTAGCATTTGCGATCATTTGCCAGATACTCATCTACAAAAGAGGAAAATTCAGGGTCCTGTGCAATAGCCTCTATGTCTTTTGTTCTAATGTGTCCTTGAGGGTCTCTAGTAGTGAATTTGTACAACAAATTCTTGTGAGGTCTTGATGAGAATGGATTGATGAATTCATTTTGGTTTGACATATTTTCTCTCTCTTTTCTCTTAGACCTAGTCTCAACCATGTAAGATAAGCTCAATATGCGAGGAATGCAAAAATACGTCTATGGGTAGTATGACTCTAGTCTATGTTTTTGGGATTTTCTAAATGCAAAATAAGGAATGTTCTAAGATGACGCTAGTCTAAAATGATAATATTTAAAGATGCAAAGTCTAAGGAAGCTTCTAAGGTAATCAATTTTGTAAACCTGAGACGAGGGTACCAACTACCTAAAGTCTAACCAAGGTGTCAATTTAGTTATGTCAAGGAACCAATGTAGGACTAGGATCAAAGATAAGTTGAGTTTCCTAACTAGACTGATGAGCTAGGAGGACTCTCTATAGGACAAAGGATATGATGATAAGACTAGGTTCAATGATCGATTTTGTTGATGCTATGATTTTTCTAGAGTGTAGATGGTGGACCTATTCTAAATTTTGTAAAGTGACCTACCTAGAAGTTCAATCTAAAGGCAATATGTACTCAAAGATGAAAGTAAAACTTAGAATCGAGATGACTATAGTAATGGCTAAATGATACCTAAAGGATGCAAAATTGAGAAAATTGTTTCAGGTTTCTATCCAAGGACTACTGTGAAAAGACAGATGAAAGATTGGTATGACTATGTCAACTGAATTGTGACCGTAAGTTATGGTTTTCTAATTATCAAGCAGATGTGTCACAGAATTTCACAGACGTGGTAATGTTTCATAGTTGCAGTTTTTTGGTAGTTGTGAGTTTCTGGTAAAATTCAGTGTCTATGTCGGACAAATACGGTGTAGTTTCCAAAAAATGCGACTCATAATGGCAATTACGACTCGGACTGTAACAGATGTGGTTTTCCTAAACTCTATGCACTGGTAAAAGATTTGCGACAGTGGTAAATGCGTTGTTCCACACTGGAGTTGTGGCTCACCTTGTCAGATGCATCACAAAATATCACAAGTGTGTTTTACTTAAATAGATGTGGTTTTCGATAGAGCAAATGTGTGCTAATCCAAAAAATGCGACTCTAGGCTAAACAAATGCAACTCGACAGAACAATTGTGACTCTCTGGTGAACAGTTGCGACTCTTTTGATAGTTGCATGTTTTCAGTTTATTGAGAGATAAATTTGATGTTGTTTTGTGATCAAGTTATAACAAACAAAGACAATCATAAGACAAAGTGTTTTCAGTTTAATTTTGGACTCAAAGAACGTTTAATTTGACAATAGACAAGCACATCCTAGGCTATGTAAGACAGTATTTACTGAGTTCTCACTTGGGTTTCCCCAGCTACACTTATTCAAGGCAGATGATTAGTAGCTTGACCCCTTTGGCTCCCCTCCACAGCTCATTAATGTCATTTGGGATAGCCAAGCTATAGTACCCATGAACATCCCATGGCATACTTTCATCTCTACACATGAACCATAAGAATATGAGATGGCTTCATAGGTCTGACCTACTGCACCAATAAATAGAAAGATTTTGGACACTACAAACAAAGGTGTTTAATTTGGGCATTCCATTTGTAGGGCATGATCCATGTAGCAAGAGTCCCCTTTCGAATCCATCTCGTCGAAACCATACGCATGATTCTTGGGCTTTCCCCAAGAATCCACTTTTATATACCGGCTGGAAGTCCCTCGGGTTCAGGGTGCTACCAGTTTGTGTCATCCTAAGGTTAGTACTTTTTCCAACTAGAACAGACCCAAGTTCTAGAGTCATTAATCATTTCTCTTACACCCAGGATTGCACAGATGCGCAAGGGGAGAGGATACTTCAATATACCAAATCGTAAAGGGTAATTACACAATTGTGCTTTCGCACCAAACATAGTAGACACTTGTTAATTTTAATCCAAATAAAATATTTTCTACTGTAGACATCCAAATTTAGACAATTAATTTATCCAAATTTATCACTTTTCATCTAAACATCCTCTTATCTGAGTTAATTAAGTAATATTACTATTATTTAATTAATATCCTTAATTCTGCCAAATCCCTAAGGTATTTAATTAATAATTAAATATCAAATACCTTACACCTTAATCATCTTTTCATCAAATAAATTAAATAAATATTACATTTATTTAATTCCTCACATGTCATTTTCATCTAATCCTAATCCATCTCCTAATCTCTTCATTAAGGATGTGCACATGCCTAATCCTTGATTAGGATGTGTCATATCCTCCAACTTTTGCAAGTTGGCTTCTAATCCACATTAACCCCTAATTATCCTCTAATTACTGATTAGTCAAACCTAATTAGTACCTTGGTCAATTCTCTCCATCCCCCAAGGAATTTTTAATTCCTTTTTATTCCTCCAAGAATCCCTTTTTCCATGCATCTTCTAGAATCTTTGACTTGTCACATCAAGTCACATGTGACAAACTCCCACCTTTTGGGAACATTGTCTTATCCACTAGATTCTTCTAATCATTGTGAATTTAAAATTCACTTTTATTCACCCAAGATTATTCCCATCTCCCAATGTACTTGCAAAGTACTTGTCCTTCCTCCACATCATGTACTTTTTCTCCACCTCACTTACACATCATCTCACCCTTAGCCATCTCACATTTCACATGTCAAGATGTGAGGGCTTGTGAGTTGTCAACCCACCATAGCCCTTCATCTTGACCTTGTTGGATCAATCTCAACCATTGAATTCTCTAGAGAATTCAAGTTCTCCTATAAATACCCCCTCCTCAAGGGCATTTTGAACACTTAGCCATTTGATAACTACATGCTGTCAATTTGCATTCTCAATCATTTACCATCATCTAGCTATCTACTCTAATCATTTTTGCACATTCAATCTTGCATTCAGTCACTCAAGAAATCATCTAAGGAGCACACAAAATTTATCCCAAGCAAGGGCCAATCAAGGAGTCATCAACAACAAGGTGAAATCGTTTGTATCTTGTTTTGTCCATTTTCCTTTTTGTTTTATCACTCTTTTGGCTAATCTTGAAGTGTCCTTAGTCTTTTATCACTTGCATTTTTAAGCTATTTTGCACATTAGAGGAGGATAAAATTCTAAGGTACACATTTTTGGCACGCCCGGTGGGACCCACAAATGGGTTCTTATACTTCACGTTTGCTGTTGTTGAGATTTTTGCAGGAACACGTCATTGAAGGGTGACTACTGCTTTTATCTAGAAGGGACGACACTGCTTTTACCAGAGGGGCGATAACTGCTTACCTTATAGTATTTACTGCTTAGCAATGCTTGCCCCCTCTAGAAAAAAATTGTTGGTCCTAATACTTTACTATCAGGTTTGCCTTCAATGAAAAAATTGTTTGTGCTAACACTTTACTACAAGGCATCTCTTTAAAAATTATTTTTGTGCTAACACTTCATCATAGCATGCTCATACCTTGGGCTAAAAATTGTTTTGTGTTAATACTTATCTAGCATGCTCATACCTCTTGGCTAAAAATTATTTTTGTGCTAACACTTTACTGCAGTGGGGCAACTGCACCCTCTTTGGCTGAAAATTATTTTTGTGCTAATACTTTACTGCATTGGGGCATTTGCGCCCTCTTTGGCTGAAAATTATTTTTGTGCTAATACTTTACTGCAGTGGGGCGTCTGCGCCCTCTTTGGCTGAAAATTATTTTTGTGCTAACACTTTACTGCAGTGAGGCAGTTACGCCCCCTGAGCTGAAATTTGTGCTCACTTTTTCACAGTGGATGACTACGCCCCTATTTGTACCACAGTGGGGCGATTACACCCTGTTTTGACCGCAGTGAGGCGATTACATCCTTATTTTGCTACAGAAGGGCGACTGCGCCCCTTAGAAGCATATTCTTGTGAAATTGATGGAGAAAGCGGGATAAAACATCTAACATTTACTTGTAGGGCTATCCATTTTGCTCAAACTTTTTAAACTATCCTTGTTGTTTGCATTAATCTAAGAACATAGTTTAATTAGAGGGAGTAATATTCATTGCTTGTTGTGCTTATCTTTTTGTGTTACCCAAAGGGGTCTTTAGCTTGTTTTCACTTTCCCCTTGCACTTCGTGTGAGCCTGGGGAGTAGTTGGAGATGTTTAGTGTTTTCTTTATAGGGGGACCTGCTTGGGGATTTCATCACCCCAAGGGATGATTCCAACCACACGTATCGATGGGGTATATAAAGGGGGGAGAGCGAAAGCTGTACCTCAATCCAGTCACGTCATAATTGGCAGAGCGTTGAAGCTAGGGTGATACCTAGATAGACGTGAAGAGTTGGTCTGAGCCCTTCAGTATCTCGTTGGGGTTCCTGACTCATGCTTGTGACGGGCTAGTGTTCACGATTGTGCCTCACGTACCGAGAGTATATCAAGGACTCCCTAGACACCTTGTGCATCCTAGATTAAGACCTCTTTGGCCATACCCTTAACACTAATCATAGGGTTGTGTTTGCTTGAGAGTGTTTTCTTGTGAGAAACCAGTGAAATTTTGACAATTTGGCCTTATCATTGTCTTTTTAAAGTCCTTGCCATAGTCATTTGCATCAAACCAAGCCTCTGTTTTACCATAGTGGGGTGATTATGCCCCTATTTTTACTGCAGTGAGGCAATTACGCCCCTGTTTTACCGCAGTGGGGCTATTACGCCCCTATTTTTATCGCAGTGAGGAGATTACGCCCCAAGTTTGCTGCAGAGGGGCAAATTTGCCCTCCTGAACATCCGAGATCACCCCATTTGGGTCCCTTTAGCCTCTAAACCATCATTTAACCATTCCCAACCATTATCTCATCATCCCAAGCCTTCGTTTTGTCACTTTAAGCCTCCAAAAACCTCCATTTGACCATTTTAAACCTCCATCTCATCGTTCCAAACTTCTGTTTAACCATTCTAGATCCCCACTCATTCTTCATAATTATCTTTAATCCACCCATTCATTTTAATTTCTCCCTAATTCACCATAATTTTTCCATTTACATCACCAAACACCACCCATAACCAAACCGCCTTAACCTTATATTATAAAGTGGTTACCCAAATTGACCATAACACTTGAATTTGATTATTAGTCTTTAACTTCGACCCCAATCAATTTGCTTCCATTTTGAGGTGAATTTGTTGTCGTAAGTTATCATCCTCGACCCAATCAATCCATTTTTATCTTAAGGTGGATTCGGTGCCGTGATCATCCTCTTAATCAATTAAAGCTCGTGGTCACTAAGGGTAACTTCCTTTGATTAAACTCAATGTCCCTCTCATATCTTTCATCATCCAATCATACCCATCTAATCATCCAAATCTATCAAATCCAATCATTTTGTCAAATCATCCAATTACCCAATCAATCAAATCACATTTGTTCTATCACTACAATCCTATCCAATCTGATCTATTCAATCAAAATCTAATCCAATCAACCTTATCCAATCCAATCCAATTACATCACCTTCAACCCAATCAATCTACTTCCATCTCAAAGTAGATTCGGTGTCACAATCATCCTTTGATAATCATAATCGATCCCATCGCATCATCCAATCATCCTAATCTAAGCTTTAGTCCAATCCTGATCTGAGCTTGACCCAAATCCCGATTTGAGCTTTAGTCCGATCCAATCCAATCTTTTCATCCATCCTCTTTATCCTTTCATCATCATGAATCCTTATCTTCCATCAATAGTGGTCAAGGGAAACCCTAATTACATTAACAATGATAACGAAAGTCTTGTCGATCAAGAGGTATACGACATAGATCCCCTTGACACTATCATATCTAGTAAGCTTTCTCCACCCACTTTCCAAAATCCAATTACTCCTATGAGCTATCCCGTTATGTCTTCATCCATGCCTAATCGTGCTCCTTATGCTACCTTTGACAAGGGATATCCATCATACCCTTCATCTACATCATCCTCTTATCCAACACCCACATTGTCTTATCCTAGTCCACCATCTCAATACCCCTATCCTAATCCCCCATCCACATCCTCCTATCTAAATCCTTCATCCGCATATACCCACTACCCTAATCTTCCATTCCAATCTGCTCACTCTAATCCTACATTCGTACCTTCGTATCCTAATCCAACATCCACATCAACTTATCATAATCCCACATCCGCAGTTCAATATCTCCATCCACCACCCGCATCCTCGTGTCCTAATTCACCATCCCAATCCCCTTATCTTAACCCTTCATCTAACCTTAATCCCCCATCTATTTCCAGTCTTGCATCCAATCCCATTCCCCCATCTAATCCTAGTCCACCAATCCATAATCCTTCATCCACTCCCACCATGCCATCTCATCCTAGAGCATTCAAGTTCTTCACTCCAGAAGTTCTCCAAGGACTTATAACAAAGAAGACATCTCCCACTCCACACCTTGAAGTTATGGAATCATGCCATCCCAACCCATCATCCACGGTCATTAGAGACGAGACCCTTCCCCACCCAACACCTATCATTGATGATACCACCCCTAGCACCACCCCAGAGCCATGAGCCATCATCCCTCACGAATCCATTCCTTCCATCCATCCTTCCATCCATTCCCCCTCCTCCCGTCCATCCATTCCATCCATTCCATCCATTCTTCCCGTCCATCCTTCCTCTCCATCCATCCTTCCATCCACCATCCCTGCGTCCATCCATTCCTGCTCCCATTCTCCATATCAAGATCCTACCATCCTATCTAGTTCACCTCAAGATCACAGTCCCCCATCCATTCCACCCTATGATCCCCTTATCTCCAACACTTCATCTTCATCGCATGAGCCTACTACCACAAATCTAGATCCTATCATATCCCCTGATCCCTCTCCCGATACCACCCATCCAAATGCTGCTATCCCATCATCTCCCTCTCATGATCCCCCATCATCACCTAAAACTGCTATCCCCACATCGCTTGCATATCCCCTTGGTTCTCTCACATTCCTCCATGGTGGTCTCCTCGCAGACGAAAGACAAAGCATATACACCAACCCTCCTCTTCCACCTAATGATGAACTCGCATCATTCTTCCAGAATAACAAAAATCCTGTCCTAGATCGAATGCTCAAGAGAATGAACTACCAAGGAAAAGGTTTAGGCCTTCATGAGCAAGGTATTATAGATCCCATCCAAGCTAAAGAACATTTGTATCCACAAGGTCTTGGATGTACTACCCATGACTCACAATCCAAAAATGTTGGTACAACCTATAGACGTCCTCAACGAACCTTTTCCAAAAGAAATGTCATCTCTTCCCTTCACTCCACCAGACCATATGTTGCCATCCATCCTTCTCTATCATATCATCTCAAAACCACCATCCATATTCCTCCTTCATCTGCTCCATCCATTTTGGGTCCTTACATCCCTCCATCTACCATCTACCATGCCCTTGTTTCCTGCAAGTCCTATGTCTATTTTGGGCCCCTATATCCCAAAATCACCTCCTCCATCTCATCCTATCCATCCCTTCATCCATTCATCACCTATCCATCTCATCCATCATAACCATCCCTCTCACATACCCCATAGTCAAGATCAACAACGACACATACCTAAACATCCTCCATCTACACATAATCCCCATACTCCTACCTTCATCGCTCCACATCATCCATCTCCTCACACCCATCCCATTGCTACTAAAATCACTTTGGTTGTTAAAGAAAAAATGCATAAATCCAAACATCCATATGAATCTAAGGCTCCCCATGTCCCCTCCAAAAGACATGGTGAAGAGAAGAAAATTTTAAATCTAAATCAAATCCATAGGCCACAAAGGCCCACCAAAGCAAAGATCAAAACCATGTGGATCCCAAAGAAAAAATATGCAATGCAATTAAATGAAGCCTCTATAAGAACATCCAAAGTTGCTAATCCCAAGGATAATCATACACCCCTTTCATCTCCTAAGTCTGTTTTGGGTCCTTATGTCCCGAAATTCACCATTCGATCTCCATTTTCCGCACATTCTCCATCCCTTAATCCTATTATCTTTTCACATCCATCACCACATGTGCCAATATTGGTCCTAAATACATCTCCCCATCACATATCCACCCCATCATTCTATCCATACCCTTTCCAGCATCCCATCCATTATCCCATGTATCAACCCCATCAAATCCCTCTAATTCATCCTCATGCATAAGGTTGTACCAACATCCAACAGTCAGTTTGAACATGGGCTCTTAATACCTCATATAGAACTTGATGCTTGAGTCCATCCATATCCTTATCATGTATCTTCTAAATTCCCTTATCCACATCCCTATCCTTATCCCTTTTCATCCCCCTGCTATCCAAAAAATGTCAAAAAAATAAATAAATAGTAAAGAGAAATAATTCGTCCAATGGTGAAAACTTGGCAAACAAGCGCCTTGGATAAGTACCATGATGAAAACCTGGCAAACAGGCGTCATGCGTAAATCCCCATCTGCACTTGGGGGAAACTTCTTGATATGCATTCCTGCTATGCTTCTTGCTATGCTTCCCGCTATGCACCCGTCTTCCTGTTATCCGTCCTCTTCATAAAACCCCTCCATCCCACCTATCTTCCGCATCCTACCATCATATCCCATTTATCTTCCATCCCTCCATCCTTCTTGTGATCTTGATCAAAATAGGGGGACCTATCTATACATGCTTTGGCCATCTCTTGGTATACATTCCCTTCATTCATGCTCTGTTGTATTCCTTGGTCACCAATCCTATCCTCCTCTAGTTATCTCCTCTTCCCATCCACTTGTCTCCCATCCCTCATGCCTCATCATATATGACATACCTAGAGTGGGGGCATCTGCCTCCTTTGTGACATAGTCCTTAGATACATCATCTATCATAACATCCCTTCCATCTCCCCATCCTTATCTTCGTATCCATCTATCCTAACATCCCTATCCATCTATCACAACATCCCTTCCATCTCCCCATCCTTATCTTCGTATCCATTTATCCTAGCATCCCTTTCATCTCCTGATCCTTATATTCCTATCCATCCAAACAATCCCTCCCATCCTTCATCCATTCTTTCATTTTTATCCTCATCCCATCTCACAATCCCTTGTCATTGGTATTTGGCTATAGGCCTCCTTCCATGCAACCCAATGCCATTTATCTCATCGCCATCACTCCTGCTTGTTTTACACATCTTTTCAATCTCCTATCTTTTCTCAATGTCCATCGCCCCATCCCTCTTTTCTGCTTTTCTTTGTCGTAGTGGCTCTGCCCCTCCCCAGGGCGTGCCTGCCCCGTCGGGGCGTCTCCACCCCCTGGCATTTTCACCCCTCCCTGGGGCGGCTACGCCCCCTCGGGGCGTGTTCGCCCTCCTGAGGTGTGTCCGCCCCGTCGAGGCGGCTCCGCCCTCTTGGGGCGTGTCCGCCCCGTCGGGGCGGTTCTGCCCTCCCGGGGCGGCTCCGCCCCCTTGGGGCATGTTCTCCCCATCAGGGCGGCTCCTCCCTCTCGAGGCGTGTCTGCCCCATGTCCGGGGTGTCTACACCCCAGCCCGGGGCGCATACGCCCCACTGTAGCGTGCCCCTATCCCACCGTCCTTTGCCCCCCCGGCCAAAATTTCACTTTTTTATCGTATTTTTTGAAAAACTAATCTTGACTCATTTTCTAATTTCCCCCTGCCATCAAAACCCATGTGTTGAAATTTTCAAAATTAATTTTTGATTTTTACATCGAAACTTCTGGAGGCCATAACTTTTGACTCGGGTGTCCATTTGAGCTAAAATTTGACGTGTGGTTGCATTATGAGATGACAAGTGGATTTCCAACCAATTTCTTTGAAAGCCATTGGAACCTGTTTTGGCACATTTTTGGGGCCTCAAACTTTCATCTTGAGCCTCAAAATCCCAATTTACTATTTTTTTCCAGCATTTAAAAAAATTGTTTTCACTCATAACTCAAAATGCATATCTCAAATTTGGGATGTTAGTTGGCAATTCATCCTATCTCAATATTGGGTATTTATTGGAAAAATTTTGGACTCCCAAAAGTATATCCATGAGGTTTCCTAAAATGGAAAAATTTGACAATGTTTGAAAATTGCCAAATCTGGAAAAATTTGATTGTCCCGTTAAACCCCAAAACTTGGTGTAGAATCAATCCCATCATATCATCCTCCCAATTCATATTTTTGGATAACTATCCCATCGCTGAGCTTTGTGTAGTCACCATCCTCCGATCATATCCAACGGGTCTATCTTGTCCCATGATGTCGATCCAACCATTTGTCCCCTTATCTAGGGTTATCTCATCCTATCATCTTATCATCCTTTATCCATCATTTTTCATTGGTCGAACTACGTTGCCCCTGCAATTTCACGTAGGCAAGGTCGATCACTTGATCTGCCCCTGGGGCTCTTCTATCATCTAGCATTAGTTTTTCTGCTCTGTCCATCCAATCCTTTATCATCTATCATCAGTCTTTGCTTTTGTCTCTCCAATCCTTGTCATCCACCATCAATCTTCACCATCCTCTTTCTACTTTTATCCATGGTCAGTGGACATCCTTTCACCAAACTACGTGGGCTCTGCGCTTTCACGTAGGCAAGGCTAATCTTTGATCGGCCCCCGAGCCCCTAGGTCTTTAGGGTGTGTCAGTCTCATGTCTTGTGTCATGTCATCAAGATATGCCCTTATCTAGCCAGTTCCTCACAAATGAGACCCACTTGTATCATGAGATCTAATCTGTTTTGAATACCCTGCGTCATATCGATCTTTTAGTCTAGTAACCATCCTCGGTCTCAACAGGATGCATCCTTCCTAACATACCTCATCAATCCCATCCATCCCCTTGATCCTATGGCAAAGGACATTTGAAATTAATTATGATCTTTTGATACTTTTGGATTTTTTTTATCATTTGAGCTCCCTATCATCACTTGTCATGGTCGCCTTGATCCATCATATCATGGTGTGCTTTGACTAGTCCACATAGGGGCATATCTTGATCTTTTGTTTGATTGTGTCTTCTTGGTTGTCCCACGTAGTACCCACCAAGATCCCCGAGGTCTTGTGTTATGTTGGGGCATCCTTTTGTGCTTGTGGTTATCTCAATACCTGGCCCGACCAAGGTATTTGTGACCTTGGGGTGTTGGGATAGCCTTCTTATCTATTGTGTTTATTTCATGCATTAGACACTCTTACGCCTTGGTTCCACATACCCTAGCAGTTGGTGTCTTATGCTATAACAAAAATCAGTGCTCCAAAAATGGAAAATTGCATTAGGATTGCATTTCATTCTCCATTCCATCATCTTGCATATATCCCCCATCCTCTTATATATCACAAATCCCCCCATCCATTCATCCTTCATCCTTATCTCACATCTCTATCCAATCCCCATCCATTCCATTTAGCCTGAATCATCTAATCATATCCTTGGTCTTGTTCTCAATCTTGTTACAAGGTTGGATCCAATCATCATCATCATCATCATCCCATTTTATTCTTCCATATCCCTTCGGTGTTGTTTGGGATGTATCCTTCCCTCGTCAACAACACGTTCATCATCATTATCGGGAGGTACTCTTCCCTATCCTTTAGTGGTGTTTTGGGATGTATCCTTCCCTCATCAATACCACTCATTGGGATGTATCCTTCCCTATCCTCATTGACAACATTCCACCCATCCTCAACCCCTTTTGGCCTGTACCTTGACTGGTGCAACATCGTCTTCGTCTTTGCATCTATTTTTGTTTCCCAACCTCCTGACGCCTTTTCATCCTTTCATATCCATCCCTTTTCATCCTCTTCCCCATCTCCCATTTCATCATCTCATCCATTTCGAGAGAACATCCGTGTTTTCTTGAACTCGCATGTCCTCTCGAGGGGGCATCCTTATCCCTAATCTTCATCTTCACCTCCATCATATTTCTTCCTAGTCATCTGTTTGATGACTGGGGCATCCTTCCCAATCTAACCATATCCTCTTGGGTTCTATATTTTAATATTCTTTGAAATGATGCTACTTCGTAACACCATCTCAAAGAGGGGAAAAATGTAGACATCCAAATTTAGACAATTAATTTATCCAAATTTATCACTTTTCATCTAAACATCCTCTTATCTGAGTTAATTAAGTAATATTACTATTATTTAATTAATATGTTAATCTGCCAAATCCCTAAGGTATTTAATTAATAATTAAATATCAAATGCCTTACACCTTAATCATCTTTTCATCAAATGAATTAAATAAATATTACATTTATTTAATTCCTCACATGTCATTTTCATCTAATCCTAATCCATCTCCTAATCTCTTCATTAAGGATGTGCACATGCCTAATCCTTGATTAGGATGTGTCACATCCTCCAACTTTTGCAAGTTGGCTAATCCACATTAACCCTAATTATCCTCTAATTATTGATTAGTCAAACCTAATTAGTACCTTGGTCAACTCTCTCCATCCCCCAAGAAATTTTTAATTCCTTTTTTATTCCTCCAAGAATCCCTTTTTCCCATGCATCTTCTAGAATCTTTGACTTGTCACATCAAGTCACATGTGACAAACTCCCACCTTTTGGGAACATTGTCTTATCCACTAGATTCTTCTAATCATTGTGAATTTAAAATTCACTTTTATTCACCCAAGATTATTCCCATCTCCCAATGTACTTGCAAAGTACTTGTCCTTCCTCCACATCACGTACTTTTCTCCACCTCACTTACACATCATCTCACCCTTAGCCATCTCACATTCCACATGTCAATATGTGAGGGCTTGTGAGTTGTCAACCCACCATAGCCCTTCATCTTGACCTTGTTGGATCAATCTCAACCATTGAATTCTCTAGAGAATTCAAGTTCTCCTATAAATACCCCCTCCTCAAGGGCATTTTGAACACTTAGCCATTTGATAACTACATGCTGTCAATTTGCATTCTCAATCATTTACCATCATCTAGCTATCTACTCTAATCATTTTTGCACATTCAATCTTGCATTTAGTCACTCAAGAAATCATCTAAGGAGCACACAAAATTTATCCCAAGCAAGGGCCAATCAAGGAGTCATCAACAGCAAGGAAGGTGAAATCATTTATATCTTGTTTTGTCCATTTTCCTTTTTGTTTTATCACTCTTTTGGCTAATCTTGAAGTGTCATTAGTCTTTTATCACTTGCATTTTTAAGCTATTTTGCACATTAGAGGAGGATAAAATTCCAAGGTACATAGCTACAATACCAAACAATCTGTTTCAAAAATTTAACTAGGGTTTTTGACATGCGTTCTACAAAAAGATTCATTAGTAGTTTCATATTGGCCTTCAACTATCGATCAGTTGGATGCGTCATTTTCTCTGTCAGATGCATCGTGGTATTTTACCAGTTAGTTGCGGCTCAGAAAATGACAGATGTGTTAGTATTTATCAGATGTGTCGTTTAGATCTCAGTTACAGTCAAATCAATCAATTGCATCATTTCCAATCTCAGATGCGGCCCGATTTTCTAGTTGTGTTGTTTCGTCAAGCAGATGCATCTTGGATTGTCAATTGTAATATTTTGTCAAACAGATGTGTTGTTTCGTACAAAAACCTACAAAAGTCAAATAAAAGTCTACGGATACATGAAGATGGTGTCTTCACGTCGGGTTCACCAAATGTAACGTCTAGAAAATGCAAAAGAAATGGTTAAAAGCACACAACAATGCAAACAAATCTCTAAATGAAATCTAAGTTAAACAACAGAGAACAAAGGAAACCTAAAACGTAAATAAATTGAACAATCTCACCCAATATCTACATAATTCCATGTATAACCTCGATTTCCCTTCTCCATTTTTTCGTTGTAGTATAATTTCCCTCAGATTTCTCTTATACAAGTATAGCCTATGATAGTGATTTAGCAAAACATTGAAGATTCAAGATAATTGCTCCAAAAGTCATATGATTTCGAGAGAGAATGGAATGATCAATGACATATCAATTTATAGAAAATTGATCATTCGAATGACAATCCAGGATCGAAAGATCAACAGGCGGTTGAGATCGACAGATTAGACATGCATTATGGTAATTGTTAGTAGCGACATGAGTGATAAAAACTAGAAATAGAAATAAAGATTAAATAAATGATTTAATCTTTGAGTTAGGTATCCAAAAATAGAAGAATAGCCTTTGCATGACAAAGATAAAGATAGATTAAAGCAACTCTCTGTTCGAATGCACACACAAGATTTAATTAATTAAATAGGAATATTTAATTAATATGCATGTACATGCAATTGAGTTAGAACTAGATGACTGAATGATATAACAAATAGATTACTCGTGAAATCCATTCAGACACTAATCCAGAGTTAACTGACTGATTAAAATAGATGTCAAGTAAGAGTGAATACTTAGATAATTTGCACAATTATCTAAATATAGAAGAATGCGTTAAAATAGAATTTATGAATTTAATAATTCATTTAATTCAAGATTTGATATTTGAAGAATACTTAAATAAATAAGATTTATTTAGTTAAGTGATGAAGGGATTTAAATGAATAATTAAATAAATAAAAGATTTATTTAATTATAGTTGAAATATTATAGAGGTAAATTAAATAAGAATTTATTTAATTGAAGAAGAAGGATAAGGTTAATTAGTAACATAATTAAATAAAAAGCGTTTATTTAATTAATCAGATAGAAATAAAGAGAAGTGTGAATTAATTAAATAGAAGAATAAATATTAAGGTAAATTAATTAAATAAATAGATTTATTTAATTAATAAAGAAATGAAGAAATTTAGAGAACAATTAAATAATTGACATTATTTAATCATGACCATGGAAATACGAATTATGAAGAAATATTGAAGTTGCAAGCTTAGACCAGATTTCAGTGTCTATAGTATGTATTACACCATATAGAACCCTCGAAAACGTGCCTTACAGATCTATTTCCATGGATTTGAAGGGGTGTTTCTTGAACTCAGGTCTTGGCTATTCCAAGACATCAATTATCGTAGGGGTAAACATTATGAACCACTTATGAAACTAGGGTTTTAGCAAGAGATGATAAATACCTTTGAATTCTTTTATCAGTAGGGTTTCACATGAGAACTTCAAATCGCCTCATAAGAGGAAATACCATCTTGATTGTCAAGACTAGGAATATCATCAAATGTGGGGGTTTCCTCAAAGTTTTCTAAACCAACGAGATCTTTTTCTATGTCAAAGTTAATCTTTCTTTGATGTTATTTATTTTTCCTTCTATTGAGTCGTCTCTATTCCCTACCAACTTTCCCTTTCTTCTTTATAGCTTTAACAAAATTTTCTAGGTTTGAATCTTGATCCTTTTCCTCAAGGTCTATGATGTTACTAGCAACATTAGCTAAATTTTTCAATTTATCCATAGAACTAATTGCTTTCTTGTGTTTTTTCTAGATCCCCTTATCAGGAATTTTATGAGCAACCAAGGTGTTGGTTGTAGAGGGTTCACTGCAATATTTCCATTTACTTCTTGTGTTAGGAGTCTACAAGGTGTACTTTCAATTACAAGGTTTTATTCTATGAATTGTGCAATGCTAGAAGAACTAGGAATGTTACTAGGCCTTTTAGGGCTTTCCTCAGTTTTAGTATTCCCTTCATCAAAATCCTCTGCACAAGAGCCCTCTTGAGTGTTAACAAAGGAATCCCAATCACCAGGGGAATAAATTAGTTTCAATTCTCAAATTACAAACAACCTAATTAACCCATAATAGGCTAAAGCATGCTCCTACCCTCGTTGAACCCCCTTGCACATTCTTTGCAAAGAACAATGCAGATGATATGGAACATTAACCAGTATGCCCCTTTGCAAATGCAACATTAATCAAAAATGATGGGCAAATACATAAACATACCTTCCCTTGAAAGTAATATATTGGATTAGAAATTTTGCTACATCCTTCTAGGGGGCAAGAAGCGAGGCCAATTTCGTACTTGTCCATGAACCATCTCCATAGACTCCCCTCTTTACAATAACTACTTCTGAACTATCTTGAGGTCTACAAATTTGTTGGAATTAGTGGTAAAATAATCTTCATCAGTTCATGGAAGCTCTATGACATCTTCAATTGTCTCAACTGTCACTAAAATTTGTAAACCTCGCAAATACGCCTTATTTTTGTAGAAACTCATGGTGAATTCTTGGGAAATATTGTCATTATACCCACACAATTTCTTAAAATAGACATCCCAATGTGCTTGATGAAAAATCCTATAAGCCTCCTTATGAGCTTTCAAATTTGCAATAGATGTGGGTCCTCAATGGGGACAATGATCTCCTGCCATAAAGGCACCAAGAAGTTGCTACAATAACAAAATAGGAATTTACGGTGGTTAAGGAAGCAATGTGGCATACTCAAGGCTAGTGGTAACGCAGTCTTTTTGAAAGGTTTAAAGATAGGAAATGATCGTGAAGTAATGACAGGTAACTATGAAATAATGGCTATAATTAGAAAGATACAATGGCAGGTTGAGGTATTAGATCATCATTCTAGTGAAATATGATAGTGGTACGATGGACGATATGAAAGACGTAGATTTTCCACCCCCTAGATAAGTAATGACCCATCCCCAGGGCATGTCATCATTTTCCAAGAAAAATAAAAATAAAGAACAAATTGTAAAGAAAATTAAATACTATTAAGGACCAATTACTGAAAGACATGTGTATTGTTGGTTGTTGAGTGGTTCTCAAAAGTTGAGCATTGAAAAGATGGTAGTAGTGAAATATCGATGAGCGATCTCCACAAATTAGGTCATACCAATGAAAATTTTGGAAGTGATATGACATGAAGACTTGAGGTCATCCCTGTAGTCCACCTGGCAGGTAATTATAACAAGATCACCATGAGGTGCATACAACCAACCGAGAAGAAAGGATACAAGGTTCATGTCATCATGAAAACTAACATCATCCACAAAGGAGAAATTACTGTGGCCACCATGGAAGCTGAAGTACAAACCAAGAAAGAATTTGGGACATAAAAAATAAATGAACGTTAGACATAAGTTCTTGTTTGAAGAGTGATAGGAAGGTTCTTGTCACAAAATTGTGTAGGAGGTAGTTGAAGATGAATACCAAGAGATCCTAAATAAGAGATGTATTGTCAAAAAGGACAATAGAAATAGAAAATTGATCTGTCGCACCACAAAATGGGTAGTGAAAAAATAGCGAAAATAATTTCATTGCAAATTGATACCATGGAGGTAAAAAATAATTACTAACACATTGGTGATAGGAATAGCAGATTTTAGTTTTTTTTTTTTTTTTAATTTTGATAACGACTTCATACCATTGATAACTCATTTTTCAACCTGATACCACTTAAAGGCATTGAAATATCTATTTTTTACCTTTAAGTTTATTATATAGTTAATACTTTCCCATGGCCCAATTTTCAAGTATTAACTAGCCAACAACGCCCAAAGGTTTTCGTTATTGGATCTTTATTATTTTTTTTGAATAATAATAATTGGAAGTACCTATGTGGTACTTGAAGAGGTGATAGGAACTCAAGATCCAACATTGAGTTCCTTCATCAAACTAAAAAATAAAATTTTCTTTGGAAATAGGCCGCTTGTACAATTTTAAGCGAAGTCCATTAACAACAAGAGCCATGTGATCAAAATCTACAGTGCAAAGTTTGACTACACTGTTGTCATAGAAAAATTCAATTTGACAAGGCCCTAACCATCTGGTGTGAAACTTTCCTTTGAAATTCTGAAATCTGGAATCATAGAGAAGTGCCCAATCTCCTAGCTAAAAATGATTGTTGTCAAATGAAATAGTCATTGCCAAAGAATGCATTATTTTTAAACTATTTCTGCATGGAATAGAGGTTGTTGTAGCATTTCATCTAGTGCATGAAGGTAAGGAATCCTTGCTTTCTAAGCATCAACTAGATTCATTCCTAATTGCAAAGAAGTACGTAGAGTTTTTACCTCAAATTCAATAGGTAAAATTGGTCTCTTACCATGAACAAGTTAATACAATGTAAAACCAGTGGTGGTCTTCCATGTTGTTCAATATGACCATACTACTTTTGGAAGTCTTGTTGCCCAATATTTCTTATGAAGTGTTATAGTCTTTGTAAGAATATTTTTAGGTTCCTAATTAGGCACTTCAACCTTTCCATTGGCCTGAGGGTGATATGGAAAGGAATTGTGGTGTCGGATTTCATACTCTCAAACCAGAGCGACAATAACCTTAGATGTAAATTGAGGTCCTTGATTTGTAACAATTTTGTGAAGTACACCAAACCTGGTAAAAATTTCAAAGTACAAAAAGTCAACAACTTTAGTATCTCATACATGTTTTAACGTTATAACCTCTACCCATTTAGTGACATAATTAGTACAAACCAATATATATTCCTTATTTCTAGATGGAGAGTTGATTGGCCCAACAAAATCTAAACCCCATTTTCAAAAGGTTGAAGAGATAACTAATATTGTAGAGGTGTCTCATCATAACAGGTGGGTTGGCCCATACATTGGAATTTATCACAATGTTGTACATACTTTTTACAATCTTTATGGATTGTAGGACAATAATATCCAACAGTTAGGATTTTATTGGCAATTCTCTGAGCTACAAAATACCCTCTACAAGGTTCAAAATGGCATGCTTGAAGTATATTGAAGACCTCGTCTTTGGCTACAGATTGTCACATGATGTTAGCAATACGATCTTTGGGAGAGAAATATGAGGGAAATTTGCAAGTGACTAAGTAGTTTGCGATATTTGCAAACCATGGACTTTTAGTTGATATAGCAAAAAGGTTTTCATCAGGAAAGGAATCATCAACTAGAATGGGTTCATCTTCACGCTGCAACCTAGATAAGAAATCTGCAACAACACTTTCATGACCAAGCTTATCAAGTATAGTGATGTCAAATTCTTGTAATAATAATAACCATCTAATGACCCTACTAGTAACTACAAGCTTATTCATTAGAAATCATATTGCAGAATGATTAGTATGAATGAACACTTTATATCTAGTAATATAATGAAAAAACTTATTAATTGCATATGCAACAGTGAGAAATTCCTTTTTAGTAACTGTGTAACCTCATCACCTAGAAAATTCTTATTGATGTAATAAATAGAATAAAATATGTCCTCTTTTTGGCCTAGGACAACTCCCATTGAAGAATCAGAAGCATCTAGATGGATATGAAATGGCAGTTCCCAATTTGGTCCTTGTAATACCAGTTTGGTAACAAGCTTTTCCTTGATGGTCTCAAAAGCTTGTTGACATTTCTACGTCTGTTGAAAAGAATTATCTTTTCCCAATAAAACAAAAAGTGGTGCAACAATTTTACTAAATTTTTGAATAAATCTCCTATAGTATCATGCATTTCCTAAGAAGATACGAACATCTTTTTGACAAATAGGTGTAAGCAAATCTTGAATTATCTGCACCTTTTTTGGGTCAACTTGAATTCCTTTAGCAAAAATGTAGTGTCCTAATACTATACCTTTTGTCATCAAAATATGACATTTTTCATGACTTAAGGACAAATTAGTATCTTCACACAGTTAAACTTTTTCAAGATTCTTTTTGGCCTCCTCATAAGTATCACCATTCACAGTAAAATCGTCCATGTAAACCTCAACACATTCATGAATAAGATAAAAAAAAATACTTAACACTTCCCTTTGAAAAGTAGGAAGGTCTTTACATAGACCAAAAGGTAAAAAATTATATGTAATTTTCCTCTAGTGACAAGTAAAATTAGTTTTTTCTTGATCTTCCAATACGATTCAAATTTGATTGTAGCCGCTAAAACCATCCAAGAAAGAAAAAAACTTTTTACCTACAAGAGTATCAAGAACTTGGTCAATAAACGACAATGGAAAATGATCCTTTTTAGTAGCTTTGTTAAGAGCTATATAATCAATACAAATGCCCCACTTACTATTCTTTTTAGGCACCAAAACCAAAGGAGAAACCCATTGACTATCCGAAACTAAATAAATAAATCCATTCAATATTTTTTGCAATTCCTCCTTAACTATTTCACATAAAATAGGATTCAATCGTCTTTGTGGATACCTAACTAGATGACTACCTTCTTATATGTATATATGGTGTTTGCACGTGTCTAGATGTATGCCACACATGTCTTGATATTCCCATGCAAATACAATTTTATGATTTCTTAACATGGAAATTAAGTTTTGAATTTGTGCGTCACTCAAATGTGGATTAATATTAAGGGTTCGTCCTGGTAAAATTTTCATTCCTTGAGATTTGATAGCTAAATCCATAGCAAGTAGTTGTGAAGTGGATGGTCAAGATGTGTCAAACAACAAAAATAAACTATATACACAATTATGTGGTAGCAATTGGTGTAATGTAATAAAATGTTGAAGTGATTGTGAATCACTTAATAGAGGAAAGTTCCCAAATGGACAATTATCTATACATGAATGAAAAAAATCTCTCTAAAATATCATCAGACGAGTATTGGTTTCCATGCTAAATTTCTTAACAGTTTTATGATTTCTTAACGTGGAAATTAAGTTTTGAATTTGTTCATCACTCAAATGTGGATTAATATTAAGATTACATCTTGGTAAAATTTCCATTGCTTGAGATTTGGTAGCTTAATCCATAGCAATTAGTTGTGAAGTGGATGGTCAAGATGTGTCATACAACAAAAATGAACTATATACACAATTATGTGGTAACAATTGGTGTAATGTAATAAAATGTTGAAGTGATTGTGAATCACTTAATAGAGGAAAGTTCCCAAATGGGCAATTATCTATACATGAATGAAAAAAAATCTCTCCAAAATATCATCAGACGAGTATCAACTTTGAAATAAATTAGAAAAAAATAGTATCCTCAGATAATTCCTCAATATCAAGGGCTTGATCAATTGTCAAAACGGGTAGTGATTCCTCCAAATCACTATCAACCCATAGGGGATCTTTAGCCTGCAACAATGGTTGTGCTGGTGGGTACAAATTCAAATGTTTCTTCTATTCACCATTAGAAATAACCATATTACATGATCGATAGTTGATATAAGCATCTGTTGCAGCCAACCACGGTCTCCCTAAAATCAAAGGGTATCCCCCTAGCTTTATTTTGGGTTGAAAAATAAAAAATTCAGTAGGATACTCCCAAGAATCAATAGAAATAACCACATCCTCAATCATAGCTTCAGGTTTCACTAAAGACCATTTGTAGGACTATAGGTGTGGGCCTATGTCCTTGAAGACACAATTTATTCTTAGTTTCATTGGTCATAACATTTATTGCATATCCTAAATCAGTTAATGTATTTGAAATAATAATGTGACCAATTTGTACCTAAATCATAGGACTCCCTAGATCTGAATACTTGAGAATTGAGATATTTCCCAACATGAGATCAACAAGTTGTCCAATCACCTGAATGGTTTTTGGATCTTGTTTCCTTTTTTTCTTTCAAGTACACAAGTATCGAACTGTCTTTGTATATATAGGTATGTCCTTGATTTCCTACAAAAGAATAATTTTGATATTAAAATTTCTTAATTCATTTACAAGATCAAATTCTAGTTTAGGCATTTCCTTTTGTTTTTGTTGGGATTCAAACCAGTCAGGATATGGGGGCAACTTTGATGGCTCATTTTGTTTATCTTGATTTTCATCAAACTCTTCTAGTGCATTATCTACTTTAGTATTGGTGGGTCCCTAAAGGGCTTTACTTGACCTTAATTGTACTCCATTGATGTCTAGTGTATTGACAAGGTAAATTGGATATCCTGCTACCTTGTTATTATATACTAGTTGTGCAACCTTATTATTTAGGTTTGGTGATGGCTAGGTAGGAATTAGTTGCCTTTGGTGGCTATGATGGGTTGGATGGTGGATTATTAGATGAAGGTGGTAATGGTGGAAAAATTATTGTGGTGGTTGGTATGGAGTAACCATAGGTGGTGCGGGATAAATGGATATGGCTGAAATTGTGATGGTGGCATCCTCCACACTTGTTGCCAAGGTTGAGGAGCATATTGGTTTTTCCACTATCAATAAGGTGGAGGCTATTGCCACCCTCCATACCATCTTGGTTGAGTTATAAAAGGACCAGGTTGACTACTAGTCCCTACAACATGAGGTGCATAAAATTCATTCATCATTGGGGGCATAGTTTTTGGAGTCCAAGGTCTCCGTTGAGCCATATAGTAAACAAGTTCCTCACTATATTTTTTACTTGTCACGTCTACTAGAAGGGGTCGTAAGGTAGCTTTCCTACTAGCATCCTCTAAAGAAGAAATTTTTGTTTTAATATGAGGACATTCTTCACTATTATGTTTCTTAAAACAAATTGGAAAAAATATAGTAAGTGTTTTTTCAGCTTCTTGTTCTTATGCATGTACAAAGTATCAATTTTTTTACCCATGTGGCTTAATAGATCAGTTTTTAGATCATCGAGTAAGGTACCTAGCTGTATAGGATCAATTTTTCACCCCTCTTGCAAATTCCCCTTTTACATCCTTCACCTTAGAAAATAAAATCTGAATAAGTAATTCCACATCACCTATCTGCAATCCGTCCACTTGGCACTTATTTTTTGTGTCAGTGGGGGAATTTTTGTCAGGGACATTCATTTGATGTGCAGATATCTATGTGAAGTGCTTTTGTCCCTAATAGATTCTTGCCTCTAGAATTCATATAGATGTTATGTTCTCCATTGGCAACGAAGCCTAATGCCTTTGCGCCTTCTTGTCGACCCCAGAACGACTCTTTCCCTCCTAATTCTTCTGCAAATGGCTATCTTTCTCCTTCATTCCATCTTCTCCACAATATCACATGTTGGTTTAGTCTTTCTTGACAATTCATGATCTCCTACACATCTTCTCCACTTCTTGTTGCATTCTTTCCACCATTGGAGTTGTGACTTGGTGTCCTTGGGGACTGCATCTCCGTCGTTGTGGCAGCGTAGACCTTATTAGGCTTGCATCCTCCTCTATGTGCTTGAGGGAACCTTGATTAAGAAGGTGATATTGTTTCATGTCTCCATTTCTATAATATTTTCATTTGATTTATGTAGCATAATGTTATTTCTATCATTTTGTATCTTTCTATTACTCTCTTTGTTGCATTTTCTATCTATTTGGTTGTCTATGGAGGTGGAAACACCAAAGTGGGGGTTTGACTGCGGAAATCCCCTATATAGCCCCAAAAATTTTCCTCTCTTGGTTTTGTGTAGGAATACATTTGTGTGGAGCTTGCTAGCAAATTGGACTCCTCATGAGTTAAACTTCATCACCTTTTCTTTGTCACTTTTACAACATCTTTCTAGTCATTTTGCTTATTCTATTTATTATCATTTCAGTTAGTCCATTAGACCTCAAGTGATAAGTAGTTAGTAGGTTTTTTGTACCTTTTACTATAATTTTGTACTTTTTGGCCATACACATGCTAGTGCCCCAATGAGACACCAACATGTTGTACTATCATCCCTAACCTGCAATGTTGTCCTCTGGCAGAGAGCTATCTAAGGTACAATTTGGGTTCCAAAATCCTGCTCATTTAGCCCATTCAAAACTCTTGGGTAAGTAGAGTGACAATAGCACTTGAGAGTGCTCTTCATTCTCTATACTTGACCTAAAAACACTTGTCCAACTTGAGGTAGATTAGGGCAGCCCTCCGCTCTCAACTCTTTGTGACTTGGAGCCTTCATGTGGTTGGTCCCCCTCTACATTTTGGTGAACCTAATGTGAACCATTTTGGTTTCATTTGGCAGTGCTGAAAGACCCTTTCCTCATATCCTAGGAGTGTTGTGGGTGTGAGTGTTGTGAGGTTCCTATGCTTGCAACACAACCTATGACCCCTAGTGGCATAGCTGGAAGGTTCCATAAGCATCGCAAAATGAAACCTTAAGTGGGACACCATCTAGTTGTGAAACCCTTGGGAGTTCTGTGAAAGTTCTTTCTAGTATACGTAATGGCCTCTATTTTACATCTGCCCATCCCATTTTTGCAACCTACGAGTGGATCCCATGGCATAATTTTCACCTCATAGGACTTACCAATGAACTACAACAGAGAACCATCCCCCTTATACATCCTTGCACGAATAAAGGGAAACACCGTAATGGATTTTCTTGTTGACCCTGTGTCAGGTGAATGTCATCACTGAGGAGATTATGTTGATTAACTTCTTACACAAAGATGGGTGTGATGAATCTAGGAGTACCATCCATACACACAATGGGCTTTCCATTCCTCCCATCAACTGCATCACCTTGTCAGCCTTAGTTGGACCTAGATCCATGAATGCACTTTTTGACATAATCTTGAGGTTTGAGCTCTTCAAAGTGAAACTAGGTATCCCCTAGTTGGTCACTATGAATGTAGTTCTCTTGGTGGTGCATAAGTCTCTAAATTTTTCCCATGAGGGTGTGGTACATGTAGTCCATAACATTGGTTATAAACCATCGATTACACGTGGGGGCTACTCACTGGATCATTTTTGGCTTGTGCCCATTGGTTTTCTTCCTCGTAGGTTGGACCTCTTGTACCAAACCTACATAAGGTACAAGAATGGGGGCATAATGCCTAAGGTGAGATACCCTCCTTCTCCCTATGCCATCTCACATAGTGCTTCCTTGAAAGCAGACAGTGAGACCACCTTGGCTTGGAGAAGGGAGGAAGAGAAGTGTGCTCAAAGTTCTTCCTCCTCTTTTGTTGTTTTTCCTATCACTTCCTCTTGCCCTGTTGCGGCGCCATTATCATCTACTCCTAGGCGTTTGCTGGAGAACCCAATGGTGCCTGCTTAGTGAAGCCCAAGCATCTGGTGTTTGAACTTCTTGTCTTACCTATGGTGCCTCGACCCATTTGGTATGGTAAGGGGAAGGGTCCTCATGGGGATTCCTCTATGTCTTAGCCTCTATAGCCTCCTACTACCCCTACCTCTAAGACAGTGAATGGGAATAGGGCCACCACTGAGGCATTAGAGCCTACTCCCCTTGCTATTGTTTCATCATCCTCTCAACCTCTCCCTCTTGTTCTCGTCCAAGAGTCTCTCCCTCAACCGAAAATGACCATGATGGACACTCCAATGTTTGAACAATAGTCTTCTATTCTATATCATCTTCCGAACTCTCACTTCCAGAGTCACAAGAACTACCTTGTGCGTGAGAGCAAGCATCGGAGAAAGGCTTTGGCCATTGAGCAGGCCGCCTTGTAGAGGAAGGGGATTCAACAATTTCTGCTCTGAGACCTCCTATTGTAACCTCCTCTCCTATCCCCTCTACTTCAATTCCTTCAAATTAGGTTTTGCTTTTAGCTCCTGCCTCGAGTGTAAACAATCCTCACTCGAAGAGGGTCTAGGAGTTTATTTCCCCTTCGGTTGAGCCACCCCTTTTGATGTCCCTCCCAGACGTCCCATCATTTTCAAATCCTGTGGACATGTTGAATACCTCAATGGTGTCATCTATGGTTTTCTCATCTTCCTTCATGCCTCCTACTTCATCCATGGGGATCTCACATCCTTTGACGAAGCAAAAGATGGAGGAAGACCCCACTAATAGTGGGGGTCGAAAGAGGGGTTCACCTTCTTCAGAGGGTGGTTCTACATTAGCTTGTGCCATCCTAGTGATGTAAGAAGTCACGGTGTCCTTGGAGTTTGTCACTACTCCCGAGTCTCTCGGTGAGCCTAATAGTGAATCTTGAGTGTGACCTCCTTCACCCGTCAAGTTAACACAATATGGTACTCATGTGAAGTGCATGTTTAATTCTATAGACAAGGTCCCAACCCTACCAGCAATTTTTACAAAATCACTTACTTCCACCCCACAATAACTGAGTGGAGAAGACCTCGAGGGGCCTTCTTCCTTGGCCCTTGTTGCAGGGGGGTCAGAGGGTTCCCCACATGATATTTCTCCCTTGTAGGCCCATCTGCCTTCCCCTTATAATGATCTAGATTGGGAGAACGACGACCTCGTAGTTGATGAGGACTAGGGGGTACCTCTTCTTTATTTGTAGAGTAGATTGTGTGTGTGTTTTTGTTCCCCTGTTCTTGCGTTATGTGTTCCTGGATGACCCTTGTCACCCTCATAGGTGCTCAGATACAAGAGTGTTTATGTGTCGTAAAACTTCCTCTATTCATTACGTCATTCTTCCCTTGTGTATTGATTTTTGACAATTGGGGATGATGCAAAGTGTTGGTGGAATTTAGGCTTCCCTTCCATGTGGACCCAATTTTTTATTTTTTTCTTCTTGTACCTTTCTTCATATGGTCTGATATAGTAGGGGTTGATGACAGTTCATTTATATATTATTATACTTATTTATCTATATTTATGAGTAGCTCTGACCCCAAAATATCATATCGCCCCTGTCCTATATTCATGATGTTATTGTTTCTCTTCTTGAATTTTTATTCTCATACCTTTCACACTTCTTTCATGATTTTGGAGTGCTCATGTGTTGTCCCTCACATGTGCAACAACATTATCATGATTATATCTCACTATGTTGCATGGGCCACAACATCACTTTTTCATTCTTTCTTTTCTCTCCTTAGGATGCCACGTGCCTTTGTGTTCGGAACACACCATCCTAAGGGGGGGCTATCATGTTCCTTTTGATTTTCAAAAAATGCATTTAGTGGCCAACGAATCTTTTCGTGAAAATCCCTTCAAAACTTCTTTTCAAAAAATCGCATTTCTCAGCAAGGATCCATAGCGGAATATTTTTCCTTCATCATGGGTTTGTAAAGAAAGAATTTGAAAAACTTTCCTCCAAGGAGGGACCATCTTCCCCCACAAATGAAGTTTTGACCTTCCCCTTGGGAGGGGGCCTTCTTCCTTTTGAATTGCTTGATGAAGTGAACATCTTTCAAAAGGATTTCTTGATGTTGAATTGATTTACAAAAAATACTCTTGCACTTTCAAACTGAGTGTCCCTTGAGTGGACCCGTTTTCTTTTGAATGGTTCCCGAGGGACCCCTTTGAAATCTCTTCATTCAATTTTTGACTGTCTGCGTGATTGCCTACTTGTCTACCTGCGTGGATGTTTTTTTATTTCTAATATGTTTTTTCTGTGTATTAACATGTTGCTTTGCAAGTGTGCCTGTGAAGCTGCTTTCCAATCCAACTTTGTGGAGTTCCTCACATTAGTCTTCCTTTAGGAGAGAGTACTTGGGGGAACCTTCTTTCCAAGCTCAAGGACCTATGAAGCGCTTGCATCCTACGGGATTTTTCCATCATTGTTCTATGGGCCTTTGGTCTACTTTGATCAACTATGTAGCTCCAAGGATCTGCAAAGTCCTTTTTTCAATACTCCTTAGGAGAGTACTTGTGGAGCCATTTGCCTGCCCTATACTTTCAAGTTCTCAAGATTGCGGTCTTCTTCCTCGACGATTCAGGTATACATTTCTAAACTTTTCAATCTACTTTACCGAACACTCATTGACACTCATGCTCGCTAAATGGGGGGGGGAATGTATGGGAGTGAATTTGCACCCCTCTTGCAAATTCCCCTTTTACATCCTTCACCTTAGAAAATCAAATCCAACTAAGTAATTCCACATCACCTATCTGCAATTCATCCACTTGGTGCTTGTTTTTGTGTCGGTGGGGGAATTTTTGTGGGGGATGCGCACATGGCGCATGGACGTCTGTGCATTGCACTATTGTCCTTAACAGATTCTTGCCTTTGGAATTTGTAGAGAGGTTACATTATCCATTGGTGATGAAGCATAATGCCTATGTGCCTTCCTTTTGACCCGAGAATGGCTCTTTCTTCCTAATTCTTCTTCAAATGGATATCTTTCTCCTTCATTCCATCTTCTCCACAATCTCACATGTTGACTTAATCTTTCTTTAAAATTCTTGAGCTCCTACACATCTTCTCCACTTCTTAATGCACTCTTGCCACCATTGGAGCTGTGACTTGGTGTCCTGTGGGATTGCTTCTTTGTTGTTGCGGCAACATAGACCTTACCAGGCTTTCATCCTCCTCTACGTGCTTGAGGGAACCTTGATTGAGAAGGTGATATTTTTCATTTCTCCATTTCTATAATATTGTCACTTGATTTACATAGCATAGTATTATTGCTATTGTTCGGTATCTTTCTATTACTCTCTTTATCACATTTTTATCTATCTCTCTACTCGGCTGTCCATGGAGGTGGAAACACCAAAGCGGGGGTTTGGTTGCAAAAAACCCTATACAACCACAACATTTTTCCTCTCTTGGTTGTGTGTAGGAATACATTCATGTGGAGCTTGTTGGTGAACTGGACTCCTCGTGAGCTAATCCTCATCACCTTTTCTTTCTATCACTTCTACAACATCTTTCTAGTCATTTTGCTTATTCTATTTATTATCATTTTAATTAGTACTTTAAACCTCAACCGCTAAGTAGTTAGTAGATTTTTTGTGCCTTTTATTGTACTTTTGTGATTTTTGGCCTAATGGATGCCAACGCCCCAGTGACACACTAGTGCGCCATGTTATTGTCCCTGACATGCATTGTTGTCCTCTAGTAGAGAGTTGTCTGGGGTACAATTTGGGCTCCAAAAGCCTGCTCATTTAGCCCCATAAAAACTCTCAGGTTAGTAGAGTGATAGTAGCACCTGATAGTGCTCTTCATTCTCTATCCTTGACCTAAAAACACTTGTCCAACCTAAGGTAGATTAGGGAAGCCCTCTGCTCTTGGATTTCTATGACCTGGAGCCTTGGTGTGGTTGGTCCCCCTCCTCTACACTAGCTCACATTTTGTGAAACTTGTAGTTTCAGAGGAAATGTGCTTCCCAGGATATCCTCTTAAAGATTGGGTGGATCTTGAATAATTCTTGCAAACATCAAAAATATCATCAAATCTTAATTTGGAAATATCTCCACCCATTATAAGATTTAAAACATCCATACATTCATTGTGATCCCCCTAAGAAAAATCATTTTTATAGTATCATTGTTTAATCATTTTTTTCTTGTCCTTTGAAGACTAAATGAAAATATTTCAAGATAATTCTCCAAAGTTTCCTCTTCTTGTTGCATCATTCAAAAGATTTCATCTTGAACTTCCTTCATCTTGCAATATTTTTGATAGTTTGTCAAGAACTCCTTCATATCCTCCCATGTTTGAATAGTTTTTGGCCCTAAGCCCGTGAACCATAGTAATGTTACTTCCTTTAATGTAGTTGAAAACAAACTTGATCTTTTGAGAATCATTCTAGTAGTCATAGTTGTGACATAAGACATCAAACTCAAATAGAAACATGTTAGGATCTTCCATAGAAAGTCCCCTAAAAACTAGCAAAGCAGAATGTGGTATATTTTTTCATAGGAGCTTTTTCTTCTTGATGAGCAATAGGAAATTCAAAAGTGACAGGATTGTTATTAGCCAAAGCTCGCTCATTGTTGTTATTATTGTTATTGTTATTAGCCATGTTTCAAATGCCCAAGGAGTATAAAAAGATGAAAATAAATTGGATTTGATGAGAAATAAATAGGTTCTAATGCAAGAGCATCCAGGGGTACCAAGCAATCCTACACTCAAAAATAAATTTGTTTTATTTTCTTAATTTTTGGCGTGTTGTTGGTTTTGCATGCATGTTACTTTTGTCCTCTCTCATTTTCAACTCTTTCATATGGGACCCTTTTCTATGAATCAATAATATGCTTTGAATTTAAATTGTAACGATATTGCAAATGTTGCAAATTAAAAAAATTATGCTTGGGAGCCAAAGTCCCATGCCCAATGTAAATTGATTTTTATTCATTTGTAACTCCCAAGAATTTGAATTTGTTTTCCATTAGTGCTGGAATCTTCTAGGTGCAAGTGTTGGAGGTGGTGAAGGTGCAAGAATGAGATAATGGATGTCAATTTAGGAATATATTGTAAAAAAAATTAGAAAATAATAATTAAGGGGTTGAATACATGAATCCCATGCCTAGAATGGAGGAGGAAAAGGTTTGAATGAAATTGGGAATTTCAAAATAATCTGGAAAGCTGAGAACGAGGCGCAAAAAACCCAAAAACCATTTTAGAAGATCTGGGAAAATGAGGGAGCATGGGTAGATAGAATGTTACAGGTTTTAGAAGCTAGGAAGAAAAGAAGAAGAGGATAGTGTGGAGTTCAGGAGAAATGTGCAAAGATTTTGGAGGAAAGGTATGAAGATTTTTGGGGAAGTGAAAAAAAGCTACAGGAAAAGCCTATTGAGCATATTTGAATCCTTGATGGATTGAGAAAGTTTTGTAATTGTTTCCATGAGAATGAAAGAAAATTTAGTTTTGAATTAATGATTTTTCTCTCTGTTGGTCTTCATGATTGTATGAGTTTTGTATTAAAAGATTGTTATTTGTTGCAATGGAGATATATTGCATTATGTTTTGTGAGCAACAATATTCCCATTTCATCAATGGTATCAGAGCAAGAGTTCCTGAGTGTGCAGGTAGAGCATCGAATGTGAGGTAGTCTATGCCTAAGAGGTTGAAGATTGTGGGTGTGTGGCAAGTGTTTGACAAAATTTCAAAGAAGAAATGCAACAATTTTTTCATAGTTGTGTATGCAGATGAACATGAGGGAGAGAATACTGTAGAAGTATGCTTTGAGGATAGCATGAAGAAAGATGACAGTGTGAAGAAGAGCAAAGAAAATGAGTGTTGCATCCCAAGAGAGAAGGATGATAATGCAAAGATTTGTGGAGGTCCTATGTTGGATGGAGAACTTGATGAGGAAGATTCATTGATTGTAGAGGAGATCATGAAGATAGAAGAGATGTTCAGATCAAATGAGAACCTTGAGAAGAATGAAAGTGCAAACCTAGTGAAAGAAATTACATCAGATAATGATGAGGTAGAGGTTGTAGCAGTAGAGAAGGAGAATAATGAAGACATGTTGGTGGACATGAAAAATCAAATTGATGAAGAGGTAAATTTTGATTTTTCAACTTTGTGTGATGAAATACTTTATGTGAATTTGCATAAAGAGTTAGTGCAAGAAGATAGAAAGAGGGATTATGTAGTTGCAAATTGGTGTGTGGATGTAGCATATTTATATGTAGAAGCTATAAAGGATGACACTGGTGAGATTTGGTGGAGGTGGTCAATTTGTGACGAGACAAAACCCATGAAAGAGAAGAGGAAAGGAAGGATTCTTTGGAGGAGGATGGTGAATGTTCCAGCAATATGTTGGAGGAAGAGAAAGAGAAAATTTCAGAAGAATAAGGAAGAACAATGGATCCAAAGAAAACATATGGTCTTCAAATTTTCATGAGTTTTCAACTCATGGAACATTTCACTTACCTCGGGTGTCTGATGCATGAGCATCTAGGGATACCAAGAAATCCTAGACACCCAAAAATAAATTTGTTTTATTTTCTTAATTTTTGGCATGTTGTTGGTTTGCAAGCATGTTACTTTTTCCCTCTCTCATTTTCATCTCTTTCATATGGGACCCTTTTCCATGAATCAACAATATGCTTTGAATTTAAACTGTAATGATATTGCAAATGTTGTAAATTAAAAAAATTATGCTTTGGATCCAAAGTCCCATGCCCAATGTAAATTGTTTTTTATTCAATTGTAACTCCCAAGAATTTGAATTTGTTTGCCATTAGTGCTGAAATATTTTGGGTGCAAGTGCTAGAGGTAGTGGAGGTGCAAGAATGAGATAATGGATGTCCATTTAGGAAAATATTGAAAAATTTGTCAGAAAAGAATAATTTAGGAGTTGAATGCATGAATCCCATGCCCAAAATGGAGGAGGCAGAGGTTTGAATGGAATTTTGGGTAGAATAAGATGGCTTGGGGTCATAACTGTGAGACCCAATCTTAGTAAAATAGAAATAACTTTCTCATACAATAAAAAATTCAAGAATTTCAAAATGATCTAGAAAGCTAGGAATGAGGCGTACAAAACCCAAAAATGGTTTTAGAAGATTTGAGAAAATGAGGGAGCATGGGTAGACAGAATGTGACGGGTTTTAGAAGCTAAGATGAAGAGAAGAAGGGGACAGTGTGGAGTTCAAGAGAAATGTGCAGATATTTTTGAGGAAAGGTATGAAGAGTTTTGGGGTAGCGAAAGCAAGCTACAGGAAGAGCCTGTTAAGCAGATTTGAATACTTAATGGATTGAGAAAGTTTTGTAATTGTTTCCATGAGAATGAAAGAAAATTTAGTTTTGAATTAATGATTTTTATCTTTGTTGGTCTTCATGATTGTATGCGTTTTGTATTAAATGATTGTTATTTTTTGCAATAGAGATATATTGCATTGTGTTTTGTGAGCAACAATATTCCCATTTCATCAGGTTCAATATCGATTGTTGGGAAATTCAATCTCTATCCAAAAATGACTTCAATGGATGAGATACAAGGCTTGGAATATAGAAATATGAAAATCTAAAACTTATATGCAAATATGAAAATTAAGTTGCCTTAATAAGGAAATACCATGATTAGATCCATCTACCTTATGATGCAAAAAAAAAGCCAACATAATATGTTGATAAACACTACCTTATGTGAAATTATAACAGTAATAAATAAAGAATATCATCGGCATAAGATAGCAGCAATGAGGCACAAATCAGCAACACAAGATCATCACATAACATGGGATTTACGTGGAGAAACCCTTGCAAGAAAAAACTCCACCAAGAAGAGAGGCCAAGTATACATTATCATCAAATAAATGAGATTACATTACAACCACTTCCATTCTCCTCTCTGCCTCCAACATGGAAGCACTTGTTCACCTGTGAACACCCTCCTTATGCCTCCACCTATCCTTATTCCTGTAGAGTAACACTACATTCAACTATTCCCCCCTAATTCTATATCCAAGAGGCTGATTTTATAGACTTGTGAAGGAATCTAATGCACCAAAAAAGGCACCCCAAGATGACCCTTTATTCCAAACATCCCCAACCTTTGGATTACCTCCTTGGAATGTGAAAGGACACTGATTTTTTCTCCAATACTTCCCTCCAACTCGGGTGCCCAAACTTCAGAAGATAAACATTATACTAAATGTAATAAATGATGGAAAACCAAGTGACACATGTTGCCTCTATCCAAGCAACCACTTGGAGAATCCCAATGGTCACTTATTTATCATTTCCTTTATCTTTTATTTTCCCATTTTAGGCATCCACATGTGTGGAAAATAATATTAAATATTTATGTCCACAACCCACCTTTACCACTGCTAGTGGACCCATCATCCCTTATGAGTATATTACAAACAATGGTGAGAATTAATATTAAAAAATATTTTCCCAATAGATACTAAATGCCTATAAACACTTTCCAAGGATCTTAGAACCATTACATATGACAAACAATTTACAAGGTGGGTGGCACCTAATCCTAACAGGATTGCTTATGCTCTAAAGGCTTACCACTTTGTAGTTTGTAAGATTCTTTGAATAGCTTGGAAAACTTAGGGGTAATGATTTCAGGTGGTTTTTGTTGTGTACTAGATGGTGACTCAAAATCTAACTCAACAATAGTGGATTTTATTGCACACTTCTCAATATCAAGTTCAACTAATTCCTTTTTCGATGGTTTGATCACATAGTGGCTTTAATCTTCTTTTGGGATTTTATTGTTGTGTTGAGCTACTTCCTACACTTTGTTTGACAAATCTACCTTTTTCATCTCTATCATGACTCATGCATCTATATGATATAATACAGTGCAAACCAAGGGCAATTTCCTAGGAAAGGTTGGCAATTGCACGAAATTTCTCCTTGACACACTGGTTCTAACTTAACTTGCTAGATTAGTAGGCCTTCAACACCTTTCCTAGGCAACGATGCCAAAATGTTATGACAAAACTACATTTATAAACTTCTAAGACTATGGTTGAAGTGTTGATGAAGTATTTCAGTTTGTTCCTTGTGTCAATCCGGAAACATAGAACTTATGAAAGGCGTTGGAGCTATATGCCTAAGGGATAAAAGTAGCAAATTAAGCAAGTATGAAATACAACTAGAATACTCAATGATTATTTAACTAGAAATCTAATTCAAACTTCCTATTATTTTTTGACAGGAATTGTGACAATCTGCAAAATGATAGTGTGAAAGATCTAAAATGTAACTACTGATTTAAGCTTCAAATGAATAGATTAACATCGTAAAAATATTAATAAATTATTTATCTGTCTTACTCAAAGGTAATAGCACTTAACTAGATTCAATCATAATATGATAACAACAAATACACGCAACATTAAATCATGATACTGAAAAATTGAATCACACATTACCAAAATAATGCAACTGAACAGATCATCAAGTAACCCAAGAAGTGGGCCCTTCCTCCTTGGTTCACCTGGCAATGAAATAAGAGCTCTTTACATTGAGCTACTCATGCAAACACGTAGTACCATTCAAATAGTTTCCAACCAAAAAAAAAATCATATATATTATTGATTCCCATTTGTTTGTAAAGCATACATATATATACTAAGTTCCCTAACTATTGTTTCAAAAAAAAAAAATGGTTTGTTTCGGCCTATGGCCAACAAACCAAAATCTGATAAATATAGAACATAGGCCACTGGCCATAACATTACACCAGCTTCAAATAACATAGAGTATTTTTAAACAAGAAATTTTAACAATAGTTGGTAATCGACTTCTCCATCCATATGCTCAGATAGTTTCAATCCACCTCAGATCTCCATCCTTAATTTTCTCTTGTCATATCAGCCATCGAAACAAATTAGCATCTCTACAATTCTTAGTAAACTTAGTAGTTTTAATTCCTTCACGATTTATTAATTATCTTTACTTTCCTAAGGTAATTAATGACATGAAGGGTGAAAACAGTAATGAAATAGAGGGAAAAAGGTAATTTAGAAATGGTAGAAATAGGATATTTTCCCTCTCATCACTTTCATGATGACATCTTACAATAAATTTCTTGTCATTTTTGTATGAGCATATCTTACATGGCATCATTCATATTGTACTTACATGATCATATCTTTCAAAATACTAATTTTCTTGACCTTACAAGATGGAATTTGGCACATGACCATCTTACTCACATCAATGATTTTCCTCACATTGAATACAAAATTAGGCAACCATTTTCTCTCATTACATTATACAATTTACATCTAGGGTTATTACATTACCAAAGTTTACTATTACATATCTTTTATTTTCTCAAATCAACTCCACAATGATGTTGTAAAATCAATTTAATGGGTATACAATCCATTGATCTTAGGCACATGGCTTCATGTTTGTATAGGTCATGGGGCCAACTTGGTCATAGCTCCATGATTGTCTTATATGTCATGATTCTATTTCATGCTCAAATTTGGCATGGCTTCATGCTTGTATATATTAAGGGGGTTGGCCAAATTGATAACAACTCCTTGATTGCATTATACATCATGATTTCATTTTATACTCAACTTTGAGAAGGCTTCATGCTTACATGTTTTGTAGAGTCCAACTCGGTCACAACTCCACAATTGCCTTATGCATTATGATTCAATTTCATAACTTCTTCCATGTATTTCTCTTTCAAGGGGACAATTTCACATTATCTTTCACACCATTACATACACCACTACATATTGCATTACATATTAACCACTTAATGCTCATAGAAAAATGCAATATTTAATGCTTATATATTTTTGTGCCACTAACATTATTTTTCAAATACACATAACTCACTTTGTGTGCAGGTATGGTGGATGTTGTTTTTATGAGAACACAAAGAATCATGAGGCATCATCTGTTATTATCTACGTCTATTTTCTATTTCATTTATTGCATGATTCTTGTATATTTACATGTACACCATATTGGGGGAAATTGAAGGGATAAAGTACAAACCTTGCTCTTTTAAACCATTTCAAGCATTATCACAATTACATTGTCATAATTCTTGACTTGTTGGCACATAAACCAATCCCAATCCTAAATGTACTAGCCAAAATTGTTTTATCCACTACCTTAGTCATGACTAGATAGATATCCTAAGTTCCCTGTTATTCTTGACTAGGCCACATATCACAAACATATCCATAGATTGGAATTCACCATGTGCTCTAATCTGTAAAATTAAACATTCAAATCTCTTTCTCCCAAGTCAATCTTTTTCAAAAATTTAACCATTACTCTATTGGCATGTGCACCAAAAGCCTCGAGTGGAGAAATCAAGATAGTGTATTTATAGATATGCCAAGTCATTAGTTCTCATTAGAACTTCTCATTGAAAAAGTATCATGGAATGACATGCAAAATAACCTACACATTGCATAAAAAATTACATCAACTATACATTATTATTGCATCCTTAGACATTGTATCAATTACTTAACATTGAAAAAACAAAATTGGGAAACATCAAGTTGTTATTTATTGTGTATATGTTAATCTCTAACCCAGGCCCAAATATTTCACACACCAGTTAATTCAAGCTAATTTCAAATAAGAGAAATGTGAAGAATATAGGTCCCTAGATGATCTAAACATTGGAACAATCTAGATAATTTAGAAGAAGAATGTTGTAACTGAAATTGTAAAAAAAATGCAACCTTATGAGATGTCAATGTTTTCCCTAGACACCCGTGCAAGTCACCTACATTGGCTATGGATACTTTTGTTGGCCACAAACACTTTTGGAGGTCACTAGCATTGGTTTAGAGTGCTCATGTAGGTCACACATGTATATAAGGCACTACTGCTGGTCATTGGTTTAGAAACAAGGGTGTTTATCACTTTTGCTTCCCAAACACTATTGTTTGTGTCTATTGGAGAGCTCTACAAGTTTCAAGACTAGATTGCCTCAATATTCTAATTAAAAATATGATGGTAACTCTATAAAAAATCCCGATCTCTACTTATGCAAATCTAAAGTTTTAAGAAAGGGACAAAATGGGTTAAGCTCTTTAACATTTAAAATTCAATCTTTAATTTTAACCAACCATCACCATCATTTCATCATCACATCAATTCCTTGTTAATTAATATAATAGACTAATTTGCATCTACTAATTAATTAAATAAAATCTATTATTTAATTACCTAGGGAAATTCCTCTTCATCGAATCAATTTAACTAATCTTCTTCCACTAGTAATTAATTGAATAAATTATATTTAATTAATTAATACTAGCATTTGTCCATTAATTAATTAAATAAATCAAACATTTAATTAGTTAGGTTAATTCATATTCCTTTCTCACGTCTTTTAAAAATAAACAAAAAGACATTCCTCACTAAAATCCAAAAAATTATCTTTTTCATCACCATCCCCATTAAATTTTAAGAATATCTTGACCTTCCTTCACAACTCAAGCTCTCTCCTCTACTTGCCCTTACCCCAAGCATCCATGTATGCATCATATTTCTCGATGCAAGACAAGGACCTCAACCCTTCATCTCATGATTTGACCTCCTCAAACTTCTACTTGCTTGCATCTCATTTCCCCATGCAAGCTAAGGTGATCATACTCTTCATATTGATTTAATCATATCCCTCCACTTGCATCCTTTGCATCCCTTCCTTGTGCAAATTCATCCTAATCATCCATGTCATGATCAAATCTCAATTTTCCATGCCCATGGCTCAAAATCTATATGCACCATATCTCTCAAGAACATTTAACAATACACAAGTAGAAACCCAAGTATATGCTACTAAATTGAGAAACCTCATACTTGAGCAACCAACATCTACCAAAAACCTCTTTCATCTTGAGCATATCCAACTATCAAAGAGCTTAGAAAAAGTGAGATCTTGTTCATTCTCAATTATGTCTATTATTCTTTTTCCCAATCGAAGGTGTTGTGGTTTGATTGATTTTGAGTGTGTTCTTAAATGCATTCTTGGTGCAGGAGTACCTTGTGCATTGTATGCCTCTAATAGGCAATATTGCAAAATTTGAATTTTCATTATGAAATGCTTGTAAAATGGTCATGTGTGGACCCATTCAAATATTTTTGAGTCACCATTGGGTCTCTAGGAGGTCAATTAAGTCAATTTGCAAAAAAATGTCATTTTGTTGCACAAATGCAAAAGTTGCAAAATTGCAAAATTGTAGGAAGATGAAGAATCATCTTGTAAAAGGAGTTCATGGGTCGATTGAATATGAAGGTGTAGTTAATATAAATAATGTAAACATCCTATAAAGCATTGTAAAGGCGAGCCAAGCATTGAAACTTTGTATCTTGAAACAAATTTAATAATAAAAGTACCATGTATTGTTGTGGTAGTGTTTTCTCCTTGATTTTCAGGCCTTGTACAGTTTGTACAACATACTTAGGTTGTGTTCTCAATTTTAATTCTCAAGAACATTGTGTTAGCATCTTTTTGGTGAAGGTTTGAAGAGTTTTCATCAAGTTTAGGAGATTTAAGAGCCTTAATGGTTTGTAAATCCTCAAAACAAGGGTTTTGAGAGTCTAATTTGAATTCAACAACTATTCCACTGATTTAGGCATTGTAGATCGGTGGAATAGGTTAATGTAGGGTGGTATTTTTGTTGTGTGTGTTGGCAGATAAAGGGGAATTCAAGATATAGAGATTTTGTTGTTGTCCCACTTGATTTAGATTGATTTTTGGTTCAAAAATGATGGCTCAATGATGGAGTTGGTTAAAATGCAGGATTAAAGGCTTGGAGGTGGTTTGGTTACCATGTGCAGGCATTGCTAACTTTTTTGAATAATTGGAAAGTTGATTGGAGGTTTGGAAAGCTTACTTTCAATAAACCCTCATTGGTTGAGCATGGTGAAGTCTAAAATCAAGGGTTTGTGTTTTGCTGCCTTTGGAAAGGTTTGAGTGATCAAAAGATTGTTGATTATGCAGTTTTAGAACCTGTTACAATACTATTCATGGTTATTTGAGGTTTTGGAGTTCATTTGTTGGTACTTTGTAATTTTGGCCTATTTGGAGCCTATTTTTGTGGTACAGTCAAGTTTAAGGTGGATCTATACAAAATAATCTTACTCTGGTTTTTGATATGTTCAATAAGATTGTAATGGGTTCCTGAATATGTAATTTATCTATGGAGTTTCAATCAGGTTTGGAATATATACCTATTTTTGTCTTGAAGGAATACTACAAGCAATAAGTGCCATGTTTGTGAATTAGTGAAAGAATGAAGGGATCAACGTTCTTGGGTAGTTTATTTGATTTAATTTTTCCTTTATCATGATGATTGAAGTGTATTGGGTCTAATAAGAGTTTTTGAATCCTAATTTGGTGATTTGATGTATTGGTAGCCTTGTGAAATCAAGATTAGAATAAAGGGGATTTTGGTGAAAGTTTGTTTGACCTTTTCAAGTTTGAGTTTTGGGTTTTAAGTACCCCTGAAGTTTGTAGATGCACTGCATCAATTCTTCATGTTTTAAGTTGAATGTTACCTCACACAAGGAGACTAACTCATCTATCATCTAGGTGATTTCTTTCCATATTAACA
>VDFB02358134.1:239435027-239482989 GCA_007258455.2 Sequoia sempervirens
AAAATCCAAAAAATTATCTTTTTCATCACCATCCCCATTAAATTTTAAGAATATCTTGACCTTCCTTCACAACTCAAGCTCTCTCCTCTACTTGCCCTTACCCCAAGCATCCATGTATGCATCATATTTCTCGATGCAAGACAAGGACCTCAACCCTTCATCTCATGATTTGACCTCCTCAAACTTCTACTTGCTTGCATCTCATTTCCCCATGCAAGCTAAGGTGATCATACTCTTCATATTGATTTAATCATATCCCTCCACTTGCATCCTTTGCATCCCTTCCTTGTGCAAATTCATCCTAATCATCCATGTCATGATCAAATCTCAATTTTCCATGCCCATGGCTCAAAATCTATATGCACCATATCTCTCAAGAACATTTAACAATACACAAGTAGAAACCCAAGTATATGCTACTAAATTGAGAAACCTCATACTTGAGCAACCAACATCTACCAAAAACCTCTTTCATCTTGAGCATATCCAACTATCAAAGAGCTTAGAAAAAGTGAGATCTTGTTCATTCTCAATTATGTCTATTATTCTTTTTCCCAATCGAAGGTGTTGTGGTTTGATTGATTTTGAGTGTGTTCTTAAATGCATTCTTGGTGCAGGAGTACCTTGTGCATTGTATGCCTCTAATAGGCAATATTGCAAAATTTGAATTTTCATTATGAAATGCTTGTAAAATGGTCATGTGTGGACCCATTCAAATATTTTTGAGTCACCATTGGGTCTCTAGGAGGTCAATTAAGTCAATTTGCAAAAAAATGTCATTTTGTTGCACAAATGCAAAAGTTGCAAAATTGCAAAATTGTAGGAAGATGAAGAATCATCTTGTAAAAGGAGTTCATGGGTCGATTGAATATGAAGGTGTAGTTAATATAAATAATGTAAACATCCTATAAAGCATTGTAAAGGCGAGCCAAGCATTGAAACTTTGTATCTTGAAACAAATTTAATAATAAAAGTACCATGTATTGTTGTGGTAGTGTTTTCTCCTTGATTTTCAGGCCTTGTACAGTTTGTACAACATACTTAGGTTGTGTTCTCAATTTTAATTCTCAAGAACATTGTGTTAGCATCTTTTTGGTGAAGGTTTGAAGAGTTTTCATCAAGTTTAGGAGATTTAAGAGCCTTAATGGTTTGTAAATCCTCAAAACAAGGGTTTTGAGAGTCTAATTTGAATTCAACAACTATTCCACTGATTTAGGCATTGTAGATCGGTGGAATAGGTTAATGTAGGGTGGTATTTTTGTTGTGTGTGTTGGCAGATAAAGGGGAATTCAAGATATAGAGATTTTGTTGTTGTCCCACTTGATTTAGATTGATTTTTGGTTCAAAAATGATGGCTCAATGATGGAGTTGGTTAAAATGCAGGATTAAAGGCTTGGAGGTGGTTTGGTTACCATGTGCAGGCATTGCTAACTTTTTTGAATAATTGGAAAGTTGATTGGAGGTTTGGAAAGCTTACTTTCAATAAACCCTCATTGGTTGAGCATGGTGAAGTCTAAAATCAAGGGTTTGTGTTTTGCTGCCTTTGGAAAGGTTTGAGTGATCAAAAGATTGTTGATTATGCAGTTTTAGAACCTGTTACAATACTATTCATGGTTATTTGAGGTTTTGGAGTTCATTTGTTGGTACTTTGTAATTTTGGCCTATTTGGAGCCTATTTTTGTGGTACAGTCAAGTTTAAGGTGGATCTATACAAAATAATCTTACTCTGGTTTTTGATATGTTCAATAAGATTGTAATGGGTTCCTGAATATGTAATTTATCTATGGAGTTTCAATCAGGTTTGGAATATATACCTATTTTTGTCTTGAAGGAATACTACAAGCAATAAGTGCCATGTTTGTGAATTAGTGAAAGAATGAAGGGATCAACGTTCTTGGGTAGTTTATTTGATTTAATTTTTCCTTTATCATGATGATTGAAGTGTATTGGGTCTAATAAGAGTTTTTGAATCCTAATTTGGTGATTTGATGTATTGGTAGCCTTGTGAAATCAAGATTAGAATAAAGGGGATTTTGGTGAAAGTTTGTTTGACCTTTTCAAGTTTGAGTTTTGGGTTTTAAGTACCCCTGAAGTTTGTAGATGCACTGCATCAATTCTTCATGTTTTAAGTTGAATGTTACCTCACACAAGGAGACTAACTCATCTATCATCTAGGTGATTTCTTTCCATATTAACAAAAACTTTAGGAAAAATGTGACATATGAAGCAGATTCAGATCCCAAAGAATAAAAATCTTTGAAGAATCTACCCCCTATGGTGTGTGTAAATGAGATTGAAATATCAGTGGCTTATGGTAAACAAAGGACTAATTTGGTAAAGGATTTGGAAAGCCTCTATTCAAATATGTGTGAGAGGGATGAAGATACAAGTAAATGAGAAACTTAGAATGCCATTGGAAGGAATTTGCAATAGTGGTGGACGGATGGACAAAGGAATAAGAGGAACACATTAAGGAGATGAATGGCTTGATAATGGAGAACTTGGAGGAGGTGTAACAAGGATCTCTTGTAGAAATTTCTTCAATATTATGGCTTCATAACCTATAACAATTGTGCAAAAAAGAAAACTTAGTACCATATAGCAATGAGTAGAATTAATGTGTTGGTTACTTTCAAAATGACTTAGTATAACTTTATTTCACATTTGAGCTTAATTAGTTTGGATACTTATTAGGAAAGGTCTAGTTTTAGGGAATCATTATTTTAAAATTTTCATTTTTTAAAAAATTGACCCAAAGACCATATTTTTGAGCTTGAGTGTCGAAGACACCAATGTTCTTATATCATAGGTCTCTTTCTTGAGTTTGTTTGAATTTTTTAAGTAGATTTTAATGTTTGAAAAAGGCTCATATATGGTTGTAAATGAGTCCCTATGTTAGGGAAAAACTTAGAAAATGACCAATAAGTCCTAAAATACACATGTGGTAATGTTTGCTAATTTTGAGTGCTAAAACATAAGGCAAAAAATCCCATAGTAAGAAATTTTCAACCTTGCATGTGTGTCTGAAGATATTGTTAGACAACCTCCTAAAGATCATACTACTAACAAGGAAGTCCTTGGTCTTCCATCTAGCCAAACAATAATCCACTATGTTCTTTTTTATAACCCTCTATTCAACAAGTACTCTAGGCAAGAGCACAATACTCAATGCCTCATCAATAGCAAAAAAATCTATGCAATATGATTAAATCATTGATATGAATTCAATCACAAATCAGGCCATTTGGTACATTCCATACTTGTGTCATTTTAGTATCAAACAAAAATTTGACAACCACAACATTCCAAATCAAGAATCAAATTTTCAATTTCAATTGTCAATCACAGCATAATAGCAAAATAATCACATATAGATATATTAAATTGACAAGAACTAAGCACACTATATCCGCTTTTATGTTTATTGGTCTCAACTTAAAATTAATTAAAGTTTAATTGTTATTTATCTTTTGATCATTTAACTAACCATAAATTAGAGTAGGTGGGCATTTTGTGTCCTAACAATACTCGATGAACAAGAGAGATGGTATGTCCCATCCACGTGATATATAAAAAGGGAAATAACAACCTTAGATTTTATGGAAATACAACACATATGGCATTAGGTGATGTAAATTTCACTCTGTTTAATAAGGGTAGCCCTCACAACATTATTTTTTGTATACCCTTTGTGCATTATGTAGTTGAGATAGGTAAATGTGTTGAAAACAAGGTGAAACTAAGTTGTGATATTAACTTATGTATGTGAATTTAAATCTGAAAAAAAAAATACCAAATTAGATTATGTGTATTGATTGCACATTCATCACAATAGAAAAATCAGTAAACAATTATGACACTAGATTTATGTGGAGAAACCTTTTGAAGAAAAACTCCACACAAGAAAAAAGGGCAGGTATATTATTAATCTTCACAAGAGAGATGCACCATAATACACTTCTTGATGATATCAAACAACCTAGATGCTTCCATACACCTGCAAATAACACAACATAAAACTACCATCTCATGGCTCCAATATATAGAACTTGTGGGAGAACAACCCGCAATGGTAAACCAAAACAAGATGTGCCAAAACCACTTGAAAAAACCCATGCCGCTTTCTTGGAAGACCAAGAGTCATGATAATATATTACATAAAATGCACAAGGCTCCAACATGGGTGCCTAACCCATAGCCTCTTCATCTTCTACCATTCAAAATGCTCCAATGACTATTCATCTTCTAGATGGAACACCAATTGACACCTGTTTCCCTCCAAACTTGGGCGCCCCACTCAAGAACTTTCACATTCCCAATGTGTATGCTTAGGAGGGAGATTTTTTCCTCTAGTGATGTGTAACCTCCATGAACATTAAATTTCCTCTTGAAAATATAATTACAATGTGTCAATATTAAATGAATTTCTTTTATGTCCCCTAAGGCACTTTCCAAGAAACATGGAGACATAAAAATGTCATAGGTTTGCAAGGTTAATGTCACCTAACCTAACATTCTCCCTCCCACTCTGACATTACATACTGGTAAATTACATCTTAAGATATACAAATAAATAAATCGAAAGTATAGCGCATCAAGGCCTATGGCCTTCCTACACCAAGAGAACTTGTTTGTGGTCATTGTCTTCGTAAGAGAATCTACAACATTATCCAAAGTGTCAATCTTATCAATCAATACCTTACCATTCTCAACCATTTATCGTACAAAGTGATACTAAACATCAACATTCTTAGTACGAGAATGATACATAAGATTTTTGGCCAAACATCAAGTCCTCATTGTCTTGCAATCAAAACCAATGTCATTACCAAGTCTCAATAACCATATTGCCTCCTTAGAAGCATGTGTAGCAACCATATACTCAACTTCAGTGGTGGACAATGCAACTATAAGTTGCCTCTTACTCATCCACCTCACTACACCTCCAAACAAAGTAAATACATAGCCGCTAGTGGACCTTCGACTATCCAACTCACTTTCCCAATATGCATCAACAAACCCCTATCTGTCCAATGACTTGGCTACATCGTCAATACCATGATAAAAAAATAGTAATAAAAAGTACTACGCAAATATCTAAACACCCTTTTAACAAAAGTCCAATGCTCTTTACCAAGGTCAAACATAAACTTGTTTAGAACTCCCACTATTTGGGCTATATTTAGTTTAATGCATACCATTATATAAGTTAAACTAACAACGACACTAACATAAGAAACCACATCCTCAAAATTATCATCAGAATTAGGACATGTATCTAAGTTCAGCTTAGTACCAACAAAAAATGGAATATTAACTCGCTTACAATTATGTATATTAAACTTTCATAAAATTATATCAACATGCTTACTCTTACTTAACCAAAGCTTTATGTGACCTCCATCTCTTCTAATTTTCATTGCAAGAATATATTTTGTAGCCTCCAAGTCCTTCATATCAAATGTTCTAGAAAGTTGTGTCTTGAGCTCCCTAATCATCACCTTGATGTTACCCATGAACAACATGTTATCAACATATAAGACAATAATTAAAATTTGATCATCAATAACTTTAATATAAACACAATGATCCCCCTTGCTCATAAGATAACCCAACTTCAATGCAAAAGCATCAAACTTATGGTACCACATCCTAGGTGATAATTTCAAACCATACAAAGATCTCTTCAACATGTAAACCAAATGTTATTTTCCTTTCACAACAAAATCATTAGGCTATCGCATATAAATTTCCTCCTCAAGATCCTCAAGCGAGAAAGCAATTTTAACATCCATTTGCTCTATTTTGAATCACAAGCAGTAGCAATAGATAATAAGAATCTAATAGAAGTTAATTTAGCAATAGGAGATAAAATTTCACCAAAATCAACTCCCTCTCTCTGGGAGTATCCCTTAGCCACTAATTTGGCCCTATACCACTCTAACCAAGTGTTTACACCAAATTTATTTTTAAATACCCACTTGCAACCAGTGGTCTTCCTCCCTTTAGGAAAACTAACAAGTTTCTCAAATGTCACAACTATCCAAAGCCATCATCTCCTCTTGTATGACCTATAACCATGACTCACTTTCCTCCTAAGAGAGAGCCTCCCTGAAAGATCTAGGTTCATCATCAATACTCAACAAAAAAAATATACAACAATAATCTGATGGGCTATACCTCTCAACTATTTTTTTTTCCTTATGGACCTCCTCAAGGTAGGAGTAATGGGCTCTACATGTTCTTCTATGTGCTCATCCTACACATCCTCTAAACTATCAAAACCCTCTTCTTCTTCTCCATCCTCAAATCCATCTAATTAGTCTTCCTAATGTGCATCTTCTTGCTTCTTAATATTGTTCTTGAAGTGTACTATCTTTGTCTTATCTTTCTCCTTTGGTTCTTCTCTTGAGTAAGCTCTAAATTCCCTAAAAATCACATCTCTAGAAAATATTATTTTGCGTGTTAGAGGATTCCAAAACTTATAACATGTTACATTCTCATCATGACCAACAAAGATGCATTTATGTGCTTTTTGATCCAATTAAGATTGCTTCTCTTGAGGCACATGAACAAAAGCATCACAACCAAAGACCCTTAAGCGTGAAATAGAAGGCTTTCTATCTATCCACACTTCATCAGGAGTTTAATCAACAAGAGTTGAACAAGGAGATCTATTAATTAAATAACAAACAATACCAATCGCTTCTAACCAAAAGCATCTCAAAAGCATCTATCAAGCTTAGCACCACTCAACATGCTGCTAACTCTTTCCATTAAGGTTCAGTTCATTCTTTCTGCTACTCCATTTTGTTGGGGAGTATAAGGAGTAGTATTTTTCCAAATAATACTTGCATGCTTACAAAATTCATCAAATTCCTTGGAGCAATATTCGCCTTCGTTATTAGACCTCAATGCTTTGATCTTATAATATGTTTGTTTTTTAACTAAGGCTTTAAATTCCTTAAACTTAGTGAAAACTTCAAATTTGGAATGCATAAAATAAATCCAAGTGTATCTTGAGACATAATACTGAGATCTACCTAAAGAGTGAGCATTCACTGGTCCACACAGATTTGAATCAACGATCTCTTATAATCTATTTGTCTTATTAGTTCCACTAGAAAATGATCTATTTTGTTTACCAAACAAAATATTCACAAAAAACATTTTTACCAACAGAATAATCAGAATACCATCAACCAACTTTTTGTTTAGAATAGTCTTCAATCCTTTTTCACCTATGTGACCCAATCTATGGTGCCACAACATGCATGCATTTTTAGTGTTAGTTACATAAAATAGAGACGTTTAGCCTAAATAAAGTCCCTATCCAAGATCATTTAGCTATCACCAAACTCCCTCTTACCAACGTACAACCAAACTTATCGAATGTCACATGCATTTCAAAATTGTTCAACTTGGACATTGAAAGTAGTTTTTTTGTAAGTCCTAGAATATACAAAACATAATCAAGAGTTTTAATCCTCCCATCACTGAAACACAACTTTACCTTTCTCATACCAACAATCTTCTTTGTGTTGTTATCACCAAGGAAAACATCTCCCTCATCATATGTTTTGTAAATAGTAAACCACTCCTTGTGAGGAGTCATATGATAGGAGCAACCTAAATGAATAAGTCAAGCATCATCACTTATAGTGTTAGTTGAGATAAACAAAGCATAATAATTATCATTGAAGGACTTTTCTATGGAGGAATAAAAAAAATATTATTTCTACATTCCTTCGCATGCCCTCTTTTACCTCAATTCCATCACTTTACTTTGCTCTTTCTAGGGGTTTTAGAACGTCTTTTAGACTTATCCCTCTTATTATCCCCTTTAGGCCCTTTCTCTTTGGACCTACCCCGCACATGCAAAGCAACTTGGGAGCCAACATTCATAGACTTTCTCCTAGTGGTACACGGGGATGCGTCCCCAACATTTTTTGTCATGTCCTCGCATCGTGGACATGGGGACGGTTGGGGATGTTTCTTAGTCGTCCCCAAAAAATCATTTTTTTTTGGGGGGGTGGGGGACATTTTCAAGACGACAATACGAGGTGGGGATGGTTGGTCATCCCCATGTCACCCCCACCATTTTTTAAATTAAAAACACAGCTTAAAAAAATTGATTGCTTATGGTGTGTGGGTTATTTTGAATTGCTTGTGTCACTATAATTTGCAATTGGTTTTCAACAATAGTGACACATCAATGAATTGGGAGTTGTATAAATATGCTCCAATAGGAAATTCAATTATAGTATGAAACACTAAATTATTACATTCAATGTATTGCTCATTCAATTCTATGGGTTAATTATGAGACCTGGATCTGGCAATAAGCTTCAACAATTACATATTGTAGGAGGTTACATGTGCCTAGGTGAGTGATGGTGAACTACCCTTGAATGACTAGTAGTTTCTTCCACCTAGTCTGTAGCTTGAGGCATGAAACACTCAATTGTTTGTGCCCCAGTCACCCCTCTTTATGATCTCCAAATGTAGCCAACTATCTCAAGGGGAGATGTGCTTGCTTAGTCCTTAGTGCTTCTTGAATATTACACTAAATTGCACTTTGTTGGCCATTGTAGATTTTTAGGGACTAAAAGCAACTGTGCACACCCAAGGTTTGATGACAGGCAGCAAAATCTCTAACCAAGATTGGTCCAAGTGTGTGGGTGTATGTGTATGTTGCTCATATCCAACAAATGGCCCAACTGTACATGTGCTTGATCTATTGTAGGTTGACAATGAATTATGGAAGCAACTAAATATTAATTTGTTTGACTCTGATGTGAACTTTATTGTTACTCTATTGTTGTGTTTTAAGGATTCTATAATGTATATGTCAATATGATGAATGCATTATCGATGTTATCATACGAATATTTGAAACTTCCCTATATTTTTCAAATTTTCTATATTTTTATATAGTTGTTCCCTTTGTCATCCCTTGTCGTCCCCAAAAATGGTCTAAACAAATCCACCCCCAAAACGCATCCCCTCGTCCCCACGTCCCCCCATCCCAGAGACATGGTGGAACATAGCTTTCTCCTCATCTCCTCTAAAAGTAATATGGAAATTATGGTGTCCATCTTTTGTTTTGCATTACCACTATTTGGCAATAATTAGATTTTTCCAAGATACAGGCAAATGACAAAGAAACAAGATACATTTATTTTCATCTTCTATTTTAACATCTACTTTGCAAGCTGACTTATAATCAAATTAAAAGCATTTAAATAATCCGCTATATAGTCACCATCTTTCATTTTTAAAGAATATAAGTGTCTTTTGAGATATAACTTGTTAGACAAACTTTTAGTTTGTTATATATCACCTATCATTTTCCACAATTTATATGTGGTGTCTTTTGTAGAGACATTCAAAAAGATAGAATTCATATGACACTACAGAATGGCTCCTCGTGCCTTTTTGTCTAACTTTTTCTAATCTTTATTAGACATTGCAGTTGGTTTACTTTCATGTAAAATGACAACCACCGGTCTACCTTTTCAAGGAGATCCTCCATCCTTAACTTCTACATCTCGTAATCTATTCCATTGAACTTCTCAATATCCTAACAAGAGGCAAAAGCCATGGTATACAATCCTCTTCACAAAATTGCTATATACCACAAAAACAAAAGTTCCCACTACAACCACAAAACCTTCAACACTTAAGAGAAAGGCATCCCCTTCTAAACAAAATTGTTAGCTTTGTTATCAAATGTTGAAAACAAGGTTAAACTAAGCTACAATATTAACTTATGTATGTGAATTCAAATCTGAAAAAAACAAATTCAAAAAAAAAAAAAATCAAATCAAATAATGTGTATGTGATTGCACATTCATCACAATAAAAAAATCAATAAACAAATGACACCAGATTTATGTGAAGAAACTCTTTCGAAAAAAACTCCACACAAGAAAAGAGAGCAAATATTTTATTAATCTTCAAAAGAGAAATACGCCATAATACACTTCTTTGTTGATCTCTAACAACCTAGATGCTTCCATACACCTACAAATAACACCAGTGAAACTACCATCTCATGGCTCCAATATATAGAATTTGTGGGAGGCAAAATCGAAATGGTAAACTGAGACAAGAGGTGTCAAAACCACTTCAAAAAGCCCTTCTAAACATTACTGTTAGCTCTGTTGCCAAATGTTGAAAACAAGGTGAAACTAAACTACAATATTAACTTGTGTATGTGAATTCAAATTTGAAGAAAAAATAAATAAAAATTATCAAATCAAATAATGTGTATGTGATTATACATTCATTACAATAGAAAAAACAACAAACAAATGATACCAAATTTATGTGGAGAAACCCTTTCAAAAAAAAACTCCACACGAGAAAAGAGGACTAATATATTATTAATCTTCACAAAATAAATACACCATAATACACTTCTTTGTTGATCTCTAACAACTTGGATGCTTCCATACCCCTCCAAATAACACAACATGAAACTACCATCTCATGGCTCCAATATATAAACTTGTGGGAGGCAAAACTGTAAGGAAAGAGGTGTCAAAACCACTTGAAACAACACATGCCTCTTTCTTGGAAGATCAAGAGTCATGATAATATATTAAATAAAATGTGCAAGGCTCTAATAGGGTCACCTAACCCATAGCCTCTTCATCTTATGCCATTCATGATGTTTTGATGACTATTCAGCTTCCAGATGGAACATCATTGGACACTTGTTTGCCTCCAAATTTGGGCACCCCACTCAAGACCTTTCACATTCCCAATGTCGATGCCTAGGAGGGAGAATTTGTCCTCTAGTGATGTGTAACCTCCACCAACATTAAATTTCCTCTTGAAAATATAATTACAATAATGCTAATATTAAATGAATTTATCTTATGTCCCCTAAGACACTTCCCAGAAAACATGGAGACATAAAAATGACATAGTTTTGCAAGGTTAATGTCACCTAACCTAACAAAATGTAGCTTAAGTGGTTGTAAGTGTCCCCTAGATACAGTGTGGCCAGGATACCAAACTTTTGTAGATTAAAAAAAATCTCTTAAACCATTGATATTTTCAAACGTAAATTAGCACCTTAACATAATATGCACCCCTACGATCAAGATTTGACATTTTTTCAAAAAATATCAATTATCTTGGTAAGCAAATCTGTGACTAGACTATCTCACAATTTATAGATTTTTTTACTGCAAGGCACAAATATTTCAATTGCATCAGAGTTTCAAAGTTGAAATGCCAGGGGCTTAAGCATGCATTTCAATTTCTCGATTGCATTCAGATTATTTGTATAACATCTCACCAGTGAGCTGTGATAAAATTCACCAATCCAAGTTGCTTGCTTGAATCATTTTGTCTGTTTGGATGATGTCTGGACATTTATTGTAAAAACCTGACAACCACCAGCCATTTATTACAAGTTTGCATTTCAAGATTTTGTAGATATACAAAATTGACATATCTCAGAAATGTTATACTCAATTACATAGATATGTGACTTTACAGTGATTCTCAAGACAAAAAGTTGACTTAATATCAATTTTACAGAAGGCCTAAGATTCTTTTCTAGCATTAAAGCAGGTAACAATGCAGATTTAAAAATTATACCATAGTTTGCCTAGATTGTGTTTAACACAACTCAATACTTAAATCTACAAAGACAGATTTTATGTATTTTACAACTCATTGAAAGGGTTAATATTAGAGATACTTGACAAGGAACCTTCCTACACAAATGTGCAGAGTACAGAAAATCTCTTGCTGCGTTATGCTACAAAGTCGTGCAGTGAATGAGAAGCAAAAGTCTTTTGGTTTTGTAGGTTCATTCTTACATAATGATTTGCAGCATGAGCTACTGAAGCCTTGTTAATGTGATTATAATCCTCATAGTTGTTGCCAACATCCTGTTGATGTCCCATCACTAGAACATGGCTGGAAATATAACTCTGGTTGGTTCCTGACAGTGATAGGCCATCACGATGCTTCAATCCCAAAGTGAGTGATACATCGCTGCTTTTAGAAAACTTGGTAGTAGAACAGTCCTGATCAAATGTACTCACACTCTCAATCTGATAGGGACTAAGAGCTGCATTATTACTGGGACGAACTATAATGTTATGAAAAAGATTGTAATCCTCAATGTCAGGCCTTTTATTGTTCTTTTTATCATCACAAATGTCTTCATCTTGTGTATCCTCTGACTTAAGATCTACATCCTTGCTCATGCTGGAGGACATAAGAGATGTAGGATCCGGAGTTACACTCACAATGTTCTTTGGTAGTCCATGTCTTGTAGTATCCTGACTTTGGTCTTCTTGAAATTTATCACTATATGGTACAATAACCATACCTAATATGCCATTTTCGACATTCAAAGCATTTTCTTGCTCACAATGTCTATCTTGCAAGCTTCTTGCATATTTCTGTGTATTCTCACTACTTCCTTCTCTGACTTTTGATTCTACTAGTACCATTTTCTCACCATTTACTTCAGATATCTTTGCAGGTGATGCATTAGAGTCCATCTCGGATTCCCTAGTTTCTTCCATATACATTTCTTCCACCATGGGCTTCCAAAGGCGGACACGCGCATTTATAAACCAATTTGAGACCTAGAACATAGCAAGAGCCCACCAACAGTTATCTTGATGAACGTGTTAAAAAATTTGAGATGCAGAAGATGCATGATGCATTGCCATACCTGACCCCTGGTCAGTCCAGTCTGCCTTGCTAGCATATGTTTCTCAGAGTCTTTTGGATAGCTGAAATGCAAACAGATCAAATCAGAAACCCCTCCATAACACATAGGAGCTTTCCAAGAATTTGTATTTAGCAAAGTAAATTGAACTTATCAAGAAAATGGTCATTTTCAAAACAGGCATGAACAGAATAAATTTGAATAGGGTAGAGATATTGGGATAGAATACTAACGGATGAAGGAAATGCTCAAATAACCAAGTACGTAGAACAGAAACAGAACGCTCTGGAAGTCCTCTCTGAGGTCTCCAGGCATGTTGTTGAATCATCCCTGGTTGTTGAAGAGCTCGTTGTTGACACAGTTGTTGATCTGCAATGTGAAGAAAAGATGGTTCACCTTTCCCATTTGTTAAATATTCCTCACCCAGATTTTTGATAGTCAAACGGATTTGACCACTGATTGCATCTCTCAAACAACGGAAGTGGCAGGAAATTGTTTTAAGTGCAAGAGCCGTGTATGTCTTTGCAGCACCAAAACCAGCTGCAGCTTCGAATGATGAAACTACAATCTGCAGCTGATGATAGTATTCTCTGTACCTTCGGTCCACCTGGTTATTAGAAAGAAAACAAATAATTATAATTCACATATGTCTTAAATTCTCTTAGAATAGATAAACATCATCAGCTGTTATAAAATTTCCAAATAAGTTGCTGTAACCATAATATCTAAGCAGCTAACATTGAAAACCTCCAAGTTGTTGTGACAATAGGAAAGGATTTATAGCAGCACATAAATGACACTGATCAATAGCCTACTTGCAGGAGGTCTCAAATAAATGTATGAACTTGTGATGTCAGAAAATATAGGCTGCTAGTATTGCATTGCTTTGTCCCTTTAAGCCATACAATACATCCTCGTAAGCATTAGCCAGAGATCTGCATTCAGACCTTGTGGCCTAAAGCTTTGTTTGTTGGGTGTTGTAGGCAATCAGTCTAACACTGCTATTGATTTATGTTTGTTAATTTTAGATCAATAGAGTAGCCATAAATTGCAAGTTGTAACTCGTATCAGTATACAATGGTAAACCTAGAACCATTTCAATATGCTAAAATGAGTTTTAGTGGGGACAATAAAAAATCACACTGATTTTTAAATTTTCTGATTTGAAAATGTAGGATGTATAGAAATTTACCAATACAAGTGTTAGTTAATAAATCTTATAACATAAATAAATGCTCCTATTTGTCTATCGTGAGTTGAACGGTTGATGGTCAACTTTTTGGAATACACTACCAGTAGTTTATCTGTTATCTAGTGCAAGTGCAACACTATAAAAATAGTATAAACATATGACCAGGAAAGTGGACAGTAATAAAGCCATGTAAGAAGCAAAATACTAGTGTAAAAAAGTAACATGGAAACTTTTGTTGATGCATTGCAAACACACTCACCAAAATGCTGTAATCAAATTTTATGTGTGCCATCCTAAAAATTTCAGCCTCTGTCAGAAGACATGGCATTTATTTTATATCTTTGAGGACTAATCGTAGAAAAAGCACAGAAGTCTAATCTATCACTTGTACGTTCATTTTCCAAATCACCAATCAAATGCATAGCCGCCATATAATAACAAGCAAGAAATAGATCATCTAGCGATCATAAAAAGGGAAGCTCTGGAAATGCCAAATGTGAGGCAGAAGATACCAAATGAGAGCAAGGAAACAATTTCTGCAAATTCAGGGGATTGGTCTGTACCACCAGCTTGAGCTGGAGAAGCAAATTTGAGGAATTTATTTATTAATTTTTATTTTACTTTAAAGTTTAGGGCTAACTGTTTTGAGGGCCTTGGATTCACTCTCGTTACAACCCAGGTTCATCTCAAACAAACACGGGGCATACCTGGGTAGGATCCCTTTTGGGAGGCATATAAAGGATGTATCCATATGCAGACAAGACCAGGATCAGGACCCAGTACAGGTAGGCACCTGTATACAGGCTAACCTGGCTTCATAGGTTAAAGTTCATGTTCCGAAACTTAAACCACCTAATAAGATAATTAAGTACCAAGAATCTATGTCACAAAGTTCACCAGACTTCTATCATAAAAATTTGAGATACAGTTAACATTTAGAAAACCCTAATATCTATTTAAAATTTCCATTAATGTATAGTTTGCAGGTGTTTTTGATGGTTTTTTAAATTAGAGATATATTTTAAAAAGAAAAAATATGTAGGTCATAGCTGACACAGTCCTTGCAGGGCTGACATCAACTCTTCAGGGCCGATTTGTCCAGTTCATTCTGTAGTGGACCCAATTGAACTCAGGTACACTTTGCTATACCTGCAGTTAACATGGGAAGAATCTAACAATTTTTTCTTTTTTGAACTTCTAGGTTGATCATTCAACCTAAAAAAAGGAACTCTTAACCTTAAAATTTGGTGCAGGAGCACCAACACCTTTTGGTGTCAATAATAGGAGTTCAAAAGGTTTAGAAGGTCATTTTAACGTGATTTCATCTTTGTTCCACAAAGACATTGGAAAGTGTGTGAAAACTTGAAAAATGTCAAAATTGTCAAAGATGTCAAATTGGGTAAATGAAGGGATTTTGTTGTTTTGAGTCTAGAAGTCTTAATAAGAGTTAAATAAGGTCTAAATGACCATATTTCAGGTGTCTAAAGGTATTTAGAGTCTTAAAAGTTCAATAATGGCAAAAATACAGAATATTGCAAATGTTGTCAAAATTGTGTTGATTTGCAAAATTAGTCATTTAAAGGGTGATTAGGTGAAAGTTGGTTGTTTTGGAGGTGGTTATGGATTGCAAATGTTATAAGAGGCCTTCTAAGGCTCGAATCAAGGTTGATGGAGGTGTAAAAAACTCACACAACAAGAATACCACGTTTTTTGGTGCATTTTCTGTGTTTTTTTCACTATTTTCCAGAATTTTTTACTGCTGTACAGACCTGTACAGTCTCATAATGCTCTAAAAACTTCATTGAACGTGTGTATATGTGTTTACTTTCATCTGCTTTTGATTTGGAGTTCTCATTCATTGTTTTGTGAGAGAAATTGAAAGTTTGCTGCAAGTACCCTGTTTTCTTTGCATTAAGGGCTTTGAAGGAAAAAAAATGAGATTTTGACCAATCCACCCATTGTTTTCTCCTGTAACTTGGTGGATTGGTTCAAAATGTATTAAGTTAGATGTTACAATTGATGTTTCATCAAAATAAATCATTTTTGTGGTGAATGTGTGATGCCCTAGGGCTGAAAATGCAATTTTTCCTTGAAAAGTGATGGCTTTGAAGTGCTTTTCAATGAATTATTGATGGAGTTGAGTTTGTAAGAATTTAAAATGTCAAGACAAACCCTATGAAGGTGTTTGAACCATTTATTTGTTTATCCAAGTCTGAGAATGAAGATTTTAACAAAACCCTTGTTTTTGCATTAGAGAAGGAGGTTTTTTGAGTTGGGAGTGTTTCTGGCAGTACAAGTGCAAACCAATTGTGGATTTTGTGGTTTTGGGCCATTTAATTTGCTGCCTCAAGGTTTCAAGGTGATTGGATAAGTTTGAAGGGTACTTCCTTTGTTAAATTGACCTATTTTCCTTGTTTTTCCCATGGTGAGTGTATTGGAAGTATAAACTGGTCCAAAGGAGTTATATATGATATTGAAGTATGTTGTGTAAGTCCTTAATGGGTGTCTAAATCCATTATTTATTTGGCGAGTCTTTTGGGAAAGTTGGGTGAAAAGTCCCTTGAAGCTGTTTGGCTGTGTTGGTGGAAAGAATGCATCTAACAACTGGATTTTTGAAATTCTTTTCATTTGCTTTGAAATTTGGGTTGACCATCTGTTGTTTGTCATTTCAAGTTTATTTCCACCTTGGGTCTGCATCAAAATTGACTTCTAAATACCTTGAAACACAAAAACAAACTCATTTTACCTCATTTTGAAATCAAAAGACAAACTAAATACATTTTTTGAACTTTCATTATTGCTTGTCATTGCACCAATAGAGCTGAAGATTGATCATTGATGGTTCCAAAGTGGCTAGATTGCTATTCCCATGTGTGTGCAAGAGCCTTTTCACTATCAAAGAGGTGTGGAGAAAGATTCTTTGATTTGGAGGTAAGTTTTTTGGTCTTTTTGTTTTCCTTTATTTTTTCTTCTACAAACTCGCTCTATTGTTTCTTTTTTTTCCCCCCATTATTCTACATTCAAATGAGTAAGGATATATTTTTTTTAGCTTTCATTTGTTTAGAATGGGCTGTTTTCTAAATTTGTTGCCATTATAATGACAGCCACTTCTAGCTTTATGGGCCAACCCCACTTCAAAAAAGATCTAGAGTTAGACCATTGTGAAAGTACATTGACATGATTCAACAAGTTCCAAGTGGTGAGTGATATTCTTGGGTTTGCAAGTGGTGTTAAATATACAAGCTCATACAATTGGGTGAAAGCCCATTCATGTGATATTCCTAGCATGGGCATAGAGTTTGCCAAGGCAAGAAGGATGAACCTATGCCAACACCTAGAGAGTTGGAATATATTAGAGAGCAAGATCATGCAGACCAAGCAGTTGCCCTTAGAATAGGCCATCCTTTGGCAAAGAGAGTATAAAGGAGGACCCTGTGTTGACCCATCTTTTCATGTTCCTGAAATTGCGGTAGGGAGCCACTCATTTTGGCCACACATGAAGAAGAGCTTGCTACAAATAAGAGAACACGGGGGCCATTGGTAAAGGCATTCCAAAATGAATCCTAAAATATTGTTGATCAATGCATTACAAGATGTGTCTATGCAAATGGTTTGAATTTCAATGTTGTTTGGTTGCCACATTGACAAGAAATTGTGAGGAAATTAAATGAGGCTCCAAAAGGGTACAAGAGCTTGAGCTTTGAAAAGGTGTGCAACCCCTTATTGGCAAAGGAGGTGAAAAATGTAGAAAAAACATTGCAGCTATCAGGGATTTGTGGAAAAAAAACAAGGGTGCCCATTGTTTCTAATTACAATGTCCCCTAAAGTGGGGGTGTTTTTGAAAGACATAGATTGTAAGAGGCAAGTGAAGGATGCACAATTCATTGTTGACATCCTCATATGGGCCATTGAGGAAGTGGACCTAATAATACTGTTGAAGTCACAACAAATCACAAAAAATTGCAAAGTGGCTGATTCGTTGGGGTAACATCAAAAATTGCATATCCCTGCAATTTCATGTCATATTTTGTGCTTGCTTTAGTGTCCATTCCCCTAGCATTTTAGGGAACAATTTTAGCCTTAGTCCTTTTCATTCACCAGATTGTCAAATTTCTTTCACATTCCAATTCTTCTTGTTGACATGAGATCATGTGTTAAATTTTGAGAGATTTCTCCAAGACACAAGCGTGATGTGCAAATGTCTACACAACATGCTAGTATCCCACAAAATTTCAAAAATTTAAACATTAATTTTCTGCCCAGCTACCTACTATTGCCTGTTGTAACACCCGTATGTCTGAAAAATACTTTTTCATTTTGCATCCACATCTGACCTTTCAGCTTACAAGGAGCTCTTTTGAAAACCTATCTTTGATTTTTCTTCTTCTTGAACACCAAGAAATCTTTCTCTTCTCTCTCTCTTGGCTATGCTTGGTCGAACATACCTCCATTGTTGATGCTAGCTCAGGCTACATGCCATTGAATTCTCATTGACAACTCCACATGCTCACTTCTCTCTTCTACATCATGTGGGAAGTATTGTTTCAATAAGTTATTGTTCTTGTTTGAATAATATTGTAGCTCTTCTTCATAACTTCTTCTACATCACGTGGGAAGTATTGTTTCAATAAGTTATTACCATCACCCCTGATAGTAATTGTAGGTTTCACCTCTCAACATAATTATAAAAGGATGTTGACATAGGAAATCACTACACACTATTAAAACATAACATCATGCTTTATAAAAGTCAGTAAAAGAGGAGTAGTTTAATTAACCTTGTAACTAAATGTTAGTTGGAATCGGCTGGTCATTTCTTAATGATTTTAAAGTTTTAACTTTTACCCATTTCTTTTTATAATTGAATGAAGGGTAGTATACCAAACCTTTCCCCATTTCCCAAGTTATTTTTCCTTTGTTTGTTTTTTTTTTTTTTCATGGTAAGGAAGAAAGAAACTAAATGCGCATTTCTTAAAAATAAAATAACCATTAGTTGTATTGCCTAAGTTCATATTCCAGGTCAGGTTCACAATAAATTACATAAGAAGTTAAACAAATCCATCTTTTCTCACAATACTAGCAAGCTAAGTAGGCTTGACCTTGAGGGAAACTCCATGGTTAAGCACGCTTGAGTCAAAGTAGTATTGGGATGGGTGAACTCCTAGGAAGTCATAATGCTTCACCCCTATGAGCATCACCTAGATGCAATGAGTGTTGGGTGGAAAATTCATGCTCATGAGAGATGGGTTCTCATGAAACACTACTCATGAACTATGAATCAACGAGATTGACTCAAAAAATATGTAGTTGAATCCTAATAACAAAATTCAAAATGTTTCTAGGACTTATAAAGGGGCTGAAATGCCTACTAGAGAGGCTGATTTGGAGACTAATTTATCTCTTGGATAAGTTGGTTATGATTATGATTAGATTTGATCAAACCTTATTCAATTGAGCAAGATTCGATGGAAATCTGATCACACAAGCCTGGAACTAGGTTCAAGTGATTGGATTCCCACTGAGTCTTACATGGTATCAAAGCAATATTAGTGTTTGTAGCTTGTTCATGTTCACCAAGGAGTAAAGATTTCATTTGGAGCTTCACATCACAAGCTTTGTTTCCATGATTCTTGAGTCAGATCAATTTCATCCAATTTGGACACCTCGAACTCAAGTTTTTTACTTTTGGATGCAATTATCATTTGTCTTTTGCAAGCAGCTCACTTTTTTGATGATTTTTACACAAAATAAGCAATGCCATTGCATCCAAAAGGTGTGAAAACCTATAAACCAACTATAAATTTGTCCAATTTGGCTTAAGTTATAGCAAAAAGAAAAGAAAAAAAACAATTACCCAACTTTGCAAGCCGAGGCCATATGCCCTGGGCATAGTATTGTGTAGGTCTAAAATTTTGTTTAGTTGCATAGTGGTTTTTATTGCTTTAAAAGTGGTTTTTTTAATTTAAATCAAAAGCAAATGAAACATTTGTTCGTAAGTGCATAGCACTCTTCATACTGTACAGGGAAGTACGAGGTATTTAAGGGGTACCCACACCCGTGCCACCACTTGTAGCAAGTGTGGTAGAGGTGGTCGGCCCCGCACCCTCCTACTTAAATATTTCTAGAGGCCTAAACAATCATTAGCAATGGTTTTTAAACAAATTCAATGCCTGCAGCTACATTTTTAGCATTTCTCCTGAGCACCACCCAATCCACTCTAATCTACCCCCAAGAGACACCACCTATCTATCGCCGCCCTACCACCAATGCACAGCCCACATGCCACCGGCCCTTAATTGTCACTTGCCAACCACCTCCGCCAATGGCACCACCCAAGGGCCACTCTCCATCTCTAGTTTGCCAAACCCTCCTCCAATTAAGTTTTCAATTTTGGAGGCCATTTTCAAAGGACCATATCTCAGCCTTATGGAGGTATTTTTGATGCAATTTTTTTTTCCAAATAATTCATAGTGATGTAATTGGTTTTTGCTCATGACTTCCAGATTATTACAAGAATCAGTTTTCTCACAAATTTTGATGCACAATCTAATTTTTTGAACTTCTAAACCTCATAACTTTCACAAATGGACTCAAATTTGAGTCTTGTTTTTTTTGAAAGCGAAGGATTTTCAAGCACTACACATTAATGTTGGCTATTTGTTTTCATCTGTCATTTGATTGTACTTTCAGCTTTCACATCCACACTAGACATCATAAAGCTCTAAAATATTAGCTTCAACTTTGTAATCACACTCAAATATAAACTGCCAAATATGGTGTCTTAATTGAGCTACTTTGGAGGTGTTAATGCAAACACTCTCAATTATAAAGTGTCATTTCATGCACTTGTCTTGGAGAGATTTACACATGGGCATTTTGTAATTATGAGCTCATATAAAATTCAAAATCTTGGGGGTTTCATCATGTCTTTTACTACCTCTCCTTTCTATTTTTGTATCCTACAAAAGACTTCTCCAACCATCTCCACAAAGATCATGGCATCTCCTGAGACTTTCCATGTCCAATATGGACAAATGCTGTCATATAGCATTGTCGCTCCTTAGTAGGATTATTATGTGAAGCCTTCCAAATCATGTAGGGTCAAATGTGCTTACTATCATAAGAAAATCATGATGAACACAATTGCTTTCTAAAGCAAATTGATGAATTGAAGCAGCATCTTCAACAAAATCACATCAATCTATCAAATTCTTCTATGCAATATTCATCAAATTCTATTCAACAAGATCACTTGTGTTAGCCCTTGTGTTGAAGCTGATGATGATCGTTGTGTCGAATCCATTGTAATGATGACCCAATTGGTGCAAGTGTGTTTAAACACCTCAAGAACCCAAATTGCTTGTCCAAATTGTAGGCTTTCACATGTTTGTGTTGTTGTAAAAGTTAGTGTTGTACGTCATTCCATGCAACTTAACCATGTTAAGCCAAAACAATTAAATCTCAATAATTGATTAAGCTAGAAGGAAATCACTTTCTAGAGGTGTTCTCAACATCATCAAGTACATTATGGCAAGTTTCTAGGTCAAAGTACCTTTCAATTTGGGAGATTTTAATTTTTCAAATTCTCGACAAGCAATTTATGAAAATAGTTAAAATGTGAGTTTTTGAATACTTGGAACAAAAACAAATAATGGGTTATTTTCTAGGGTTATTCCGCCATTTGACCAATTTTTGTGTAAAAATATGCCTCCCATCGAATGTTATAAAATTTTCAATTCCCCACCGGAATCAAGGTTATTGCAAGATCAAAGTAAAAGAGTTTCAAGATTTCATTAGTCAGAGCTTTAAAAATTGCAAAACTCTTCAAATATATATAATCTCAAAAATCAAATGAGTATTGGAAATTTTGCGAGGTTAGAAAATTTTGTCGAAGCCTAATGTTGTTGTGACTATTAAAGTATTATTGTAATATTTAATGGTCATCTTAGTTGTTAAATTAGTCATTAGTTAACTTTTAGTTAACTTAGTTTGCTTCAATTAGTTTTTAGTAACTTTTTGTTTATTGCTTTAATTGTCTTTAGTTTACAATTGTTTCTTTTTAGAAACATTGTCTTGTACTTTATTATTTAAGGAGTATTTAGTATTCCTCTCCTTGTTTTAATAAGGAATAAAATTCATGTTTCCTAAGAAATTTTTTTAAAAAAATTAGATGTTTTTGCTCGATTTTTTGATAAAAATGGAAGGTTAATTGTTTACATAAAGTTTTTTGAAAAAAATTCATAAGTTTTGGACTGATTTTTTAATAAAAAAATTGTGGGTTTTTAAAAAATATCATTATTTTTTCTTGCAAAATTCGAGGGTTTCCTGCTTAAAAAATGGGGGATTTTTTTCAAGCAAAGATTTGAGGGTTTTTGGCACAGGAAAATCGCGAAAGGATTGTGTGTGAAATTTTCTTTGGATTTTGTGGATTTCTTTGAGCAGATTGCGTGAGGTTTTCTTCATTAATTCGCAGCTTTTATGAGGTTCGTTGGCATCACGACCTGTTCTGCAACATCAAACCGACTCTTTCATGCGACTTCGTGTCTGTTTGTTGAGCGTCTGGAGGTTTTTTGATCACTGTAAAGAAAGAAGAAAACAAATCGCGCCCTTTTCTGCACGTTTATGCGAGGGTTTTGTCTGAAGTTCCTAGGCGACTGCTTCTGAATCGCGACTAAAGGGAAAATCGCGGATTTTCTCAGGCCACGACCTGTGATTTTTTAGTGCAAGTTTGGCGTCTGTTCTTTCCGCGTTTTTGGGCGTCTATTGTTTCTGCAGAAGTTCGTGGGTTTGCAAACTGAAATTTCTGACGGGTATTTTTGCCAGAGTTTTTGAAAAAAAAAACTGAAAATTTTTGCTGTTTCTGCTAAAAATTTCGGCTAGGGTTTGCCGAACGAAATTCGTGAGCCAGTTTTTTGATGTACTTTTGGCGACTTTTTGGTAAAAAATCGTGGTTTTGTGAAAGAGTTTTTGAAAAACAAAATTTGCTGGTCTGCTGAAAATCGCCTAGGGTTTTCTGAGTTTTTCCAAGATTTTTTTCTCACAAAAATCTTGCCTCGCCTAGGGTTTCCAGGCGAAGTCTGATTTTTTCTCGATTTTTGGATAAAATTGTAGGTTTTTGAACCTATGTTTGATGATTTTTTTAAAATCATGGGAGTTATGCTAGCTGATTGCCTTGGGATTTGTGCCAATTGATCACCAACTTTTACCTCATTTTTCGTGCCTTTGGAAAACAGGAGTGGTGGCATCTTTGACCAACGTCATGTTGGAAAATACCCAAAGGTTCAATGGGAAAAACTACAATACATGGAAGCAAATGATGCTTACCATCTTTGAGTATCAGTGTCTAGAATCGCTTGTTCTAGGTACAAAAGCTCGTCCTACGGTTGCGGGCAAAGAACAGGACAAGTATGATGGAAGTAATCAAGAGGCGGTTATGCTTCTCAAGTTATTAGTTGCCGATGAGATGTTACCAAAAATACCATCTGGTAAGTCTGCTACTGAGATCTGGAAACATTTGAAGGATCTTCATGAGACCTCAAACAAGGGCAGGGCTTTCTTCCTGAAGAATATGTTGTTTTCTATTATAATGGATGACAAAGTGTCTTTGCAAGATCACCTGATGAAGATCAAAGATATTTGCAATCAACTAGAGGCCATTGGTCGCAAGATGGAAGAGGAGGATATGGTGGTGATCACGCTGAAAAGCTTGCCACGATCCTATGAGCACTTCATCGAAACTCTCATCATTACCTCCACCAATGTTGACCTAAAGTTTGATGAGTTGTGCAACAAGCTCTTGCAGCAGGATAGGTGGAAGAAGCAATTTGGGAGCAGCAACAAGTCTCCCAATGTTAAACAAGCGTTTATTGCCAGAGACAATGGCAAAGGCACATTCACTCAACAAGGCAAATCAAAGGATAACTCCAAGAAGTCTTTCACGTGCCATTATTGTGGTAAGATTGGTCATATGCAAAAGCATTGCAAGAAGCAGTTGGCTAATCTGAAGTCCAACTAGGATGGATCTCAGTAGAAGGCTCATGTTGCAGAGCATACTTAGCAGCAAGAGTCTACCTTCTATGCATTGATGGCTAGAAGACCATCAGATTATGGGTAGACTTAGTTTAAGTTAGTAGAATGACCATTAAGGGAGGGTATTAAGGTATTATTGTAATATTTAATGGTCATCTTAGTTGTTAAGTTAGTCGTTAGTTAGCTTTCAGTTAACTTAGTTTGCTTCAATTAGTTTTTAGTAACTTTCTGTTTATTGTTTTAGTTCTCTTTAGTTTACGATTGTTTCTTTTTAGAAACATCGTTTTGTACTTTATTATTTAAGGAGTATTCCTCTCCTTGTTTTAATAACGAATATCAATTATCAATTATCATTCCAGTGACAACCGCCAAAAATCTCGACATAAGTTCTTGAAGCAAAAGTTAAAAGAGAATGTTAGTGCATCAGAGATTTTGGGAGGTTTTAAAACCTCCATCAACACCTGAAGTGGTTGTGAGAACCACTCTAAGGCTCGATGTATGTTCTAAAACCCCTCCTCTACGTGCAAGCATTGCATGACTACTACGACATCCATCAAAGCATAATAAAAATGAACTTGTATCAAGTAGAGCAGCATTTGCAACTGCATGGAAACATAGACAAATGCATGTAAACTGTTTAAAGAGCTTTGGAAGCTTTCAAGCGGATGCTATCAACAAAGCCAAAGCCAATTCCCAAAAACCTTTGCCAATGCCCTCCTTGCTCTATGCCAAAATGGGAGTTTTGAAACCAAATATGAGGCATCCATCAAAGCGTAATGGATATAGGAATTTTGTTAGATGTTGTAATTGCAACAACTTTGGTAGCCACGTCTACAAAATGAGCAACGTAAAGAGGGTGTGTGAGCTTTTTGTCAAAATACCTCCAAGAAATGTCATCAATTGGAATGCAGGACTGGCACTAACGAATTTGTTGAAAAGGCTTTAAACAAATGCAACCAGCAGGTACAGAGTCGAATTCACCAACCATTGCCAGTATCCTTTTAGATCGTGTCAAAGCAGAGGCTTTGGAATAGAGTATGAACATCCATCTAAGCATTGCACCTCCTGTTTTAAACATCAATGTCCCCATCATGAAGGTGCTTAAAATTTCATCTTCAAAAGGAGAATAGGAATCTTGACAATACTGTCGTTTTTACATTGAATATAAATGTGCGTTTGGATACAAGTACCCTGGTGCATGAAGTAGAACAAGAATGCTTAATAAATCATTCCCATCCAACCTAAGTAAGTTCAAGGCAAACGGTCCCTTATGCAGGACAGTGTTAGCAAAAGCTATATTCTTATCTATTTGGAAAGAGTAGTCTGTGAATGCACTGTTTGCATTGGCCTATACCATTTCATGTTTTGTGGGTACTTACCTGATGAGCCCATTAATGAAGCATTTGGAAGGAAAACAAGAACAAGCGTTTGGGTACAAGTGGATATATGTTAGCCTCTGTTTTCATTGGGACCAAGGTGATAGAATCATTTACAGGGCCACATTAGCTCTTTGGATCCCATAGGCTTAGTTTACAGGTCAGAGCAGCCTCAACAACTACCATATCTAAGAAATGTCTCAAGCTTTCATTTGCAGCTAGGCAAAGGCATACTACTAGAGAAATTATCAATTATGCAAGCACAGATGTGTCCATACTGCTGGGGACTTCGCTTGGTTTTGGCATGAGATTTGGTTGTTGCCAATACAGATTCTCCTTGCCATCTTCATTTTGTATCAAAATTTGGGGATAGCTTCACTTGCAGGTCTGGCAGCAACAATAGCCTTGGCACTTGCAAGCTAGCCTTTTGTGGGATTGCAAAAGAAATTTCAATATAAGATTATGAAAGTTAAGGTGAGAGGCCGTACAGCATATGTTTCTCAGTTTCCATGGATACACTCTGTGACAATACAAGAGAACATATTGTTTTGGAAGGCAATGGGTGAAATAAAGTATAATGAAGTTATCAAAGCTTGTGCATTAGAGAAGGACCTCCAACTGTTCTCTTTGGGAGACCAAACTGAGATAGGAGAGAAAGGTATTAACTTGAGTGGTGGGCAAAAGCAAAGAATACAGCTTGCTCATGCCATTTACCAAGATGCACATATCTATCTTCTTGATGACCCTTTCAGTGCTGTTGATGCAGACACCAGGACTCACCTTTTCAAGGAATGCATGCAAGGAATTTTGAGATCAAAGACCATATTATATGTGACTCGCCAAGTTAGATTCTTATCTCCTGCAGACCTCATTCTAGTAATACAAGATGGCATGGTTACTCAGGCTGGTCAATACAACAATCTTCTCCAAGAAGGCATCATTGCCTGTGCAATAGCAACTGAGTATTATTCATACAAAGCGAATGAAGCAGCATCATTTGGCAAAGTTGGTTCCAGCCCCTATCTATATTTTATACTCAACTGTTAGCACAAAAAGAGGCCTTTGAGGAGTCTTTTGATGTAGAAATTCTGAGACAAAAGATACTCAATCTTTCGCTCGCCAGCAAGCCAACAAGATTTAGGCTTAGAGAAAGGCAAACTGGACGATGATGTGCCTGAAGAAGAGGAATATTCTCAGATACAGCGCAAAAAGCCTAAGAAACTACAGAGCAAGGAAAATGTTGATGCAACAGGGATTTATCAAATTCACCCTCTCTCTGTCATTCTTCATATCTATGATGATGAAACAAGTCATGATGCAAAGCTAAGTAAAATTTGTCACTTTAAGATTTGAGCACTTGGATAAGCTGCATGTTGTTTGTGTTGGGGTTGAAGGGTTGCAAAGAGGGAATGAAAATAGTTTTCTTATAAACTTGTTTCCTGATGACACTGGTGTTGAGCTTCCACATCAAACAACTAAACTCTCCTTAAGTATTAGCTTTTCATTTAATGAGAAAAGAGCACAGAGACCACTCAAATGGGTTCAATCTTGGTAGGAACTAATTTTTTTGCCTAAATCTCCTCCATTGCTTGGCAATAACATGATTAGTAAATCATGATTCTACAGGAGGTGGATCTACTTTGTCAGGGCTAACAGTGTACCATCAACAGCATCATGTACAAACAATATTGCAAAGAATTTGTGATCGAAAGAAGTCTTAGCTGGCTGTTAAGTGAATCAATCCACTGAAACAGCTTGACTCATTAGCAAAGCTCAAGATGCCATATCTAACATTCAAGGATGTGGCGTGGGCAACACACAGGTTTAAGTGTACTTTGCAGCAATAGGAACAAGAACGAGGAATCTATTCATGAAGCTATGTATGATTTGAAGAAGAGGAACAAGAAAAGTTGTTCATCTTGAGCAGAAGTTGAAAATGTTGACTCAAGGCTATCAAGTGAGGGCAGGGCAAGGACCACTAAAGCTAACATAATGAATAAATCTGTTTCTGGACACATTGGTGATGCTATGCTAGCCTCAAACACCTCGAGGATGATTCCCTTAGATGGCAAAGGAAGAAACTACTATTAGCAGAAAGAAGACATGTAGATGACAAAGTTCAAAAGATAATTGATTTGAAGAAGGAAGTTTGCCATGGACATGATTATGAACAAATTGTGTGTGATTGAAGGAAATGATACCAATACCATAGATAGAACTGTATCTCGTGGAAATCATTTTGATCGGTATAATGAAGGTGCTTGGTGGATAACATGGATAAATAAAGACACATATTTTTAAATGTAGTGATTCTTTAGAAGATTTTAACTCTGACACTACTTCAGTCCAACAAAGTGAGAATTGGAGCAAATTTTGCTTTGGTGAACCAGGAGACTAATGCATTGGCTTCATATTTAGATGCCCTATGACAACTGAGTTAGAAGTGAATTCGTTGAAAGAACTTTGGAGATATTTAAGCAAAATATTCATACATCAAAGTCCCACGAGCTGGAGAGAATTCCAAGAGTCACTCTTGGAAAGCAAATTGGGGAATTTGTAAAAATGATAAGTTTTCAAGAAACAGTTACGAGCTGGAGAAAAGTTATAAAAGAAAGTTTCATTTGTAAGAAAGAAAGTTCGGTTTTGGGAAAGGGATAGGGAATTTCTGAAGGAAAGGATGGAGTTTCTCATTTTTACAAAGGAAAGAGTCTGTGGACTCTTCCATTAAAGGAAAAAACGAAAAGCAGTATGGCTGGTCTGTGAATCAAACATATTTCTGTGTTATGGGTTCTTCTATTGTCAAATTCACAGCTGTTTCTTTAATATTTTGTCATATGATTAACTGCAACTATTTTCCCTTATATTTATACACTCTTTATACCATTGGGAGATGAATCATCAAAGTCCCACGAGCTGGAGAGAATTCCAAGAGTCACTCTTGGAAAGCAAATTAGGGAATTTGTAAAAATAATAAGTTTTTCAAGAAACAGTTACATGCTGGGCAAAAGTTATAAAAGAAAGTTTCATTTGTACGAAAGGAGAGATTTTTTTTTACTGGAAGTTCAGTTTTGGGAAAGGGATAGGGAATTTCTGAAGGAAAGGATGGAACTTCTCATTTGTACAAAGGAAAGAGTCTGTGAACTCTTCGGTTAAAGAAACAAATGAAGAGCAGTATGGCTGGTCTGTGAATCAAACATATATCTGTGTTATGGGTTCTTCTATTGTCGAATTCGTAGCTGTTTCTTTAATATTTTGTCATATGATTAACTGCAGTTATTTTCCCTTATATTATATACACTCTTTATACCATTGGGAGATGAATCTTTGTGTTCATTCTCTTTTCTGCATAGCTATCTTTTTATTTTCTGTTTTCATTTGCTTGCCTTTCTTGCTTTCTGGTTAAAAGCTGAAATATCCCAAACAATATTTTTTTCAAAATTTCTGATTTTTGTAATGCAAAATGATGCCCTAGTTTTTCTGATTTTCAATTTCTGCTAAACCCTAGTGTGCTGATATAATTTTCTGAGTATTTTATGCATGAACAGCAATACATAATGCAACCAAAAAGTAGATAAACTTATAGCAGATCACAGTAGCATTAAATCATCATCATAGTTCGACTAGATCCAACAATATAGCCCATATATTACTAATATGTAACCTCCAGTCTGCTGCTAAAAATATGAATGCAAATTACAAAGGACAGCAGGCTTCAAACATGCGCCACAACATGAAGAAACCCCAATAATGCAGATGCAAATTAACCCTAGCTGGGCGAAACTGCCTCAGCCACAAACATGCTACAAGATGATGATGAAAGTGAAACAACTAAAATAACCCTACCAAGGGGTGTGCTGGCCTGCTGGACTGATGTTAGGGCTTTGCCACCCTACAAAATCTGAATTAGAAACTCCAACTTGCACAACTCACCCTTCAAATCAAAAATCTAAATGCTGATGCAAAACTGACATGAAACTAGGAATTATCTCCATTGAAGCACATAGGAACCTCCGTCATGAAGTCCTCCTTGGAAGAAGCTAGGTTTTCGTCCAACTTCTTCTTGATTCTCAAGGGTTTCCGTCCTTAGAGAATTTGCTAATAAGCAAAGCAAAAGAGCAGATATCTTTTTCTGAATTATCATTAATGCCTCCAACTCACCTTGTATAAATACACATCTCCCCTTATGCATCCCAATCTGGCCGACCTAGCTCTAGGTGCCAATTAGCATTTTAAAAATTATTTTAAATTTCATTTTTCCCTTCTTCATTTGGGCGCCCCAAAAATAACTTGCTTTTAATTTATTTTATTAACAACCTTATCACTCCACAAGGGCTGACCAAGCCCATATATATATATAAAGAATATTTTGGCACAAATATTTAAATATTTTTTCCTCCTTTTGGGGTGCCCAAACCCAAAATAATAAAATATTATTTTTATCTGATTTTTGCAGAAGGGGCATTACAAAAGCATATCCATCAAAACCCAATTTTCATCATACAAAGGAGTTGTACTTCTAAAATTCGGAGGAAGATCGCTAATCCAATAACAATCTCTCCAATTGTTGGTTCGTTTGTTGTTGTTCACTAGGCGATTTAGGGTCATTTTTTAAGGCAAAATTGCAGTGACAAATCTATTATCCAACAACTTGTCACCTTGATCATCAAGATGTCTACTTATTGACGTACATCTATTGTTTGTAGAATCCCAAATTGACAACACCATTGAGGACATATCTTCTCTTTGATGACAACTCCTATGGTGTTGCATCCCCTATTCTAGATGTTATGAAGGTGCATCCTAACCATCCTATTCTTTCTTTGCCACATCATGCTTCCATCTTGACACATCCCAACTCACATCAATTCAAATTTCACACAACAATTGACAGTCATCATCCATGGTTACTATACTTGAACCCTGCATGGTACTTGGCCCCATCAGTCAATTTCAAATTTTCAATCATAGTTCAGCATCGCTATTGAGACACGAGTAGCTTCCAAAATCATACATCATGAGCCCTTCCTACACTCCAACAATTGAGGTAGAATTCAACAATTTCACAGCTCAAGGTTTCTTTCTTTTGAAAAGAAGATGCATCATTCGATGCAGAGGGACCTACCACAACACTACAATATTCTACACCAACATTATCCCTTCTATGTGGAGGCACACATGGATCTTATCTTGCAAATATTTTAGGATGCTATTCCATCTTTCATCTTCTTGGACAAGAGTTTTTTCGTATGGGCTTTCTCCTTCTCTTCTTTTGGAGAGAACACATTGTACATGGGTACCAAACATGGCTACACATTTGTCAGAACCCATTTTTCACTTCTCACTTCTCCTAAGTTGCACTTATGGGTGATGTTGGTGTAATATTGCACCTATTAATAAGTTTGCTTAGATATTAGGAATATTTAATTATTCTCACCTAAGTAGCTAATAATAATGTTTTCACCTTGACTTCAGGTACACAAGTGCCACCAATGCCTCATCAATCCTTGAGCGATGATAGTTAGGTGCCACCTCTATCTTAGTCAAATTGAGTTAACTGATCCACTAATTGGCAATTCAACTCTTAACCTCTTAGTTGGATTGAGTTAACTTACCTTGTAATTGGGAGTGATTGGGAGTTAAACTTGTGACCTCTAGACATGTCATCTCCTTGAGTCATACATCTAGGCTTATGTATATTTACTTCATCCATTCATTTGATGGGTTGATTCTTATTATTGATTTCCTCTATTTTAGAATACCATTCTTATTTGCATATTGCAACCCTCATCGCCTCTATGTTTTTTTGCTATTGTAACTCTTTTCATTCACCTAGATCCACGCTTGTATCATACTACTTTAAGGGGTTTAAAGCAAGATGAGTTGGACATATTGAATGCTCCTTCAGGACCAAAGAGAAATGTGGATGACTAAATCATCAAAGAAGTGAGAACAAAAAAATTGAGATCTTTCTCTTAGAGCTCCAAATTGAAGCCTGAAAATCAGAAAGGCAAAATTGCCTATATCTGAAATATGAACAGCGGAAATTTGAAATGAAAAACAGATAAGCTTCCATATAAAAAGCTACAATGTAGGTCTGACTTTCGGCATGATTTTAACTTAATAAAACTCTATACACAAAACAACTAAAGCTCTCAAGTGAGCCACCTGTTGGGTGAAAAACTAATCTTCAAAACATTAAATGCCGGTTCACCTTGATCACAAAATTTTGCTAAAGCAAAAGCTGTTTATTAAATCTCACCATAATTAAAAAAGGTGTCTCCTATATTTAAATTTTTCCGATCCTTGTATTATCCTCCAAAAGCAACCTTGAGCCTTTGTGTGGCTTTATTTGCTTTATTTTTCTACAATAATCTTTATCGGTTGCCTAGCTTTATTTGTTTTATTCTATTCTCCTATACCATATTGCTTTGACCTTCTCCTTTACTATAATAGGCATGCTTTATTGTTATTCTATCTTCCTGGCATAAACCTATTCTTTATTCACATTTAACATTCTCTTATGCCAGGAGTCCTACTGAAAGATTGGGATAACAACATATACCATGCAATCCAAGGATTTATCTTTGCGATAAAGCTGGGGATTAACACTAAATAAGAAAAAACACAATTATATACTAAAACAGATTACCTTAACTACGTGCATATCATGCTCAGAAAAGCTTAACCTAACATTATATTTAGTGGTTATAAATAACTGAAGATTATATACACAAGCTTGACTAGCCATTCTCTGGTGACAATATGTTAGTCACAAAAACCTCCCTCTCCTCAGGCTCTTGGAATAGACACAATTTTTTGTCGTCCAATGCTTTACACCATAGATGCCATCATAGCTAGTGACAAGAAAATGCATCTTCACATCTAACTTGACTAGCTATACTGTGGTCACAATACGTTAATCACAAAAATCTCCTCCTCCTCAAGCTCTGGGATTAGACATAAATTTTCAAAATCAAATGCTTTACACAATAGATGTCAACATAACCAGTAACAAGGAAAAGCATCCACACATCTAATTTATGGGACGATTTTGGGGCATTAATATAAGCTAGCAATGTACAAGTGTGAACATTCTTTAAAGCTTAACAGGAAAACAAAGAAACGTCTGTTACAAGAAAATTTTGTCCTGGATCACTTAAAGTTTCAATCGTTAAAAATTACTACCCAGTTATTCCATTTTTATCTCTTGCGAAATTAGTGCTTGCAAAAAATGGATGCATAGATATTTTCGATGGGACCAGATGGGAGTTTGAAGATAGGAACAAACAACTCGATATGCCATATTAAAATCCCTGTCATGTTTGACAATGGTGTTCTTTGGGCCTAAATGTAAGAATCATTCAATTCATTAGATATCCTAGTACAGGGTTGCAATAAGAAACAGTTTACAAATTCAGCGATCACATATGATGAGTTACAACTGCATTGCTTCATCATTGGAACTTCGACTTCCGTAGACACCATACAATATCCTTCTTTTGTTTGAGTTTCTTAATATAATCTTTGAATTTAGTATCTTAGATATGGTTAAAGGAGAGGAGAAGAAAATGAACCTCATTCAACATTCCCAAAAGCTTCGTCTTTTTCATTTGAAATTCCTGTCTTTCTGCTGGTGTTAATTCAGAACCATGATTCATAGAAATCTCTTCTGTGGCAGTTGTTACACAATTCTTTCCATCAGCTTCTTCATTATTTTCACTGTTTTCCAGATGCTTGGATGAATTGGGCTTCATACCCTTGCCCGCATTGACAAATTCAACGAGCAATTGTTGTGCTGCTTTGAGGTATTTGGGATGCATCAGGATATTGGGGACTCCCAATGCTCCAGCTGGACTAAAATTTGGTTGGAATTGTTTGGTTGGCCCAGGGGATTGAAGAATATTTGCAAACTGATTTCCAAATACCTCACCTGTTGAGGGAGATTGGAAAGGGCCAATATTTCCTGCCCACTTGTCTGTAGTTTTATCAGCCATTGCTCTGTTTTCTTCTGAAGTGACTAGAGAAGTGGTTGTATGATGTATATCCAGATCATTAGGCTGGTTTTGACAAGAGAGCAACTGAACTGTGGAAATCTGCTGAGGAGATAGGCTGAGGGATAAACCCTGACCATGACTGTGTCTCCTGGAACAATGTGACTGCTCTGGTTGCAATGCTAATCTGCTTGGGAGAACCCCTATTTGCTGTTGCAGACACAATTGAGGAATCTCACCAATTGATTGATGACCCATACGTACTGAATTATTTGTCTGTCCACACACAGAATGATTGTTGGATAACAAATCTGTAGGTTGGAGGAAGATGACTTCGTTCCCACCATTCCTCGATGAGCTATAACTATAAGCATGGCTTATAAGATGTGATCCAAGAAAACTTGATGCAACACCCTGATTCATTAGAGCAGTATTTGCTAATATGCTGGCAGAAGAGGGATTTGAAATAGCAGCAGAATGAGCAACACCTGTCAAATGGAGTTGAGATTGACCATTATCTGGCATGTTATTTCCTGACGCTGGTACATCTGTATAACCTGTGTAACTTGGATTCATTAAATAACGTGTTTGCATGGTATCTGCCTGAATGTTTGAACCTGGATAATAAGAAGCTATAGTTACCCCTCTGTTTCTAGACACAAATGACAGGTAACTTTGAAGTTACCAGTAAAAAATGTAACACCTCATAATCGTGAATCATTTACAAAGGATGGACGCTGGAAAGACAGCATAAAATGCATGTTTGATCAAATTTTCAGTGCCATGATATTGTCCTGAGTTCAGAGCATTCTCCATGATAAAGAAATTGGTGGGAACTAGGAAGGCATATGCATCTGTGTTTGTAAATTGAACCAAAGGGCTCGTAGCATGCGATGGCCTGTAATAACTACCACACCGCACATTTCAGCTCTGAATAGTAGAAATGCAGGAAACAGACACAAAACCCAGATACACTGGAATGACAAAGCTTGATTTCAAAATATCTTTCTCTTTTATCTACTGTACACCCTGTTTTGAACTCTGAAATTTACCAGCATAGACCTTAAAGATATCAAGTTTCCACAATCCATCAAGTGGTGCAATAAGATTTCTGGATTTGATTGTGTTTTGGTTTTTCACATCAAAACCAAAACACAATCAAATCCAGAAATCTTATTGCACCAGCATAGACCTTTTATCCAAAAGAAAAGACAAGAGTATACAGAATGGATATTTCCTTGCTATGTTGCCAACCTCAACTTTTCCAAAAATGACATCTTTCTCACTTATAACAAGGATTTCTTCTTATAAATATGTTAAAGTGTTTAATCATTTCTGTGAATCATTTTTAACTCTAGTGTCTTTTATGTAGAAAACTCAGGTTTTTCTTTAATTTTATAAGCATCTTTTGTGCTGCTTGTGTGCACTCCATCATTCAAAACAAAACTTAGTTAATAAGAATTTGACAACCAAATACAGCTTAAATGTGTATGTCATCGTTCAAAAACATTCGTATTTAATAATAATCTGACAACCCAACACAGCTTAAATTGGTTAAAATGCAAATGGCATTTTACATGGGTATTTGGATGCAAAAGGCATAGAGGAAGGGAGTTGACATTCTAAAAGGCTTTGTAAGAAGCTGAATCCATATAATCCTTCAAAAACCAAGCCTACCTTGTCAAACGTTTTGCAGTCGCTGTATCAAAATGAACATCAGGTTCCAAATTTTCCCAAAGTGCTGGAAATGATAGGTTCCACTCTCCAGAACAAAGAGAACCAAGAAAGAATCTGTGTCATTTTATCAGGATCCCCTCAACCCCATAAGCCCATCCACTATTGAATGAACTCCCAAAGTAACCCGAGTAACAAAACAGACTGAATACTTTTCTCCATTTTCGCTTTCCACTACTTACCTATCTCATAGGCATCAGAATTGGAGCGCTGCCCTAGACAAGCCTACCTAGTCGCCAGCACAGATTTCAATAAAGCCAACATAACAAGAATTAGCGCACCAATCTCGTTTCTCTAGTATAATTGAATGCATCAGTTCCGAATGGCATTGATTTCCCATTTTTAGAACAAAACCAATCAAATGCAGGTAGGTAGTATGCATTCAGAAATAAACGATTCCTAATATAAATCCAAGTAAATGATAGTTTTAAGGGTATTTATGTCAAACGAAGTCCAAATTGTTCCAACAATGACAAGTAGGCATTTCAAAGGTTTTTCAATATATATGATCTATTTTGGGGAAACCTCGATATGAAAAGCAGGGAACACCCAACAAACAAACAAACAAAATTGTTGCTTAATATGTACGTTTGATGAACCTCCAATTCATTTAAAAAACGAATCCCTCCACGATGAAAGCAGTCTCGAACTAATAAGAGGACGCAGAAAATAAAGCACCCTCTACATAAAGATAAATTGAGTGGATTTACCCTTTTTTATAAAGCTTTGAGGAATGAAAATGGATTGATTAATGTTTAACTTATAATGTAAATAAAAATGTGTAGAAATGAAGTGAGAAGGGTTAGGATTTTGTGTATTTTAAATTAAAGAGTAGAGACAATTAATATCCATCATATGTTAAATTTAAGTGATCAATTAACAATGAAATTGAATTAAATTCAAGCAATTCAAGCAAGATATTGATCAATTAGAGTCATATTCAATGAAATTTAGTAAACATTACTAAAATGATCCAATTAACATGAAAGAAATCTAAATTTTAAACAATTGAATACACTAGCAAGCAAACCTTTAATCCCATTTGGATTTGAAGCAAATTTGGAGTGATATGGATGTGGATTGTTCAAATTTGTCTAATCCATGTTGTTGAAAAAACTTAGTTGATGAATGAGGATGATTCACAAAAGAGGGGTTTTCAAATTGCTCAAAGGTGAGTAATCAATTCAAGAGAGTAATTTTACATAAAAGGTTGTGAACCATCCTTCATGTAAAAAGACTAGTATTTATAGATTTTTGAAATATTGATCAATGGTGAGGATTCAAAATGCTAATCAAGGGATGAAATTGAATAAGGATGTGAGTGTAGATCAATGGATGAATCAAAGGTCAAAAATCCATGAAGGTGTGGATTAAAGATTTAATCAAGGGTCCATAATCCATGAGGATTCAACAAATCCATTAATTTTAAGAAATATGTTAGAGATATTATTCATGTGGAGGAAAGAATTTGAATTTGAAAAAAAAAAAATTATGCAAGATGGAGGATTGGAGGAAAATTTATTAATTAAACAATTTAAGAAAATCATTTAATTGTGCAAGTTGGAGGAATTAGGATCTTTAATTAAATAATTTATGAATTATTTAATCAAGTGGGAAAATGGCATTTAATTAAATAATTTAACATTATTTAATCAAAATAGGAGAAATTAGCATGAAGGTGACAAATTAATCAAATAAAATTAATTATTCAATTTATAGGAGAAAAAGGTGAAATTAATTAAATAATTGGACATTATTTAATTAAATGGACGAAATAGGTGAATTATGAGAGAAACAATGTTAATAAGCAAAATCATTGTGTGATATGCTCAGGACATTTTAAGATGTCTACATTTTTTCCCTCTTTGAAGTGAGGTACTTGTTGCATTGCTTCAAAGAACTGATACTACTTAGATCAAAATTTTAAAAAAATATTTATTTTTCTTAATGCCCCATTGTGCCCCAACGGACGAAAGAATGCTGGTATGTTGCCCCCTTAAGAGATCAAGTGGAAAAACTAATATTTGGGTCGAGCTCACGACAAAGTCACAAGAGTGGTTTTGTTGAACAAAGGATGAAAAACAAGTCCTAGGAGGCTGATTAAGTGACCATGGCTAGATGTGAAGCAAAAAAAATTGAGTTGCAGGGTAAAAACCCTAGGCCATATGTTAGGCATATATGCTCATTTGGGTGAATTTCAAGCTCATTTGCACACTTTACTTTGAGAGTTCTTGAGATTTTGTGAGATTTATGAGTTTAGACCCTACAAAGCACGCACATCACGCAGATCGAGTTCGTGAGTTCTAACGACCAGTCAATATAGCACCCCCAGTACATACCCCAATAAACTTTCCTTACACGTATTTCTAGATAGCTAAAGGTAGGCTGGATTTAGGACAAACAAAGGCATCGTAGTTTGGTGTGATGCTTTTGCAACCCAACACGACACCTTTGTAATGGGCGTCACAGCTCTACATATGTGTGTTGGTTTTGAATTTGGGTGACACCTTTACAATTTGGGTGACACTTTTGTAGGTCTTTTAAAATAAAACAATGTTATATTAGCGATGCATTTGCACAATAGCGACACTTGCAAGATTTCCACGCTTTTTCTTTTAACAATGAGCTACTTTTGCAAAACATGCTCATTTTTGCTTTTCTAGCTAGGTTGACTTAGATTTTTACAATTTTTTAGCAAATTGACGTTGTGTACGTTATGTGTGTAGACTCCCCTAGCTCCTCTCCTATCCTAAGAGCAGAGACCACAGATATTGGAGCAAATTGCTACCCTTAGAGGGATTGATGTTCTCTTCCTAAGAGTGACTAGTTTGCACCCTATTGTTTACATGTCAGAGATTCAAACTCACTTATCTCTAATGACTGCTTTGGTGGAGCGTTGGCATTCAGAGACTTCCTCATTTCACCTACCCACAAGAGAGGCGATCATGACTCTTAAGGATGTTTGGAGGATCCTCAGGGTATTCGTGGTGAGTGTTTTTTTACGATGTTGATCTTGACCTAGACGCTATGTTTCAAGTTTTGGGAGTAGAGGAGATGGAGCTCAAGGGTGGATAGTTGGACCTTCGGTGTTACATCAGTGTTGCTAGCAATATTATCCTAGTGATTATGGGACTCATTATGGGAGTTCTAGTTCTTAACAGACAATCCAGACTATTCAACCTAGGATGAGGGATTTTGCTCATGATACCAACAAACCTATGATATTGCTTTTGATTTTGGATTAGGAATAATTCCATCATAGTAATCCTTATTTTTGATATAGAAAATAGACATGATGCACCAAGGTATGAAGAACCGGGATGACATTGTATCTAATGCATGGAATTTGACTATGCAAATAGATATGAGTATCCTTGTTTATACTTGACATACGAAAACCTTGTTTGACCATGTTAAAGAATAAAGCCATCGAAGTAATGAGACTACTACACAAAAGGTATGAAGAACCTGATATGTCTTAGCCATTATTTTACTTGAGGTCCTACTCCCACACATGCAAGGCAAGTATTCACCAAGGTTATATTACAATTACAAGAATATCTTACAAGCACAACAAACAAAGCAATGATCAATGCCCCATTCCTTCCCCTCTAAATAATTTTAAACATCGTTGAGAGATCGTCAAAATAGTACCAATAAGATAAATCATAAGAAAATATTAAAGTGACAAAATTGTCAGTGTCGTTCATATCTCTTGCCAAGGAACATTATTTTTGGGTGATATCCAATGATGATGTCTATTGTAGGAAAGATATATCCATAAGATATGTATTGGATGTTATGGATTTGAATTGTTTGATAGGCTGTTAATATGAGTGTTAACCGATGTGTTTGACAATGATCAAGTGTTAGGATCCTGCATTTAAAATTTGTGTTTCGTTAATTGTTGTATTTGATTCTATTTGTGTTACCAAAGGTTGAAGGTGACAATGCATTTATTATGGGTGATAGTTTATTGTGAGTGAACGTGAGATGAGATGGGTGTTTTTTGTTTTCCAATGTTTTAATGTTTTTTGAGTTTTCAAGGATATTTGAGGCTATTTTGGTATTTTGCAGTTTTATGAATTTGTTTTTGGTATTTTGAAATATTTGAGGTTGTTTTGGGCTTTTCCAATTTTCTAAATGTTTTTGAGTTTTTCAAACTATTAAGACCAAGAGAACAGGACCTAAGGGATGTATTTATGCCTCAAGGGCTCATCAAATATGGCCTTGCCAATGTAACTGCGTAGAGGCAGCTTCGTAATTTGATTATTGGACTTGGATATTAGTACTTGATGGCTAATGATGTTTTTGAGAGATTTTGATGTTTTTTGACCTTTTATGGATTTTTGAAATTTTTTGGATATTTTTGGATTTTGAAATGTTTTTGGTTGTTTTTGGATTTGGAAGTGTTTTGAATGTTTTTGGAATTTAAAGTGTTTTGGATATTTTTGAATTTTGAAGTGTTTTGGATGTTTTTAGATTTTGAATTATTTAGATATTTTTTATTTTGCTGATGTTGATTTTGATGTTGGGTTTGTTGATGTTGTTGATGATGAGGTTGTTGAATGTTGGAGCCATTCAAGTTCATGTTTTGTGAAGGTGGATTCATCCCATAGTTTGTCATGTTCAAATTTTGAGCATTGAATGTTGGTGGGATGCTGGTATTTTGAAAGCCTAGATTTGTGTTGGTGTTCTCTATACTTTGAGCATTGTATAAGGGATTGACATATTGATTTGAGGAATTTGTTTGATCTATCCCTTACAAAGTAACCTTTGGTTGACTTGACACATTAAATGAAGAAGGCTTTGGAATTTTTTGTGTCAAAGATTCACTAGGGCGATTTCTTGATGCTATTTGTGCAAAGGATTATTCTTTTAAGGCCATTTTTTCCAAGGATTGTTCTTTGAGTGTGTTGACATCAAAGTTTGAGTGAAGTTTAGCACCATTTTGTGCAAGTTTCAACATGTACAAATTTGGGTCAAGATTTAGCATGGTTTCTATTATGTGACCAAGAGTTGGATCTTGTGACATTTATAGAAGTTCATCGGAGGTGAATTCTCTAGGTTTATTAGTAATGTCTTCTATATAAAGTGTTTCAATTTGGGATGTTTGATGTTGTTTTTTGGGTGGTAATTGGACTTCATGAGTAATAATGGGCATTCCATATGGTTGATCTCCAACATTCATAGTAATAGGAACATTTAACCCACTTGGATTGGACTCCATGTTATTTTTGTATTGTGACCTAGTTTTGACCATACAAGTTGTAGCAACCTTAGGAGATGTTGGATGTGAATGACTTCGTTGAAATGTTTTGGTTGCCTCAAATTTTACTAATAACAACACTTTGATAGGTTTAGGACCAATGTTGAATTATTGTGTGGATGGATGGAGGATATGGAACCTTCAATTTTGACAAACTTTAGACTAGATTCTTAGGTATGTTTGAGGATGATAATGAACTTGCAAACCTTGGAAGTAGAAACATGACTCCAAAGTAGGTTCATTCATAATGATGTTCACTAACTCAACTAAATACTTGAAAAGAGATTGTTCTCTAGTATAGAACCAAACTAGGTGCGAGGATGAAGATTTAAATCCAAATGATTTATGTGAAAATATTAAGTTGCTATTTGAAATGGAATTTTTTGATGGTAAAGTTGATGGTTTGTTGTTTATTGAATCGATCCTAATGATAACCTAGAAAGTGTTTTGACAAGCTCAAAATGATAATGAACACAAGTTTGTTTGTTGTTATTTTGATTGATACAAGTGAACAGAACTCTATTTTGCATTAACCTCAAGTGATCTAATGCTTGTTGATCAAAATGCAAATTCTGGAAATATTCTTAAAGTTCTTTATTTTTAGTTTTAGGCAAAGGCCTTGTTCTATTTTGCATATGCATCAAACTATTTACTAAAAAGGTGTCATGGTATCTGCAAAAGTGTTGATGTTTGATAGAAGTGTCATACTGTCAAAATAAAGGCCCGTTGATTTGCAGATGTTTGTTTTCCCTAAAAAATGTGTTGAGATGTGTAAAGGAATCAATATGTAAAAAAAGCATCATTTTAACAAAAACGAAAGCATCAGTTTGCACAAAGGAATTGCACTGTCTAGACAAATGTGTTGATCTATCAGAGGATCTTTGATGTGTAAATTGACCTAGGTTTTTGATTTTTTTTGATATGATAAAACATAGTAAACAACATGTAAACTAACTCAATTGGTGTTTTAGATGTTTTTTGTCTGTTCTTCCACAACATCACACTAATTGGTATCACAAGAGTATCCACAATAGAAACATGCCATAAACCACAATATTATTTGTAGTGGTAGATTAGGATTATCTTCTTATATCAGGCCCGCGTAATAAAATACCTTCCCTTGAATGGAAAACTAGAGTATGCCAAGGTCATGTACCACCTCGACACTTCTTACCTTGAAAATAAAAGTTCCTTGCAAGGGGTTAATGTCACCTCAACAAGTGTTGATACTTAGCAAGTAACTTCATGTAATGATGCTATCACATTGCACCAATATAAGTCGATGATCTACAAATGGCTCTTAGGCTTCTAGATTTTACGAGGCTCATAGTGGAGGTACTCTATAAACACCAATGCATGTACAAACATGATATTGAAATATGATCTCCTTGAGTCTGAAATCACCAGGGACCACAAAGGAATGCTTGACAGTGAATGATTGGATTGAGCTATAGCTTTCACTCTCGCCCCTTTATATAGCCCGCAGGAAGAAACATGCTTGAGGTCAAACCCTAGGGTGATGAAATCCATAGGCAAGCCTCCTAAAAATAAAGGAAGGATTAATGCTGCTATTTTTCATCACCCAATATCGCACAAGGCACAAGGGGAGTGGATACGTAGACAACTTGATGCAAGAGCATCCAGGGTGTAAGATAAATCTTGCATCAACCAAAAACAAGTGTTATTTATTTTCAATAAGGGCTAAATTTGACAACTTACTATTTTTAGTAAGTTTGTATTTATGCATGTATGGGCACAAAATCTTACACAAACCTCTAGAGTGGAAAATTGAAGCCAATGGAAAAGAAATCACTTCAATATCATTTGTCTTTTGAGAGATTAAAATTTTAATTTTCAAAAATCTTGTTAAAATATTCAAAGTCAATTTTGAAGCACTTAGAGGCTCCGAATAGGCCTGAAAATTGGTGGAAAATGAAAGTAGTCTACCTTTAGAAACTATTTTTAGGGGGTGTGCCTTCTCAAGAGCTTTTTGAAAAGGTATTATAATAGAATATCCAATGGTCAGATCAAAAAGGTATTATAATAGAGGGGGAAGAGCGGCATAGATGGTATATGATGGCAATTGTAATGTTGTAATTCATTTTCATTTCAATGATAACATAAAATCTTTGCTTCCTTATTGTATTTTTTTTGTGCAATTCTCTATTGTTGTTGTGAGTTTTAGATTGTAAGGGGAGTACCCTTCATCACAACTCCTTAGGTGTATAACAAGAACAAGTGCAAACTAGAGGTATTTCTCCCCAAGATTGCACGAAGCATAAGGGGAGAGGATACGTACACTCTAGCCCACCAAAAATGGCAATCACAAAAAACAAGTTAATTTTAATTGCACCAAGGATTGAAATGTGTGGTTCAATTTTAAAGCACCAACTGAAAGCATGAAGATTGTCTTGTTCAATTTTATAGCACCAAGGGAAAATGAAGATTGTCTTGTTCAATTTTAAGCACCAAGGGAAAATGAAGATTGTCTTATTCAATTTTAAGCACCAAATTAAAGTGTGTAGATTGTGAGATTCATTTTATTGCACCAAATGTGAATATGAATTCATTTTATGCATGAATCCTAGATTAAATCTATAAAACAAATGTTAGTATCCTTTTTCCCAAATGCCATGTGCTACAAACAGTTAATTCTATAAAAGATAATAAAAAATAGTAAATGGTTAGGGTTAGTACAAAAATAGAACTAAAATCATATCAAACCATAAAATTTAGCTCACGATTATACCTTGCAAAAGTGTCACACTGCTTTTGTAGAGGCATTGGATTGTTAGAAAAAAGCACCAGACTATTAGAAAAAAGTGTCAGACAATCAGACAAAAGCATTGGACTATCAAATAGAAGTATCATACTATCCTCTTGTAAAAGTGCCTCTCCTTTGCATAAGTGTCACCCTTTCTACAAAGGCATCAAACTGTACCTACAACCAAACAAAAAAGATTAGAAACAAAAGCATCAGGTTATTTGCAAATGTGTCACCCTTTGACTTGCATAAGCATCGAGCTTTGTAAAAGTGTCGCCCTTTGACTTGCAAAGGCATTGGACAGCCTCTATAACATGCAATGGCCAACAAAGCTCAAGAAAATTTGATTAGACAAGGACGTGGGTTCCACTAGGCATGCCAAAATATTATATGGTAAACTTAAGTGATCAATTAACAATGAAATTGAACTAGATCAAGAAATTTAAGAAAAATATTGATCAATTAGAGCCATATTCAATGAAATTTAGTAAACATTGCTAAAATGATCCAATTAATGTGAAAGAAGTATAAATTTTAAACAATTGAATACACTAGCAAGCAAACCTCCAATCCCATTGTGGATTTGAAACAAATTTGGAGTAATATGAATGCACAAATTGCTCAAATATTCCTAATCCATGTTGTTGCAAAAGCTTAGTTGATGAATGAGGATGATTCACAAAAGAGGGGTTCTCAAATTGCTCAAAGGTGAGTAATCAATTCAAGAGAGTAAGTTTTCATAAGAGGTTGTGAATCCTTTTTCATGTAAAAGGTTGGTATTTATAGATTTTTAAAATATTGATCAATGGTGAGGATTCAAAATGCTAATCAAGGGATGAAATTGAATTAATGATGTGAGTGTGGATCAATGGATGAATCAAGGGTCAATAATTCATGAAGATATGGATCAAAGATTTAATCAAGGGTCCATAATCTATGAGTATTCAACAAATCCCCTAGTTTTAGGAAACATGTTGGAGATATTATTCATGTGGAGGGAAGAATTTGAATTTGAAAATATAATATTCCATGAGAATATTCTTTATGCAAGTTGGAGGATTGGAGGAAAATTAGTTAATTAAACAATTTAAGAAAATCATTTAATTGTGTAAGTTGGAGGAATTCGGATCTTTAATTAAATAATTTGTGAATTATTTAATCAAGTGAGAAAATGGTATTTAATTAAATAATTTGATATTGTTTAATAAAAAGAGGAGAAATTAGCATGAAGGTGACAAATTAATCAAATAAAATTAATTATTCAATAAATAGGACAAAAAGGTGAATTTAACTAAATAATTGGATATTATTTAATTAAATGGATGAAATAGGTGAGAGAAACAGTGTTAATAAGAAAAATCAATGTGTGATATACTCGGGATATTTTAAGATGTCTACAATATCTAAAAATTTGTGTATCTAGGATAAAATCATAATTGCGATCGTATCCTATAAAATTATGATCTTGTTTTATAAACCTAAAAATTCCTTGTTATAAAATTGAATCTTCAATACCTATAGAAAGAGTCCTCTTGATATTATCTAATATGAGGGAAAATTGGATGGTGCTAAGAAGCATGAAAGGTAAATTATGTTTGGGTTGAAGCTCAAGCCTTGGACAGGCCTCGTGACTAAGTTAATAATAAAATAATATAATTAAAGACATGATATTTTCACAATCCATGTAAATGTGTCAAAATGCTTGATTGAAATTGTTGAGATGTAGTTTCAACTAGAAGCATTATGAAAAAGAATAGAACAACCATAAAGGTAGATGTCAATGTTAGTGTAGATAAAGGAGGTTATGGTATTGGACCTACAAAACTATAGAGATAGATATACATGTGTGTTGTCATAAATTGATTTCATGTGATTGGTTATTAAAAAAATCGAGGGATGATTCTTGTAAATAAGCATCTTAGACACACAATTCAACAATTTTGGTATGCATGTCGATGGATAATAATCATATATGAAATTTTTGATCATAAATGTGAGAAATTTAAATTTTAAAAAGGTAGATGGGATCGTACTTGTGATTTTGTCTAGGACATAGATTTACAATTGTAATCTTGTTTAGGATGAGAAATGTCCTGGATAATAAAATATAGTTGTTCTAAATAGAGTAATAAGTCACATCAAAGTGTTTGAATTAGTCATAGTGATGTAGGAGCATCTAGAATCATTCAGAACAATTGAGATAGTTGACAGTAAGTTGTAGAGTTTCAAGGAAGCACATTGGAGATTACCGCATTTAATTGTTAGAGGTTGTAGAGCTAGAATTAGTTACTAGACAACATGAGCTATGACATATTAGAAATTCAGATCATTTGGGTTTGTTCTTGAAGAGATATAGTTATTAGAAGATTACCTATGTTCACAGTGAGGAGCCAACAATGTTAAGAGAAATCTAAGTGGCTTGCGGATCAAATCCGTGACTTGCAAAACCTAAAGGATCATTATTCAATGAATTATAGGACTTGTCCGACCTTCATGGAGATCCACATGAAGTTCTATGTATTTTCTGAGCAATACCTTATGTTTAGGTTCGACCTATCTGTGTATACACATTGCTTGGCTAGCCGTTGTAATTAGGCTCACTTGTTAATGGTTAGAAGACTTGCAGAGGATATAAATGAAGGAGAAGGATTTGTTACAAGGTACCAATGAGGAAGTGATCGATAACATGAAGTTAGGAAGAAAAATGAATTGTTTTGATCTGAAAAAGTAGCAGAATAGAGAAGAAGGCAGAGTAGAGAGCGGAAGAAGTTGCAAAGCAGAAAATTGAGAATTAGTACAAATATTTTGTAATCCCTGGGTTGTGGGCTAGGATCTGTAAAGCCCTTGAGGCATGTGTAATTTGATTTGAAGATATAATATATGAGGAATGAGCTTTGATAGTTGGGTTTTTCCCTATTAGGGTTTTCCCAAGATATATCTTGTGTCATGTGTTCATAAATATCTTTATTAGCTATTAGCTTTCGTTGCATATATGTTATGATCATGGAGTAACAGCAAATTAGGATGCAAGGATGGAAAGTCCTTCATTGGACCCTCCTACCTTGACTGCATCAAATGGTATCAGAGCTAGTTGTGAATTTGTTGGTTGGTTGCAAATCTGTTGGGATGATTGTGTACCTTTTGAGAAGATAGAAAGTGTTGGAGAAGTGTGAAACCCTAGAAGTAATAAGTGTCATCGTTGAAGAAAGATCAAGGCGAGAAATATTCGGGTAAGCTTTTCAAATTTAGTTGTTCATTTGATTTGTTTCAATGGGGAAATTTGGAAAGAGGATGAAGAAAGAAAATGAAACCCTAATATGCAAAAGGGATACTTTGGAAGAAGAATTGTGCAAAATCAAGAAGTGTAATTCAGAATTGATGAAAAGGATGAAGGAACTAGGAGAAGATAAATATGATGCTCTTGAAGAAGAATTGAAAAATGTAAAAGGAAGGAACAAAGAATTAGAAGTAAAGTTGATGTTGTTTGAAGATGTTGAAAAGAGATTTGTAGAATTGGAAGAAGGATTCAAGTTGTTTGTAAAGGTGGAAAAGAGGAACAAAGATCTAGAGGAAAGTTTGAAAGACCTGAACAAGGAGAATAGTTTGTAGAATAATGAAATATCTGACTTGAAGGAACTTCTAGCATGCAAGAAGGAGAATGAGAATTTGAGATCTAAGCTTGAACTTTGTGATGTTTCTTGTGATACTAATGATTTTCATGATGTTGTAGAAGCCCCTTTAGGAAGTGATATTGAAGATAACAGTGTAACTAAGCCTACAATTGTTGGTGATGGTATTGGTTTTAAAATCATATAGAGAATGAGATATGAAGGAAAAGGATTGGGAAAGCACCAACAAGGAATTACATAACCTATTGAACTAGTAATGAGACCCAAAAGTGAAGGCCTTGGCTATGAGGGAGGTAAGGATGTTGTTACAAGTTCAAACAAGTCAAATCAGGGAAGAAAAAGTATGTATTGTTCACATTGTAATAGGCATGGACATGAAAAGGAATTATGTTGGGATCTAAGCCATTGTAAGTTTTTTGGATTAAGGAATCACTTGGAAAAGATGTATTGGAATAGAATGAGAAGAAGAAAGCCTATGACAAATTGTATGCAGATGGAGTATGGATGGATTGATGGAGAAAAATGGAAACAAGTTACTCATATGTTAAGGAGGTTGTACAGATGGAAGTTTTCATATGTTGGAGGAACAAAGGGATAAAGATATAGAGAAAGAAGACCTTATGAAGAGCAAAACAAGGACAACAATTCAAACTATAGAGGGAGAGATGACAAAGAGTCATAATTCTTATCACAGTGAAGGATACAAAAGAGATTTTGATAGAAGACCATTTAGAAGGACTTGTTTTCAAATTTGGAGGAGAAAAGAATCAAGCACTAAATGTCATCAAGAACCTACTATTAGAGAAGCTAATGAAGGAGAAGCAGTAAATAATACAGAGATAGTTTATGCAGAGGAAGAAGAACCTTTTGAGTCATTAGATTTAATAGAGAAACCAAAACAAGGTGAAGCATTAATCTTGAGGAGAATTGTGTTGTAGACTAAACATCTGGGAAGCTAAAACAAATTTGTAAAACCACCTGAGAAAGCAGTGCAAGAGAAAATTTGTGTGAACCGGTGTGAAGCATAATAGGAAAATGGGATTCATATTGCAAAGAAAGGAGAAGTGACAAATATTCTACTAAAAGAGAAGGTTCGTACACCAGATTGAAGTGAATATGGATAAGGAAACAAAGAATAGTATAGGAATAGTATATGCAGAAAGAAACTATAAGATCCTGATGAGTGCAGAGGAAATTATATCTGGAATCAAAGATTAGACAATGTTGCAGAGAGAAGATGCATGTATGTATTTATTGACTCTTGAGACAACT